>CM039725.1:26717931-27317931 GCA_022539455.1 Dendrobium nobile | reverse complement strand
TTAGCTAACATCTTTTGCTTTGTACACCAAAATATTTATGCATATAGTGGGCATAGATGGACTATCCTTCCTCCTACACCACCTCATCCTGAATCTCCAATTAAAGGAATGGTAGAATTAATGGCAAGGAATTTTAACATATCCTCCTTATCCTTCCCCATTTTCTTTTCAAGCTTAATATGAATGAGCGAGTTAGTGGTAAGGACCTCATCACCATCTACATTTTTCCTCACTCATATATGACATAATCGACACCTTTATTTTCATTTATCTCTCTTCGTAAAACTCTAGATACTAATTTTTGCTTTAAGTCTAACTAATTAATCTCTAATTTGAGACGGTTGTTCATAAGCTTCCTTATAATACAAAAGGATGCTTCAATTAATTAGAGGAATGTATGGACTGACTAGCAAATAATTGTTCTTCATCTCTTTCTTGAGTCAAGGATTTTAACTTATATTTTTACTGATGTAGGAATATTTTGATCTAAAATGAACATTTAGATATATTTCTTCAAAAAATAAAAGAATTAGAATATTCGGTCAATCACATCTATTATGGACTATATAAAGTAAAAATTTCCTTCAAATGATAACAATATTTTATCATTTCAAGTTTCTATAAATGGTGCTTGATCTTAAGTGGGTTACTTTATGCCTATTTACTTGGACAATGGAATGAAATTTCCTACCTAATATTTTTTTCGTTAATTTTAATCATAAAAATATTATTAAAAATAAAGTTAAATTTTAAGCATACGGCAATTTAATTGTTATAAATTTAATCAACCGTTTGTCACACAAATAATAATAATAATAAAACCTTATGCAAGGGTCCACTAGCCATCTATCCCTTTCACTTAAGCCTCACACTACCGTAAAGACTTTTATCCTGGAAGAAAGGAAAGAGAAAGAGGGGTGATGGAAACTAGACAGATAGCACTCCTTTGACTTCTTTTTTATCACTCACACGCACCTTCTCTCTCTCTCTCTCTCTCTCTCTCTCGGGTTCCCTGCCCTGAAGTCCTTACCCTTGTCATTTATACATATATATTTATATCCCATGACATTCCGTGCTTCTTCCTCCTTGGAGGCGTCATATAATCCTTCTTTTCTCTTCTTTTTTTTGGATTTCAATTGCAAGTGAAAAGGATGGGAAGGGCTCCTTGCTGTGATAAGGCAAACGTGAAGAAAGGCCCTTGGTCTGCTGAAGAGGACTCCAAACTCAAGGGCTTCATTGAGAAGTATGGCACCGGTGGCAATTGGATTGCTCTTCCTCACAAAGCTGGTACTCTTCTTCTTCTTCTTCTTTCACTCCTCCTCCTCATTATTTCTTCTTCTTTCTTTCTCTTTCACTTACTCACATAACTTGTGGGCATTAATTAGGGTTGAAGAGGTGTGGAAAGAGCTGCAGGCTGAGATGGCTTAACTATCTTAGGCCCAACATCAAGCATGGGGAGTTTTCTGATGCTGAAGATAGGACTATTTGCACTCTCTTTGCTAGCATTGGGAGTAGGTGAGTTCCAACTACTTTGAAAAAATAAACTTAGATGAGTATATTTTGAGCAAAGTTTTTCTTGGATGCAAAACATTTATTCTTTAAAATTAAAAAAAAAAACAATATATTATCATCAAATCGTAAAATTTCGCTTATCTGTTTAGCAATTCAACAACATAAATATTTATAGATGGTTATTTTTTTCAGGAATAAAAGTTGCCTTACAAAATAGAAATCATGGCCTTCAAGAATAAGTATGATTTACTTTGAACTAAATTTATCCAAAGATCACATTTTTCTATTATTTTCACATCTGAAAATCAGAGCACAAACTTCTCTGTCTGTGGAGAGTGATCAAAATCCACAACTTTTTATCCTTTATTAGCAAAATCTTGCATGCTTGGAGAGAAGAATCCTCTTAGATTTACTCACAGCATGCAACCATAACCACTTAGTGTAGGTTGTGCTCGTTCTCACTTTCCTTAACTTTATTTTCTCCCAAGAAAAAAAAAACTTTCCATAACTTTTATACCTCCTTGCTTGTCTATTAAAAGAAAAGATTTCATTTTTCTTAAAATATTAAACAAAAATTTCAGGTGGTCCATCATAGCTTCTCAGCTGCCAGGGAGGACAGACAATGATATCAAGAACTACTGGAACACCAAACTCAAGAAGAAACTCCTTGGCATCTCGTCTTCCCCAAAGAAAAGTTCAATTCATCATCAAGAGCAGCAAAACCAGCAGCTTCTCTTCTCATCACCATCACCATCTTTGTTTTCTAATCCCTACATTAATATAAATGCTACTTCTACCACTCCCTTGCACAAACCCTTCCTTTCTGGCTTCAATCATCAAGCTAATTTGGTCCCAATCTCACCAGAAGCCTTCAGTGGTTCTTCCACTTCTTCTTCCTCCTCTCTCTTCCAAGCTTCTCAGTACCAACTGAAGGAGAGCAGGAGCTCTGCTGTTTTGGTGTTTGGTGGCGATCAAGCTGGAAGCTGCACTCAAATCAGCCAAAATATGAGCTTTGATAATTTTATGCTTTATGGCAGCACAGGGTTTCAGGACTTCAGTGGACTGCAGAGTTCTGCGCCATTAGAGGAGTGCTCAAGCTATGGATTTGACGAGATTAAGCAGATTCTTATGAACACCAATAATGAGTTTTTCTTGGAGGATCAAACAGTAGGAGGGTGCAAAGCCCAATGGAGGAGTATGGACACTTTTTGAATTCAAATCAAAAGGATGCTTGGGATTGGGAAGGGAGAGATTATTTGGTGAGCATAATTAATGATTTTTAATGATTGTTTAATATTTTTATTTTGTATATTTTGTATTGATATTAGTACAATAACAATACAAAATAATACTGAATACAAATATTAATACAATATATTAAAATTATGAGTTATGTTCACTTAATAATTTTTCAGCTAAGAAGACTAATGAGCAGCAACAAGAATCATTAAAAAAATTTGAGTTATAATCACATTTTATTTAAGAAATAGCTTGATATTTATTTTTAGTTATGTTTTTTGAAGAATTATGATTAAAAGCAACTTCTTTGTCATTATTTCTAACCTCTTTTAGCTTTTTTTTTAGTTGTGATTATTGTTCATTGCATCTAAAATTTTTAATCATATTATTATTAAAAATATGATTAGATTTTTTAATCAATGTTAACAATAATCACAAATCATAAAATATATATATTAGCTAAAATTTTGAGAATATGAAAGAAAAGTTGCTTTTGATAACTAAAAAGTAATATTCAAGATAGAATTTTTAAATGAAATGTGATTATACATCAAATTTTGATTAATGTATCACTAGAAATCATTTTTCTCTCTTAATCTCCACCTTGTGATTCTCTTCTGTATTTCTCACTTTTTGTATTATGATTTGATGCTCAGTTTCTGTTCATATTTGTATTTTGCGTTCTTTATCTTTGGATTGTACTATTTATCTTTCTCTTCTTTCATCTCATCCACATCAAAGTACAGTCATCAGCGTCCAAAGAAAAAACAAAAGTCTTTTCTCTCGTTGGAAGCAGCAAGCTGCTGCTGTAGTTTTGATCAGATAAAATCGTTTAAAATATGAAATCAAGAGTACAGATCTTTATAAATTTTGTTTCTTTCATATTTTTTTGTGCAGTACTGACTTGCTGGAGATTAAAAAAGATTAATTAAAGTATGATTAGTTTTGGGAAAGACGAGAGAGAGATCAGTGCCAGTGGGATCTGCAGCGGAAGAAAAGGGTTGGGTGTCAGATCTGTTTAAGTTAGAAAATGTGGGAGTTTGGAACTGAGATTAGATTCTTAGTGAGGTGGCGAATAATATTAGAGATTCAGAAAAAAAAAAAAAAAAATTTGTTGAGGCGATCTTTGTTGCGTGGATCTCGGGATGGAACGAGAGGACGGAGGAGAGGTGGCTTGGCCATGGCGGGGCTCTATGTCGATAGGCCTGCGTGAGACCTCAAGGTCTTTTCTTATCAGAATCCACATATTACTGTGCTCGGACTGTATTTCTCTGTCTTTATTTTAAATATCTGTAATACTTATTGAGCCATAACATTTACATAATTACACAAAAGAACCAATGTGGAAGTCGAATTAATCTGATTTGTAATTTAAAGAAGGGAAATTTATATACAAACCATTTTTTTTCATGTTATTTACATATCTAACACCCAAACTATTAATATTACATGTCTATCACCCATATATAACTTTAATATCAAATATATCACTCCTATAATTCATTTCTATCATTCATAACATCCTATAAACTTTAATATTTCATTCAATGCACCCGAATTTGTTATATCAGTGTTAGACATGTAATATTAATATTTTGGGTGTTAGATATGTAAATAGCATGAAATAAAGTGATATGTATGTAAATCCCCCGTTAAAGAATTTACTAAAAAAATGATAATTTAAAGGAGAATTATGTATATATCATAAAATATTTATTTATTTGTATATTTAAAAATTAAAATTTTAAGTTATTTATATTACACTTTAATATGTTGATTTTATTAAAACATATGCATGAATTAAAGTGTATATTAATTTAAATAAGTTAATATTAGTATTATTTTTTAAAAATAGTGTGATATGAATAAATTTTATTTTTTTAATATTAGAAAAGAAATATATAAAAATTTAATTGTCAATTGATATGCATTATTAAATACATCTTATAATTTAATATAGCATCCTTCTTTTCACTTAACAATATGAACATAAGGCTTTGTGTCCTCATAGTTAGGGGTTTTGGCTTCCATAGTTGAGAAAGATGCCTAAGTGCACTAAATATATTACTATTTTTTAACAATTATAATTAAATTCAAATATCTTAGAAAAATCATGCAAGATTATAATTAAGATGCCTTAGCTCCTCTTCTCCCTCTTGTGCAACTTACTCTTCACTCTCTCTCTCTCTCTCTCTCTCTCTCTCTCTCTCTCTCTCTCTCTCTTTCCTTCTTCAAGCTCTACTATATGCTCTACTATAGAAGAAGTTATATATAAATTTTCTTTTATCAAAAGATCATGAAATAAAAAGTAATAGGTTGAAATGAAAATCTAAAAGATTGTGAGCCTCTAAGAACAAATGAGAATTGATTAGAAAATGACCCTTAATAAAGCCTTAGGAGGGGTTAATTAAAGATATAGTAAGCATCCAAATTTAGTTTTCATAGGTACAAAAATCATTAGTATTAATAGACCTAGTGAGGGGATTGTGACTTTGGGCGATCAAGTCATTAATAAGAGTACACGTTTTAGATATCTTGGATCTATTGTTCAGAGTGATGGTGAAATAGATGGGGATATTATCAGCAGAATTCAAGTTGGATGGTTGAAGTGGAGGAATGCATCGGGCTTGTTATGTGATAGAAATGTACCCCTCAAACTTAAGGGAAAATTCTATAAGATGGTAGTGAGGCCTACAATGCTTTATGGTGCCGAATGTTGGCCATTAAAAGAGAAGCATAATACTAAGTTAAGTGTGGCAGAGATGAGGATGCTCATGTGGATGAGTGGCTTTACCCTTAGAGATAGGATACGAAATGAGCATATACGTGAAAAGGTTGGAGTAGCTCCAGTAGAAGATAAGATTAGAGAGAGTCGCCTTAGATGGTTTGGTCACATAAAACGGCGGCCTTCCGATGACCCGGTTAGGAGAGTAGAGGTATTAGATTTGACTTATGTTAAGAAAGGTAGGGGTAGACCTAAAAAGACTTGGTTAGAAAATATTAGGGGTAGACCTTTCTTTATTAGATTTAAACGAGAATTTGATTTTTAATAGGACACAATGGAGAAAAAGGATTCATGTAGCCGACCCCACGTAGTGGGATAAAGGCTTGATGTTGTTGTAGGTACAAAAATCATGAAATGAAAACCTAATAAATCAATGAATTTTTATGATTTAAGCCTTTAATTAAGGTAATATCATTTTAAAAGAAATTTTAATCATAAAGTCATATTTATCTTTTTTACACTTAAACTCACTATTATTTTAGCATGTCTTAATGCAATGCCAAATAATTAAATTTGAAAGAATTCTTTCTTTTATCTTTTTATAATAGCAACAATCACTAGAGCTATCTAAATTCTTTTATCTTTAATATAAAGTAACAACAAAAATAAGTCTATTGATCAAAACATAAATATACATCTGTATTCATACTCTAAACGTTATATAAAATAGCTTTTTGGGGCCTACGCGTTAATACCAAAATAAAGGTTACACGAACCTCCAGCTCGCTATTGCTCAAAAGAGCTACAAGAAAATTCAAAATAAAACCTAAAAGCTGGTGGTCCCTTTTTCTACAAGTACAAAATAAATAAAAGTAAAAGCAACTGCAAGAACACAGCACCCAAAAAAGGAAGAGCATATTGATCTCGTTCATCACAATCTTCCTGCAAAAATAACAAGCAAACCTCAAAAGACTCTGAAAACCATAAGACGTGAAAATGTTGCAATCATCGAACTTCTAAAATTCAGAGTAATTATGCCTGCAAGAACAACTCCAAAGAACAATGTTAATAAGATAATAATTAAAGCAACAATTAAGCCAACACATATGAATCCCATTAAGCAGATTGCCATGAGAAAAGCAAAGTAACCCCCTTAGATTAGGGGTGTCAACTTTTGACCCGACCCGGACCCGACCCGGAAAATCCGGGTTGGACCCGACCCGTTTGATAAACGGGTCGGGTTCGGGTTCGTAGATCTGACCCGTTTGAAAAAACGGGTCGGGTTCGGGTTGACCCGGCGGGTTGCCGGGTCAACCCGAAAACCCGTTTAATTTTGAATTCCCAAACTAGCTGCCGCGTGCCGAGCTCGAACCCGCGTGGCGCGTGCGCGCAAGCCTGGCCACCTGCCCCGAGCGAGCCCGCCTGGCCGCCTGCGCCGCGCGAACCCGCGCGTGCCCGCGTCGCTCTGCAGTGCCGAGCGGGAACCCACGTGCCCGCGTCGCTCCACCGTGCTGAACCCAAACCCACGTCGCTCCGCCGTGCCGAGCGAGAACCCTAGCGAACCCGCGTGCCAGCGTCGCTCCGTTGTGCCGAGCGCGAACCCGCGTGCTCGACCGTGCCCGCGTCGCTCCGCCTCCGCCGTGCTGAGCGCGAACTCGCCGTGCCAAACCCAGTGTGCGCGCCCGCCGTCGCTCCGCATTCCGCAATCGCTGCCTCGTCCAGTTGCTGGGTCGCGGGTCGGGTCGGGTCAACCCGGCAACCCGGCCGGGTCGGGTCCGGGTTGAAATGTCCGACCCGTTTGCAAAAATGGGTCGGGTTCGGGTTGACCCGTTTAGATCCGGGTCGGGTCGGGTTCGACCCGAACCCGACGGGTTGACCCGAATTGACACCCCTACCTTAGATGATGCACAAAAGTTATAACCTGACTGAGATCCTCCATCATAACAGACATAGGAAAGAAATAAATCCTCCTAGATAACTCCAAGATATTCAACGCATAAATGAACTTACTGTTAGGCATCTCGTTAACATCAAAGTTATAAACATTACAGTTAAAATAAAGAGTAAAACCGAGAAAAAAACCCATATAAATAAGATAACACTGATCTACAGCTTAGAAGAAAAAAGCCACCAAATCAGTGCCCACAGAAACCCATAATCAAGCATCATACCCCCAGTAATACCCCATACCGAGACAAACAAACTGCACTAGGCACACAATATCACTCAAAAATAAAAACCAAAAAGATCACGCACAGAGCCAAAAAGAAAAAAATACATAAAAACAGAGCAGTCAAGCATGGTCCGTAAGGGAGCTAGCTCGTTCTTGTCCAGGGTAATCATGCCTCTAAGAGGCATAGGAAGATTATGCACAGGATGCTCCAGAAAAGCCTCACTATGAGAACCAAAGTTAGCAAGCCAATCCGCACACGCATTACCTTCTCGATAGATATGGGAAGTAGTAAAATTGAGCATAGAAAGAGCCATTTTAATTTTTCTGATAGTGTAAAAATCATGTGGGCAGCCAGTATAGTTATCAGAAATAACATGAATAACCAGTTTAGAATCAACCTCAATGTTAACATTCTGAATACCTAATCTCAAGCATATTTCTAAACCATGATACAAACCCAGAAGCTCAGCAATCAAAACAGAGAAAGAATTCAGGGGACCGTCAGAGAAAATGACAGCAGGATAGCCATTATGGTTCCTGATAATATCACCCATGCCAGCATTAGTAACACCAACAGAGCCGTCCGTGTTAAGTTTAACAAAAGGTGCACTCGATTTGAACCACCTCATGATACGATCCAGTTTTCCCACATTACTAGAATTAGTATGAATCCCAAAATGATCAAGCTAAATTATGACAATTCGTAAAAATTTTTATAGAAATAAGTTTAACAGAAATCAAATGCAGAATTTTATTCCTCACATTAGATATGATCTGGTTAGCATTCATTTTGATATCCTTATGCTTAGACTCATTCATACCTTTCCAGAGGTACCAAATAATCACAATAGGAAGTAAATTATGGATATGACCTTTGCTTTTAGAAAACCACAAATTAAGAATGCCAGCCAAATCACAGTTTGCATTTAAAACATCAATACCACCCAAATTAAAAAAAATGATACCAGACTCTGCGGGCAATAACACCATTCACAAAAACATGTTGAATGCTCTCAATATTGAAATAACATTGACATTTAGAAGCAAAATTAAAACATTTCTTCCACAACAGGTTATCCACAGGCAAAAAATCTTTAAGACACCTCCAGGTTAATAATGAATAAGATAAGGGAATAGTGTTATGCCAAAGAGATTTAAAGTTTTGAGAAATTTCACCGTTGAATTTAATCTCCTCCCAAACCTTATTGAAACTGAATTTACCAGAAGAAGACAACTTAAACATAATTTTATCCGTGAGCTATAATTGTAAAGGAATTTTAACAATTTTCTCAATAATATCATTGGGAACCACCTTCTGAAGTTTAGAAATGTTCTAATTCCCATTATGAAATAGCTTAAATTAGTAGAAGTATCAATAACAATATTAGTATCATCAATAACAGTATCAATATTCATAAAATCAATAGCATTAATAGTAAAATAATATTATAATACTAACAGTAATTAATAGAATAGTAAAGCATTACAGTGGCAGTAATGCAGTATAGCAATTCTAGCTTACACGATATTTTTTTAGTATTTAGTTTCAGTCATCATAAGTTCAATAAACAAGTCATCACTCTTTACACATCGACATAATAATGACTCTTTTAACTCTCAATCAGTAAATCACTTGAATTAGTAGAGGGTAACACTAAATCGCAATATTTAAATGAAAGCCCGTCAGCTTACCATTTTGTATATGTCAATCAGTCTCCAGCCAACATTAGTAAAATCAACCTTTACTTATTCTCATGTATACTATTATCATAGTATTAATGCAAAAATAGCAACCAACTATTACCCAAATACATGCTCAAATTCTTGCAAAATGCTTGTATTACAAGTATGTTTGTATAAAAATACTAAAAGTTTTATTCTTTATAAATCATACAAAATACAATAACTTTCATTTTACCCAGAAAAAATTATGAAATCAACTAATCAAAATTTTTAGAATAATCAGTATCATAACATATAAGAAGTTATACAGTAGAAGTTCACTAAATCCAAAAATAATAATAAAATCAATTTAAAAGAAATTGAATGATTGAAATCAAAATATTTGAAAATAAAAATATGATAAAAATCATCTACCATAATATGAAAAATGGATATATATATTTATATATATCCAGCATCGTGGCATTGCATGCTAAATCCATAATTACTGAAGAGTAGAGCCTTCAATGTCGTGGCGATAACCTCTGGCATCGCTATACTCACAAGCACATCGAGACAACATTTACAAGATCAGTGTCGTAGTGCTCTAGTTCAAATAGAGATTTAAATTTTTATTCTAAGTTTATTTTCAAAAAATTGGGTTTTTACTATCTACCCACCTTAGAAAAATACTATCTATGATATTTTCTTAAGAATTTGGACATAAAACCAGTACAAAATAAATCATTATGAAATAAATTTGTATAACAAAACAAAATTGAATCAAAATTAAATTAAAAGCTTGTTGAAGGATTCATATTAACCTAGTAATCACTTTCTTATACAGTCATGCACACTATAGGAAAACTCGTTATTACCAGAGGATACAATACGTTGGTAAAGTTAAAATTTTGACGGAAAAAGGATGTTTCCGTCACATTTCCGTCGAATTTTCATACGACAGTAATTTGCGATTCGAAAAAAACCTTTCGATGTATATAATGAACTGGAAACCTTTATGGCATACATTTCAGTGCACAATCGACAGAAAAATAGATGATGGTTACGTCGTTTCCGTCGTTTCCTCTTCCCTTATTTTGGCGTTAAATCAGTCGAAATTTTTGGCGTATTATTACGCCAGTAATTTTTGCAGAAAATTTGACGCTACATACACCGCAAACTAAATGATGAAGAGAACTGTCACATTGTACGCCGGAAAAACCAACTTATAAATATGTCAGAAATCGATACATAATTCATTGTGTCATCGTTTCTGGTGGATTATCGGTATTTTATCCACTGAAAACCTGTAGCATTAACAAAAGAAATAATTGCCCAGACTACAATCAGATTTTCACAACCTACAGCAAACTTCACCAAATAACTACTCAACAACTAATTGCATTTAGTATAATTACAAACAACTACTCTTGAACATCACCAAATATTCAATAACATCAACAAATATTTATAAACTTTATTAAATATTCAAAAACTGAAAAAAGTACAAATGAAACTAGAAAAAACTAAATAACTACTTTGAATATGTCGACTCATCATCCGCTAGAACTACATCCTTTCCACTCAACTACTCCCTCATTTTTTGTATTTCATCCAACAACAAATTGTGTTGCGTCTGCATCTGTATCTGTATATGTGTCTGCAACTGCACTTGCCAGTTAGCTTGTGATTTCCTTACTTGTTCTTGCTACGCTTGAAGGGCAATTATATATTGATTATATAAGGACTCCTGTGAACTTACTGCAAAGCTGGATCCACTAGAGGTCATACCCTCGTATGCCTAGGCTTGCAAACATAAACCATATCCTTCTATATTGCATTCCTCCTATCTCTTGAGACCAGATAAGATATTCAGAATACTTTACAGAGCCGCCAGAATGACCCTCACCTACTGCAGCCTGGCTCTCTCGAAGCAGTGTATACTCTCCCTATGAAAGTTAATAAAAATTTAAGCAATTTATTTAGACATACATAAAAAATATTAAACACATATACTTACATGGGCTTTTCTTGCTCGCTCATCAACCCATTATTGGTCATCCTACCGCTTATGGGTGTGACTATGCAATTCAACAGGAGTTGGTTCTCTATGCAGCATATGTTTTTGTAATAAACTTCCATTAGTATTCTTATTAATTTTTTTTTTAACTTTTATAATTCCTTATCAAATGTCATCTGTGCTCAATATGTGAAACTGAGCCCCTAGTATGAAGGGAACTACCCACGCCCTCAACATTACAAGCTCTGTTCTATCAATTTTGATCCATCCTCCTACTATACTCTACGCTGCCCCAAGCATTATTCAGCTCAGCCCATACAGCTTCTCCAATCCATAGTGGCTACTCGCTAGACTTTCTAATGTCTGTAAATATAATGCGCATTCAAGTGGACCCACGCTTCTTAAAATTCTTTCTAATTTTGTCATTGTGCTGGGGCAATCAACAAAAATCTCTCTACATTTAAAAATATGTAATATAAAATATATATGTTTGTTAGCTTAAGTAAAAAAGAATATATAATTTATTTAGACATAACATAAAAAATATTAAACACATATACCTCAAACTCTCTAAACCACATATCCCGAACTTCTTTTGAGACTTTCTTCCTAGAAACATACGGAGCATCATACCAGCTTCGTATTATGCCCCGTATTTATTGTGTCAGTTATTTTGACAGGTGGACCCTATAAAAATATATTAGATGAGAAAAATATTTATTCAATTTTAGTTGGATGTTAACAATATCATATGTACGTACGTGTCACCGTCAAGTTCAATCAACATTCGACTATCTATCGTCTGCTCTGTTGCAACTGGGGTCGAGGGTCTTCCTATAGCGGGCTGAGAGGGTGGTGGGGGATATTATGGCAGAAATATTATGGATATATATAAGCACGAGGGCCACTATAAGGGGTGGGGGGGGGGGGGTAGTAAGGGTAGAAGGGGGTACTCTGCATGGCATCTGATGAAGGAAAGCAGGGATCTGGTTAGTAGAACTATGGGCTATAGGCTCAAGGAGTGGGTAAAAGTGTGGTAGGCTAACTATGAGTGGTAAGCTGACTATGAGTGATAGGTTGACTATGAGTTATAGGCTAACTATGAGTGGTAGGCTGAGATGAAGAGGTCCCCTCAGTATATAGAGACCAAGATGGTCCACCAGTCATCTTCTTATTGCACCTATTTAAAATATTTTTAATCAATCCTCTATTAGGCTCTTCACCTGAAGCCATCCATCTACACATAAAAAATAAGAAATATTAAAAACATAAATTATAACAAAAATTTAATATAAAATAATATAATAATAAAATAAATACAATTCAACAACAATAAAATTAAAATGCTCAAAATTTTGTACATTATGTTAACTCATCATTTATTGATTCACTTTCATATGATGATACATTTCCACCACTGTCATATTTCTTATAACTTTCCTCTATGTTTAAATCTACTTCCTCTAACTACAACTCACTCTTATTAATTGGAATTTATTCATCCACATCGATAGAAAGATTTTTTAAATTTGACATAAACTCTTCTTGATGTGCTGATGGTATTGAAGTTGTTTTCTCAATTACTCATCCTGGATTGGTCTTCATAACTACAAGCCAATCATGTTTGCCTCATAATCTGCTTGGATAGTTAGCATAATAAACTTGGCTTGCCTGACAAGCTATAATGAATGGGTCAAACTTTGCATATCTCATATCCCGCTTTACTTCTATTGTACCGTAAATCGGATGTACTCTTGTGCCTCTATTTTGTACTAGATCAAATCATTCACAATTGAATAGATACATAATATTCATGTAATTGGGATATTGAACCTCTAATATTTCTTGTAATATCCATTAGTACTCAGAATCATCCCCTGTATGGGTGTTCCCTCTTACACATACATCAGAATTTTCTATTTTCCTATCTTCACACTAATTTTTTATTTGGAATTTATAGTCATTAACCAAAAATATTTGATAATATTTAACTAATCTATTTGATCCCCAAGCTAGCTCAAGTAGCCCTTGATACTGCGAATCATTATCTTTAGTGTGAACCCTTCAATGAACCAGATTATATTATTAGCATATTTATTGCATGATGTGATTAAGAAAAAATACTCAAAATGAATAGTCGAGAAATATACCATATTTTTAAATCAAGTAATGAATTCTTTCTCCATTATCTTTTGGACTTCTCCTTATTCTGATGTACTTAAACCATAATGAACCTCCTATAAACTTTAGGGTTTAGAACAAAGTTATGAATAACAAATATATGAATAAGATAACTCATACTTACTCGAAATACGACTCAACTTCATCACAGTTAAGCAAGATATACAATGTGATAACTCTCATCTCCTTATCGGTCAAATAACGCACGATGCTAGCGCCTGCGTGTTCACCACTTCCACTGAATATATATATATATATAAGGATTTACCCACATTTTGAGGTGTAGTACTTCTACCTGATTGTGATGTTATTTCAAAGTAATACGAGTAAAACTGAGTTATCTCATACATTAAATATGCTTTATAAATTGAGCCTTCGGAATGTGCTTTATTTTTAGTGGTCTTCTTAAGTTTATTTAAATATCTCTCAAAATGATACATTCATTGATACTGAATAGGCCCACCAATTATAATCTCATATTATAAATGCACTGGTAGATGCTCTATAGAGTCAAAAAATGTTGGAGAAAATATTTTCTCAAGTTGAGACAGAATGTAAGGAATATACTGCTCCATAAAAATCAAGTTATCTACATTTAGTTTAGAAGAGCATAAATCTTTGAAGAATATACTAAGCTCGATCAATGGCTTTAAAATTTGATCTGATAGATAATTAAAGGCAAATGATAATAGATATTACATAAAGATATGACAATCATAATTTTTCAATTCAAACAATCTCCTTAATCTTACGTTAACACATCTACTTAGATTGGAAGAATATCCATCTGGTATCCGTAGGGTCTTTACCCATTTACAAATTAATCATATCTACTCTAAAGTCAATGTGAAAGAAGCTTTTGGTTTAAAAAGTTTTGCATCTCCATCATCTTTTAATTTTAATACTTTCCTCCTGCAAATCTTCTTTAAATCCATCATTGCTTTTATATTATCTTTAGATTTATCTTTGATGTTTATGATTGTATTGAAAATATTATCAAAAATATTTTTCTCTATACGCATGACATCCAAATTATGTCTAATCAGGTTTGTTCTCCAATATGATAATGACCAAAAAAATACTTTTCTTGGTCCAATTATAATTGACACTATATCTTGATAATTTGTACACAACTAATGTTAGATAATCCATTATTGTGGGCATAAACCTTACTCTTTTAAATATTTCTTCACTACTTAATCTTGGAGGAGGTTGCAATATCATCATTTTATTTTTAATACATGCATCCTTATTTCACCTAAAAGGATGACTTGTATGTAAAAATATATGATAACTATCGAACCAAGTGTTCTTCCTTTGATACTTTAAAGTGAATAATTTGTATATTCCATACAATATAAACATGCTAACTTATCAAAAGTGTTCTAACCTGAGAGCATATCATATGCAAGAAAATCACCAATTGTCCAAAGTAATGCAGCTCTCATTATGAAGTTTTATTTGGTAGAGATATCATATGTACTTACTCCATCATTTCATAATAAACTTAAATCATCAATTAACGATTGCAAGAATACATCAATTTTTACTTTTGGATTATGTGACCCTAGAATAATAAGTATTAGAAACATATAAGAAATAGTCATATACAACTCTGAAGGAAGATTATAAGGGGTTGAGTATCACGGGCAAATATAAGTAAGGTGAAGCAGACTGACTAAATGGAGTAAAACCATCTGCGTATAAACTTAATCTTATATTTCTTGGTTCTGTCATGAAGGTGGGATGTGTATGATCAAAGTGTCTCCAAGCCTCTATTTTTAATGGATGTATAATAACATCTTCTTATAGAATGTGGTCATTATGCCTTCTTATATGAAGTAGATCTCATGGATGTATATAATCGTTATAGTTTAGAAATTATTAATAAGTAAAACATCCTACTGATCGATACTTCCTTCAGTTTTCTTTTCGTTCCAAAATTTAGTTTAAATCTTGGTGCATTGCAATGACGACATGTAATCTTTGATAAATCATCTTTAAAGTATAACATGTATCCATTGACACAACAATCTATTTATGTGTATGTCAAACCAAGTTTGAAGACTAACTTCTTTGTCCAATATAGATATGTAAGATCTATAATATCTGTTGGGCTAGTTTCCTTAAGCAGCCCAACGAATTGATTAAAATATTCATGAGAAATATTATATTCTGTCTTGATGCTTAAAATTTTCACAACAATGAATAACTTTGAGTGAATGGTGCACCCCTTCCATATTGGTTGTTGAGCAGAATATAATAAATCATAAAAATTTTGTGACTCCTTATTTGACAACTCTTATGTATATTGTTCAGATTGTGTTTCAGTTGCATCATAAACTAATTCCTCAAGATTTGATCGGATATTTTCATCCTTAACTATATTACAACTTGTAGATGGACCGCATCAAGAATTGAAATATGGCTCGTACTCACCATGAGAAGTGCAATACCGATATTGTGGCATGAACCCTCTGCAATATAAATCAACAATTACATCATCTAGTATTAAGTGCACTTAATTTTTATATTTAGAATATGGACATCAAAACATTCCATCTGGTATGAAGCTGGGCCGTTGTTTTACTGTCTGAATGAAAATGTTCACCTCATTAATAAATTCATCTATTAATGTCTTTCATCCTTACGTCAATCAGTTATACATTCAACTTCTTTGAATTATAATATCTTTAATATGACCTACATATAATATGAAGCTATTAGAAATTATTTGAAAATCTTTTAAAGAGAAATAGATAAATTTCAATGATTCTTTTATCGATTTTATAAAGATATTTCCAACAATAATAACAATAACAACAACAAGCCTTTGTCCCACTACATGGGGTCGGCTACATGAATACGTTTTCTCCATTGTGTCCTGTTAAAAGTCAAATTTTAATTTAAATCTAATAAAGAAAGATCATTTTTAATATTTTCTAACCAAAACTTTTTAGGTCTTCCTCTACATTTCTTAACATAAGTCAAATCTAATATCTCTACTTTCCTAACCGGGTCATCGGAAGGCCACCAATGGATTGTTAAAAATCTAAGTACACAAAAATTTAACTCATTTATAAAAGAAAATTGATTTGGTTGATATTAACATGTGCTCATAACTCAAGTGATATGGGTGTGGTATAGTCACCATACTTGGATATGAGTTTTTGATTAATCCATTATTGGGAAAGAGATGGGATAAGCTTGTCTACCACTTATTAGTAGGAAATGAGTAAAGTGACACTTGCCTTGTCATGCGATGTGACTGTTTGGTGAGATATTGGTAATATGTATGGATCCAATAAAGGTAGATTTTAGTCTAGGGAATGGTAATGGTAAAGCAGGTATGTGATGGGTGGATTACAACCATGCATAGATATAATTATCGAAGAACAATTGCACCTTTATTGTCAATCATGATTATGGTGAGGTATACTAGGGCATATATTAGTACAAATCTTAAGCTTCTTATTATTTAGTGCACCCAACCAAGGTTCCTTCTATTTACTACCCCAAACCATTATGGAGAGTAAATTTTTATTTACTATTTCATCATCATTAATTAGTTGATTTATGAACTATTTATAAAGATGCCTTATGTTGTAACACTAGTACTTTTGGGAAACTAAGGAGCTATAGCTTCTATTTTGCAAAGATATAGAAAACATTTCATAAGTAATAAAAAAGGTGGAGGTGCAATGTACTGATTTTCTATAGAGAATGCATATTATTGATGTTAGATATAGAACCAAAATTGTAGGTATAGGTTCATTTGTTCATGCAGATGCATGTGCATCTACTTTTCTTTGGTGGAGTTGCATTGCAAGAAGCATATGGCGTCACTTTTACACCTTATGCACCACCATGGACATTACTTGTTTGTCACGTAAGTCTTTGAGAGGGATCCTTTAAATTGTAGTATCAAATGTCATGCATACAATCATAGTAGTTTGGATCACTACCATTTTTTATAGGCAAAGAATTAATCTTAGTCATAATTCCCTATGCATGCCAATTTTAGATTCCTTCTCTTGTTCCACCTCAATAACCCATATTCATAGCATAATCCAATCAAGTATCTTGGCCACATCAACTAGAGTAGGAGAATGAAGATGTGGAGAAAGAGCATCATTCATGGGATAGACTAGTTTGTATTCCATAGCATTCTACATAAGGGTTATTATAAACCTCCATGATAATGTTATATGCAATAGCTTTACTTACAATGGCTTATCTTAAAAATAGTGGTGGAAGTCAGCGACTGAGGTGGTGAACATCGGTAGACTAGGTCGAAGTCTGTTGGGTGAAGGGTCAGTCTCGATAACGATGACATTCGGCTGAGGCGATGGATGTGAGCTGAGCAAATGAAAATGACAAATAATATCATCAGCAAAAAGCATACACGAAGGTACATCCTCTTGCAAATGTCTAGTGAGAAAATCAATGAAAAAAAAAACCTTACAGTGGATTATCCTCAAAACAACGGTGTTCCTCCGGCAACTGAGGCAGTGCCCATCGGAGGCTCGGTGGAAGTCTGGGTTGGTCTTGGTAGCGGTGAGGTTCGGCTAGGCCGATGGAGGCGAGCTGAGCGAATGAATGATACTGAATGAAATAATATAGTACGGGCTCAGGAGAGTAATAGGGTTTCGATTGACATTTTTTCTGGCGGATAAGCTGCCGGTGACTTTTCCAACGTATTTTTTGATGGTAAATATTCATTGTGTTTAAATTCACCGGCGTAATATCCGTCGATTCGTACGTTGAAAATTACCAGCAGAAAATATGCCACATTATTCTATAGGTTTACATATTACGATGCCGTTAACGGTGGAAAAGGCGTCGGAGACTTACCAACGTAATATACACCGATAAGTCGTCATAATTTTATTGTCACATAAAACGTCGGTAAAAATGCCGTAAGTTCTGGCATATATATTTCCGTCGGAAGCTCTGACGGTAATCAATGGTTTTTGTGTAGTGGCAGTTCATTCACTCACATGTCATTCATTTTTATAATAAATGTTATGCCAGTCAATCATTTAAAATAATTTCCTTAAGTTGAACTCTCATATTGTTATCAATCTTCAAGATACTGCAGTTGTACACCTGTTGCATCATTGGAGTAGGTACTGTCAATGCATCAGGACCACTTATAGCTCTTTCATCAGCTCTAGTCATAGATCCTTCACTATATGTTCTTGATCCTGCAATCCATGGTCCTTCAGTTTGCCTAGATTATCCTGCTCCAAAATTAGCTCTACCTCCAAATCCTCTCTACACAATCTGATACTTTGTGTCCTTGCTGTCCACTTTGAAAACTTCATCTCATTAGAAAGTAGCATTGACCTTATTATATTATTGCATAATGAATATATTCACTACAGCCGCCGGTAGATGACATCATCTAGATCCCCTCGAATCACTATAGTTTCTTTTTTTATCATTGACACTTTCTCTATCTCTATTTAATTCATCACTGGTTCTCCCCCAGCTCACAGAATACCTACAGCCGACATCATACTTGGGTGCTGGTATTACCAAATAAAATTCTATAAATCTGGTCCATTCTACGGACTAAAATTTTTTTGAATATGTAGAAGCACTATCATATGTCTTAACTCATTATCCATGATTGTATAATCCAAACAAATCTTTAATAATTTTTTACTTCTAATAGATCTTGTACTATGATCTATAATTTAACATTAAACCTAATCATACATTATGATCCATGATTGCATAGTATAATCAAATCATTGAGAATTTTTACTTCTAGGTGATCTTATATTATAATCTTTAATTTAAAAGTAAACCCAATCATTCAGTATGATCCATGATTGTATAGTCTAATCAAATCTTTCAGAATTTTTATTTCTATTTGATCTTATATTATGATCCATGATCTTATAGTACAATAAATTAAGATTAATTTTTAATAATATTATGCTAGATTTTATTTATGCTCAATTTCTTATGTGAATGTTGGTCATATTGGCAATCTCAACCCCTAAAATAATATAATAATATATATGTAATCGAGAAAACAAACACCCATACCATTATGAGCACCTATTTTGAAATCGGGTTGATCCATGATTTTATTTAGATCTCAAAGCACCTATTTTGAAATCTCTTAGCTTAGCTTGATAGCTCAAACCACGGGCTTCTTTTGAGTTATGTGTGTGCTTCTTAGCATCCTTGTCTCATGAATTTCTCTTACAATTTTTACCTAAAATGTTAACACCCATACCATTATGAGCAATATTAATTTAGACTATATTAACTCATGCATATTTATAATTGTGATAATTAGAATATTTAATATAAGCTTAAGCTTAATTATAAGATTAACAATCTATATATTTTTTGTGATGATAAATATACTTTGGTTATGCATATAAGATTTTGGAGTTAATGTAGCTTTCCCTGAATTTAAGTATTTTATTTTATTAATTTGCAATCTATGTAAAGACTAAGTGCATCATGAGAGTGAAATTAAAATCTAGTCTTACACCTTTAGCATTAACTATGAAATCATGCTTTATCCTATTCTTATTATTGCTGTGAATGTTGCCATTTCTCATTTTCTTAAAATATGATTACTGTATATTGATATTATACGGATATAGATATCGAGACACTGATTTTTGTTATTGATTGTTGTTATAAAGTATGAATACTTACACTATTGTTAGAATTGACGGACTAACAAGAATGATTAAATGATATGACTTAATGAAACTGATTGAATCATAAAGAAAAAATGATTAACTCCCATAACGAGATGTGATGTGCAATAGAATTGATCAATTGATACAGATGATCGATACATATAACATATATCGACGTATTGACCTCCTTATAGGATTTACAACATATTATTTCTCTTTTATCTTGCATTGATTCCATTTGTAAAATTTTAGTAATTTGCTAGATTTTTATGCTCATTATGGGATTTTACATGATTCCAAGTAAATGTAAAAAGCTTGCAGCTTGAGGCTATAGCATGCATAATTTCTTTCAACGCTACTAGTTTAGTTTTCTTTACTTCCTCTAATTTATATATATTGCTATTGTATATATTATTTTGGACTTGAGATTTTGTAGTAAAATATAAACATTGACGGCAGTAATGCAATTATATTTTTCTGTTTATTTCTTTTCTTTAATATAATTAATCAACTCTAGATGTCAAATTGATCTAGTTGTAAATGAATGAATATTAGTTGTACATAGAAAAAAAATAAATAGAAAAAAATTTTTTTCGCTTTAGATTCCAAGACGTGACATTATCTATTATCTCGACTTGTCGATGATACAAAAAGCCATGAAAGAAGATACATTCAACATTAAAAAGGAGATTTAGAGTGGTAGGCTGTGTAAAATAAATGAGAAATTGAAAGGTATACTTGTCAAATGAAACCCTAAGGCTACTTAAAATATAGAAAATTTTGTTGGTTGACCAAGATAGTATAATATCATCAAAATCATAATATATTTCAAATGATTAATACAATATAATTTGAACCAATCATACTGTCAAATTTTGATTAATCATATATTAAAAAAAAAAATTGATTATTTCAATCTCATATTGATCATATAATATGATGTCATTATATAATATGATTAGTTTAAATTTTTAATTATCTTACTAAATATAACCTAATCATGCTAATATTATATTGAAATAATATATATGATATTAAGATTAATTCATATTAATCAATGTCTTTTTAATAACAAGAATGCCCTAGCTGTAATTTGAAATTAAACCCAATCATGCTATACAATCCATAGTCCTATAATCTGATCAAGCCTTTGAGATTCTTTAATTTTGATTGATTATCCGGAACATTTCACAATCAAACAGTACAATCAGTTAAGATTTTTTTTTTTTTTTAGTATTTTGGTGTTAGATTTACTTACTATCACTTTTTTTTACGTGTGTTGATCATTTAGCGATTTCGGCATTTAAACATATATAATAATATAGGACTCCAAAGATTTTTTTTTTAAAAGCTATAACTTCGAAACATCGAATCCAAAGTCGAATCAGAGCACACCACGTAACCCTTTTGTTGTATACTGTGGCTGCATACCGCTGTGCATCAGGTGACATGACGAGCTCTATTTCACCACCAAATGGTCCGATATCCACACAGAATAATCTCACCATATATAGGGGTGTAAAAGAGTTGAATTTAAACCGGCTCGACCCACGTACACCCCTAACCATTTATTGTGTTTTTGAATGTCCATATCAAACTAATTGCTTTTTGAACTTTTACTTGAAATGTTAACACTCTGTATCTACACAAACCTTATTTAAATCATATTAACTCATAACAAAGTATGTTAATGATCACCAAAATATTTAATGAAAGCTTAAACTCATGCAATTATGAATTATTAATGATGATAATCAAATATCATCATTATCATGTTCTCTCTCCTTCCAACAATTTTGGGATACAATGTCCTGTAAGTATAGCTTAAGTTAATTCTTGTATATTAAATGCGTGTTATTAGAAAATTACTATACAAATATTTTATATATGTTAGTTAATTAGTATTTAAACTTTAATATTAATTAAATGCGATTTGAAAATTACTATACAAACTAGTCATATCAGGAAGACAAAGAGTTGGACTTTTTTGAAAAATAGATAGCTCAATTTTTACAAGTTAAGACTTTCACATTATAATGGAAGTATAGGAGAATAAAAAATAAAAGAAAAAACAGCAAAACCCGAAATGAGAGAATAATCAACTGCATGCATTCATAAATCTAAAAGAGCTCATTTTAGATTTAGGCTTCGTTTGGGATAGCTTTCTTATTACTTATTAAAACAACTTTTTAATACAAAAATTAAAAATTTTGTACTAAAACACTGCTTTAAAAAGCAATATTGGGACAACTTTCTTATTGCTTCATAAAACAACTTTTTAGTACAAAAATTAAAAATTTTGTACTAAAACACTATTTTAAAAAGCAATAAGAAAGTCGTCCCAAACAAAATCTTAGTTTGGGACAAAAATTTTTATACTGAAAAATTATTTTAAAAAACATGAAGAAAGCTGTACCAAAGGAGACCTTTTATAATCTAATTAGGAAACGTTTAAATTTGTTATACCGAAGTTGGTAGTATTGGTATACCAACTTTGAAGTTCATGCACCACGTAATTTCAGTACACATTCAACTTGAAAATAGCAAAATTATGATGGCTCACTTGAAACAAAAATGGTTTTTTTTTTCTTAGAATCTCCTTTGATATGTCAATACAAATTCATTAAAAGATTTAAAAATAACGGTCATTCACACAGGCAAGAAAGTCATGGAATATCTCATGAGCATCAAAAAAATATTAACAGTCCACTCAATTTCAAAATAAAATACATAATGTATTTTGAATTCAAAAGCTGAAGCCGATAGAAAAAGCACAACAAATAATAATTTAAAGATAGAACAGTTAATTTAACAAGAAAAAATAATTTATACCTTCTTAATTTCAGGAGGATTTTGAATGTTGAATTCTTTGCTCTTGGGGAGATTTCTAGTACTGCAGCTGATGAATGAGGATTTGCTCTTGGCAAGCTGAAATAGAAAGATTCAGGTTCCGATCTTGTTACTCAAATGCAAATCCAACTTTACATTCATTGCAGCCAATTCAGCAGCCAAGTATCTGAAAACATAAGGCATTGCAACAGTCTCCATTCCCTTGCTTGATTTACAGGAACGGCATATTATATTATTTGCCAATCTTGGTGGTGGAGGAAGGTTTCTTTTGATATCCTTCGTCATCCTCTTTCGCGGCCCAACCACAGTTGCAGTGAGCAGGCTCCCACAATTGGAGCAGACATCTGCAATGTGATAATCAGAGGATGAATGGAGACGGTCGTGCAAAAGATAAGCAGCTCCATGAGCAAGAATGGAATCACGCTCCATCTCTCCAAAACGAATGCCACCTCCACGCTTCCTTCCACCAATTGGTTGTCTGGTAATCTGATCCACAGTACCTGTTGATCGCACCTGCAACACGAAATGCATGAATTAGGGGTGTCAAATTTTGACACGCCCCAAATCCGACCTAGAAAAATCTGAATTCGGGTCGACCCGGTTAACTAACGGGTCAGGTTCGGGTTCGAAAATTTGACCCGATTTGAGTTTCGTGTCGGGTTTGGGTTGACTCGGAAATCCGAAAATGACACGGAAATGATTCTGCCCGTGTCATGCCATGAATCATGCTCATGCTTGAAATCATAATATTCGATCATGTTGTATGATAGCATAAGGGATTATATTCTCCAAGATTTTCATTGTGTGTGCTTTCTTTATTCAAGGGAATTTTTCCTTGAGTATGTTTCTTTTATTAATCTATGAACTTGTGATTGAATAAATCAAAGCATTTTTCGAAATTCATATGAAATGTTCATATTGGACTAGGACAAAGAAAAGAGCATATTTTAAACACCCAAAACAAGGTAATGTACCGATAATATGGAAGTTGGACTTAAAATATGTTCATATGATATAAGAAGATGCAAAATATATCATTTAAAAGCGTATAAAAGGCTTCAGAGCCCAGAAAAGAATAAATTTCATAGTTCTGCACAAAAATCAAATGGCAGATTAATTCACTAAAAGTATATTATATTATATGAATCTATAACAAAAAGAAACTACTGACCAAAAGAACAAAAATGAAGAGACGCAAATACTAACCTGAAACTTATCAGATACCATATGTCGAAGCCTTTGGTAATAAACAGGCCCCATAAAAATTTCACACTTCATTTCCGTACCAAGAACGCCACTGTAGAGAACCTCTACTCCATGATAGTTAAATCCGCGGGAGGTTAACATGGGACCTATTTCATCAATCATAGATCTTTTTTCTGATGATTTCTCTGAACCTTTTTCCCGAGTTGAACTAGAAAAAGGAGTTGCATCAACAAACTGGCCATGTAAACTCCCACCCTGGGGAAGAAAAAATATACCAGAATATTATTGTTAATTGAACAAAAATGAGATCATCTACAATTCGAGAGTAGCTTTTATTAAATTAGCTCATTTTTTTTACCAATGGGCGTAGTTTTTATTTAAGTTGAATCACATAAATTTTGATATCTTTGTCGCAATATTGCAAGATTATTTTTTCTTTGAATTCCATTGTCTTGAAAGTTGGAGACGCTTCATAATAATGTTGGCATTTCATTCCCAAATAACTGTAAAATGAACTCTTAAGCGAATTTTTATAACAATTAAAATAGTCTAAAACATGTCTTGCGCAAAATAAATTTTGTTTAAAAGTTCTACTTGTGTGTGTCATTCAATCCATAATGAAGGATTTCTAATGAAAATCTTAAATAGCCTTCGAGAAAGGAAAAGTAGAGCCTTGAACAATGAAGGCTAGAAAGAACAAAAAGCAGAAAACGGAATACAATTATGGCACACGATCTAAGAAAAAGGATCCATACAAAGCATCATATTACCACTCAAAATAAGACATTACATACCCTTTAAACTTCTACTTATAATGGATGGTCCAAGTAAACAAGAAAACCTAATCAACATCTAACATAATATATAAACAATCATAAGATGCAAACGCAACCTTAAAGCATTCAACAATTTATAAAAATATCCTAAGATGACACATGGCCTATTACCCTATATATTTCAAATAAAGCAGCTATGGATATTACATAACAACACATGACATAAATTCGGTCCACCATCAACTCTTTTAAAAGTACAAATAACTCTACACTGGGTATTTGAAAGGTAACAAAGGAATAATTTGAAAGTCTTCTACTATAATGCAGAGTTAGTCGAATTCATCCCAATGAGAAATCAATCCAAGGAAGAAGATATAAAGGAAAATCCATTTAAAAGGTAGAAGTTGAAATAATCAAACTCCGCACGAAAAAGAGGTGGAATATCATCTCATGAAGTCAAAATGAATGAATTGAATGGAAGGTAGAAATTTGGTAGAAATAGATTTTATATGGGATGTAAGTAAAAGTTTTGAGGAGAATTGCAAACTATGTTGCACGGATACTCCTATTCACGAGGCGTGCTGTATCGGACACGTGTCGGATACGGATACGCCTCCGATACGGCATGGATATGTGTCGGAAGCCGGCCGTATCCAATTAAAATACTATTTAAATTTGACTGGACATTCGTATCGGATACGCGTGTCCTATTAAAAAAAAACATTGAGCCGCAATTTACCTTATTCTTTTCGGCTTTCCACCGTTTCCGCTCAATATCCATATTCATTTATGCGGCTGAAACATTTCAAAGAGCTAGGTTTTTCGTTTCCACACAAGTGTTCATCTTCTTCGTTATAGTTGAAGGAGCGGCTCGATGACGCGAGCATAGAAGCAAACAGAATCATCCTTTGTCGACAAAGAGGCTTGACGAAGCGAGCATTAAAGTCGATAGGATCATCCTTCGTCGACGGAGCGGCTTGACAACGCGAATAGTGAAGGCGACGTGAGCAGTGAAGGTTCGTTTTCTTCGTCGTTCTTCGTTTTCTTAATCATAGGCTCGGTATCGAAACTCGGTATCGCTTGGTACCGAACGGTATTGGAACTCAATATTGCTCGGTACTGATCGATACCGAGCAGTACTGCTCGATACCGAGCGGTACTGCTCGATACCGAGTGGTACTGGAACTCGGTACTGCTCGGTATTGGAACTCGGTACTGCTCGGTACTGTAACTCGGTATTGCTCGGTACTACTCGGTACCGAGCGATATTGGAACTCAGTACTGGTCGGTATTGGAACTCGATACTGCTCGGTATTGGAACTCGGTATCGCTCGGTATTACTCTGTACCGCTCGGTATTGCTCGGTCCGCTCGGTATTGCTCGGTACCGCTCGGTATTGCTCGGTACCGCTCGGTACCGAGTAGTACCAGGTCGAACCCCGCCAGGGGGCAGCGCCCCCTTGGACCCCCGGCAGAGTTGCAACAAATCTACACTTTCACTTAAATTTTTTCATGTTTCAAATTCATATGTTTTAATTTGTATAAATCCTTTGTAGGATAATGAGCTCTAGTGGAGTAGGAATAGGTTCTGATGATGGTCCATCAGAAATCAATATTGAAGATAACAAACCTCTATGGAGTTATGTTACAAAAATAGGTAAAACATCAGAAGGGGGAGGCAATATTGCATTCAAATGCAATTTTTGTAATGCAACATACAAAGGATCATATTATAAAGTGAAAGCTCATTTGTTGAAGATTAGTGGTCATGGAATCAAAATTTGCCCAAAGATAAGCTCATCACAAATGGCTGAATTACAAAGAAAAATCAGTGAAGCTGAGCAAAGGAGTAAAAAAGAGCTTCCAAAACATATTCCACTTCCAAGCACTCATGCTTCATATCCTTCATCATCATCTTCAATTAGATGTGATGACAGTACTGTAAATAAAGGGCCTTTTCGAATGGAGGGATTTGAACTAAAAAGAAGAAAATATGTTGTAGATAGTGCTTTGGAGAAAGCATTTAATTTATAAATGAGAGAACAACTAGACGGAGAAATAGCTAGAATGTTTTACTCAGCTAGACTTCCTTTTAACCTAGCAAGGAATCCACATTACAAGAATGCCTTTACATATGCATGCAATAACAATCTTGCAGGATAGGTGCCACCAGGATATAATGTCATTAGAACGGAGTTGTTGCAAAGAGAGAGGGACAATATTGAGAAGTTGCTCGAGCCTACTAGAGGAGTTTGGAAGAAAAAAGGAGTTACTTTGGTTTGTGATGGGTGGACAGATCCACAAAAAAAACCACTTATCAACTTCATGACTGTAACAGAGAGCTATCCTATGTTTATCAAAGCAGTAAACTGTGAAGGACAGTACAAGGATAAGTTCTTCATTTCTAATTTAATCGAAGAAGTTATCATGATGGTGGGGCATTCAAACATCATTCAGGTCATTATTGATAATGCACCTGTTTGTAGAGCTGCAGCTCTACTTTTAGAGCAAGCATATCCTCATATTTTATGGACACCATGTGTTGTGCATACGCTTAATCTTGCTTTGAAGAACATTTGTGCAGCTAAGAATACCGAGGCAAATGAAATCACCTATAATGAATGTCATTGGATCACAGTGATTGCTGGAGATGCAATTGTAATTAGGAATTTTATTATGAATCACTCCATGAGACTCTATGTTTAATGATTTCTCTAATTTAAAGATGCTTGCAGTTGCTGAAACTCGGTTTGCCTCAGTTATAGTGATGTTGAGAAGATTCAAAAAAATAAAAAATGCTCTTCAAGCTATGGTGATCAGTGGCAAATGATCATGTTATAGGGAAGATGATGTTGGAAAGGCTAGGTATGTAAAAGAGAAGCTTTTAGATGATTTATAGTGGGATGAGATTGAATACATCATAAATTTCACAGACCCAATTTATGAGATGTTGAGAGTAGCTGATATGGATAAGTCTTGTTTACATCTCATTTATGAGATGTGAGATTCAATGCTCGCCAAAGTAAAAGAAATTATATATAGACATGAGAGGAAGGCACTTCATGAAGACTCAAGCTTTTGGGATGTTATTTATGCTATTCTAGAAGATAGGTGGAGCAAAAGTAATACACCTTTACATTGCTTGGCTCACTCACTAAATCCAAGGTAAATTTCAACATTTTTTCATTATGAATTCACAATTTGTTGTTTTGTAATTTCAACAATTTTTTATTATTTCATTTTAATGTTATTTGAAGATATTCAACTAAAGAATAGCTTCAAGAGGATCCTCAAAGAGTTTTTTCACAAAAAGATTTAGAAATTTCAAATATGAGGAAGACATGTTTAAAGCGTTATTTTCCAAATGGAGAGGAGAGAAGAAGTGTCAATATTGAGCTTGCTAAATTTTTTGATTATTTAGAGGACTTTGGTGACTAAGAGTCATTGCGTGATAGGTGGAGAATTGATCCGAAAATGTGGTGGATTATACATGGAGCTTCAGCACCTCTACTTCAAACAATCGTCATAAAATTGTTTGGCCAAGTTTCATCCTCATCCTGTTGTGAAAGAAATTGGATCACATACTCATTCATCCAATCAATGAAGAGAAATAAAATTACTCCACAACGGGCTGAAGATTTAGTTTACGTGCATACAAACCTTCGGCTTCTCTCAAGAAAAACTCCAACTTATATGGAAGGAGACAACAGGATGTGGGATGTTGCTGGAGATGGATTTGAATCTCTTGAGGATATGGGAATATTAGAAATTGCTAATCTTTCACTTGATGAGCCTGAATTAGAAGCTATGATATTTATTGAAGATGATATAGAAACTCAAAGACAAACCACTGAAGAAGCTAATCCTATCATTCCTTCTATTGAATAGTTGAAATTTCATGTGCTGGACAATTTATCTTCTTGTTTTTGTTGATGTACTAGACATTTAAATATTTAATGCTTACTTTTATTTCAATTTTTTTGTCATTTTAAATATTACACTTTGATTACTTTCTTAATTTTTATGTATTATTTATATATTATAATGCCGTATCCGCGCCGTATCTGTATCCTGTATTTTTAAGAATTGGCGTGTCCCGTATCCGTATCGTGTCGTATCCGTATCGCCGTATCCGCATTGGTGCAACATAGATTGCAAAGTGCAGGAAAAAGTTTTTCCCTTTCATTTAAATTTCAAACAAATTATTTTAGGAAATTTAATAAGGAAAAAGAAGGAGATTTTGATTGATTTCTTAGAGGGAGAGGGTGTTTAACAAATGAGCAAAAGTGGGAGGGGTTCTATTTCGATAGGTACTCCTGAAAGATAAGAGGAAGAGAATATAAATGCAAAATTAGGAGAAGAACTGTATTCCACTCAAAGGAGGAATATTAAAAAAATCGGTTTGAAAATAAAGTTAGGCTTGGGTTTTGAAGTCAATATTGTGGATATATTCTCTTTCTTCTTTTATTAAGAATGGGTTTACCCTAGTTTTCATTAAAGAAAAAGTGATTCTAAAGAAATTTAAAGAAAAAAAGATGGGAAAAGGTGATAAACTAAGCTAGACGAGTGCACAGCTATAGGCACAGAGGTTTTCTTTTACACAAAAAGAAAGAGCTCCTACTAGGAGTTAGGGAAATTAAGAAGGTTGAGCTACAATTTGTGGTTTTGGGGACTAATGTTGAACAAGCTTTGGGTTTTGTTTAGAGTTTTCGTTAGATTTAACGCAAGCAAAAAAGTGTTTTTATCAAAAGCTAAAACAATTATTGTTAGTCAGCCACTTAGGAACAAGTAGCCAAAAGTGTTCACAATAAAGTACTCCATGAATGTCAATCTAATCATTGATCTTAATTGCAATTCTTCATCAAGTTATGTTATTGATTCAACATAATGTTGGGCTGCAAAGCCAATTATCAGAGAATCGCAAGTGCATTACTTGTGAAGGACTTCAACAACTGAGGAGCAAGAAGGATCAAGCCTTGAACTATGGATCAAAGAGAAAAACGGGAAGAAAAGAAATGGAAGAGTTTCGGAACAAATTTTACGAGGTGAAGGAAGCTATGCAAAAGAATCTTAATTTCATTAAAATTAAAATGAATGTTACGTAACCCTTTAACCTCTATTTAACTCCTTCAACATCTATTTAAATTGAGTATCCTTATGAAGAAAATTTCAAAGAATTTCACATTAACATAACAAGGGTATCCTTAAAAGACCCATGACATCATGACACCTCACAAATAAGTTATATAAACAACTAAGAAAATAACATAAAAGAAACCATAAAACAAAATCGAGAAAATATGGCATTGTTGTTCCATCAATATGCTTTAATATTAGATATAAATAAATAAATCACCCTTTTTTTGGGTTAGGGATAATATTTAGAGTGGAAATCCATGTCTCCCACCAATATAAGCTCAGGTCACCTAGTAACAATGTAAGATCCCTAATAACCAAAACAAATAATTTTTACTTGAATAAACTAGAAACAATAAAACCATGGGATAGACATTTTTCTGTGAAAGCTCAATCAAGCTTATTTAAAGAAGCTACAACTAGATGAAGTTGCTACCCATTGATCAAAGGTTCATTTCAATTATGATTATACTACCACTGATATTTAATCCAAATATTTAAAAAAAAAAAAGAAACAGACATTAAAAAAGCTATAATCGAAGGTTAAGATTGCAGGAAATAATTATATATCATATATCTTGAAGCCAAGTATATACAAATAAAATTTTATTTTTGCATTCTACACTAAACAATTAAAACAAACAAGTGTGTGTTACATGTACAAATTTACTCGAGAGTCCAAACACCCAAGAGATCAACCTTGAGCGTAAATATTATATAATTATATCAATTGCTCCAAAAAAAAATTAATATCAATTAAGCATGTCAGTAATGATCATCCCCAATTAACTAGGAGAAATAAAAGGATTCTCAACATATCAAAAAGAAAAACTACTATAATAAGCTAATAAGGAACTTAACTTTAATAATATCAAAATTAACATAAATAAATAAACCTCCTATGCAAAAATTGTACCTTTGCTGCAATAGACTCTAGAAGCATTCCAATAGTCATTCGTGAAGGGAATGCATGAGGATTAATGATGAGATCTGGTCGCATTCCCGTGACTGAAGAAAATGGCATATCAATATCCGGCCATAATTGTGAACAGACACCTTTCTGTCCATGCCTGCTGCTAAACTTGTCACCAATCATTGGATTCCTAACACGCCGGCTACGGATATTTACCTACAAAATAAAATGATTATTATATACATGTAATACACCAAGAAATCTGCAAATATAATTAAGATAAAATTTGTGAAAAGACAAGAATCCTTGGCATGATACATGCTAAGGAAAAGCCTATCCTGGGAAGAGCTACGATAACCACAATATGGGTGCAACTCGCAACAAGATATTCCTGTGCATCATGAGTGAATATATGTATAAAAGAGAAATATAGATATATACATAGAGAGAGTGATGTAGAACGGAAAAACGCTTTGCTATGGTAGAGGGACAAACTCCAAATGTCTCACAAAATCTGAAATTTTTCTTCAGGTTTTTATTCAAAACCTGGGAAGAATTCTCAGGTTCCAGTAGATAAGGGTCTAGAGAAGATTGAAGGAGAAGCCTAGCCTTAATGGAGAAGAGAAAGGCTGAGGAACTTGCCTCAGATTTCCAAAAAAAATCTGAGAGAAAATTCTCAGATTTTAGTGGTTGGGAATAGAAAGCTGAGAGCAAAATCTGTTATATGTTTTTGGAAAATTTCAGACTGCACTTGAGGAGAAAAGCTCAGGAGAAAATTCCCATCCACTCTTACGGGCTTGAGACTTCTGGCTGCAGCTTTTGGAGGAAGAGAGCTCTTATTTCCTAATTCTCATCTCTAGAATTAGGAAATAAACTAAAGCCTAGATGTGAAAACAAAATTTCGGCCAAGGTGGGATTTACAGCAAACAGCAGGTTTTCCAAGTGTGGTAGGTAGGGAGCCAACAGCAGGTTGGCTTGCCAACTCTTTCCCAAGAGGTGCCTGTTCCGTGGACAGATTTCTTTGAGGAAATCAAATAAGGGGAGGCGAGAAGCTGGGAGGATTTAACAGGGAGAGGAGGTGACGGGATTGATAGGGGCGGGTGAGAGAAAAGGGAAAGAAGGGAATTTAATTTCTAAATCAATGATTTGATTTAAGAAGTAACTGAATGCATTGTGGAATTAATTGGTTGGGGAAAATAGGAAATTCAGTTAATTAAAATCCATTTGAATTTGAAAATCCAAATTGATTTAATTACATTAATTGGCTCTTAATTAAGCAAAGGAAGGAGGAAGAGGGGCCGACCTAGGAGAGAGGAAGGGAGAGGGGTTTGATTTCAAATAAGTGGGCCCCAATTACTTAAGTGAATTAATCCTTAAATCTGAAATTAAATTTCAGATTTAAGGCTGCGATTAATTCCTTAATTAAAGAGAGGAAATTGAGGGAGCATTTAACTCCTAATTCAAATTTGAATTTTGAATTTGAGAGTTAAAACCTTCCAAATGTGGATCAAACCAATTAGGAAAAATTTCAAATTTCAAATTTGAAATCCAAAATTTGTCATGGGTTTATGATTTCAATTGAGCACTTTCCAAAAATAGGTGAGCTAAATTAGGAAAGAAATTTGAATTTCAAATTTTGAACAATTTGAATTTCAAATTAATTCCTAATATCATGCACTCCTAATTAGGAAATCCAAGGAGAGAGGGGAAAGGATGAGGCCGACGGCTAGGGAGCCATGGCCGGCGGTTTGTGGTGGATATTCGGGTGAGGTGGCTGGCGGCTTTTGGTGGAAATGGGGACGACGATGGTGGACGGAGGTAGAGGATGACGCAACAAGAAGGAACCAAGAAAAACAAAGATAGAAAATAAAAACCGCGAGCCTCGGATTCTTCCGAAGACTGACGGGTGATGCTTTGCCCTTTTCCAAGGGACTTCAAATCACGAGCCCGGACCCATCCTGCGGCTGGTGAAGACTTCGATTCCTCTCATAGGAATCCCACTAACGCTCTCTCACAAGAAGAACACAAGTGTGGAAAACAATTTTTCATATCAATCATTCCTCCTCCATTACAATAGCCTAAGGCCCTTATTTATAGGCCATAACATGGGAAAATAGAAAATTACAAAAATGCCCCTTGGGCCACAACACTCAAATAAATTAACCTAGGGGTAAAATAGAAAATAAAATGCATAAAATAATTCATAAATGACAACTTAAATTAGAGCCGTCGATTTACGACGCCTCCTGTGATAGATGCGCCAGATCTTCGTGCTGATGTCCGCATCAGAGAGAGAGAGAGAGAGAGAGATGTAAATCTCTGTAAGATCAATTAGCTATAATTGGGCAAAATTCTACTTTCCTTCTAATTCTAAAATACTAAACCCCATTCTAAGCTTTATAATAAAGTTGGGGTAAGGGTAAATGCACAAAAATCTAACTCTGCACCAACTCCTTCAATAACCATGAATAAATCAAAGTATAAGTAAGCAGATTAACAATAGGATGTGAGAAAAAAATGAAGAAACTATAACATTTCCAAATATAGTTATGAGATCTTTTACATGAATTTTGGTATACATATATATAAACTACCATGACCACTAACAGAAATAGTTGAAAATTTTTAAATTTATTTTAAGTATAGAAATTATACCAACCAATTCAGGCATACACATCCTACAATTACCACGCAGACTTCTAGAAGTCAAAGCCATGCCATACAGTAGATATAAATAGAAGTAAAATATTATCTGGTGCTTGAAGAAACTTCAGTCCTAGAGGTTTGTTTACTTGATAAGAGGATGAAACCTCAAGGGCCCAAATTGAGCCTAACAATCAGTAGATAGAAGCCCATCAATCCAAAGCATAAGATAATCAACTCTTGTTTTGATCTAATGTTGAAATATTCTCCAATCTCATGTTAATCTCAACCTTTGCCCTCTCCTATGAAAATCCTCCATATTAGACATCAGTCTCTTACAACAACATTTGCTAACAACATTAAGTGTTATGCGCTCGAGCCAGATCAAGTGTGTCGAGGAGCATACATGAGAAGCAACTACTCTTAAGGATAGCCGACCATGGTCGAAGTTGTCAAACCCAATGTGAGCTACAAATAGCATTAATTTTTTTATCCCAGCCAAGCCATCACTTTGATACCATTTGCTTGAGGGTTAAACACAACAGGGACAAATTGAACTCAACAAAAATAGTAGATGAACCCATCAACTCAATAGCTTGAGTTAATGGATAAGAGCCACTGCCAATATATTAAGAACTCAACCCTTGTTTCATCTCTAATTTAGTGCTACTCTCCATGCCCATGTGACATAATTAGAAACCTCAAGCACCCTAATGATGAATGCTATTAACTTCATAAATCATTAAACTATAGGAACCATCCATAACAAAACTTTATAATGCAGCTCAGGTGGTGAGAAATGATTGGCTGAGCATGTTAATAAATTTTCATAGTGCTATCACAGACATTTAATCATTTCCAACTTGACCAAGAAAAGTATAAATGTAGATCATACTCTGCCAACAGCATTGATAAATAAATCAAAGAACTTAGTAAATTAGTTTTGAAATAAATAAAAGAGATTATTAAATATTTAGCGATTCCAAAAACAATCTTGGTGTCATTTTTGAAAACTTATAGTTAAGGAAAAGGATACATTATCAATTATCATTACCATTCAACAAAGTACGAAGAAAACTAAGTCTAATATAGGAAAGTACAATAAATAAACCAGTAAATTATAGACGGTTCAAAAAAATAGAATTTTACAAAGATTACAAGAACAAACATACAAAATACTACTGTTGGCCGATTTCAATAGCCAATTGTTTGAAATGTTTCACATACAACGAAGAAGTATATTATGATGTTTAAAATTGATTTTCATATTATGGCCTTGAACAAACACACCAAACATCATAGGAAACTTCAAGCATCCCAATGATTGAATGCTGAAAAATTCATGGAATAAAAAAAAAACATGATAACTATTCAACATAAACTTAAAAATGGCTCCAACTAAGAACCAACAACAACAACAATATCAAGCATTTATCCCACTATGTGGGTCGGCTACATGAATCTTTTTTCTCCATTTTGCCCTATTAAAAGTTAAATTCTAATTTAAATATAATAAAGAAAAGTCATCTCTAATATTTTCTAACCAAGTCTTTTTAGGTATAACTCTACCATTCTTAACATAAGTTAAATCAAATATATCTACTTTCCTAACCAGGCCATTGGAAGGCCACCGCTTTATGAGACCAAACCATCTAAGGCAACTCTCTCTAATCTTATATTCCACTAGAGCTACTTCAACCTTTCACGTATAAGCTCATTTTGTATCATGTCTCTAATAGTAAAGCCACTCATCCAACTGAGCATCCTCATCTCTGCAACACTAACTTAATATTATGCTTAGCTTTTAATGGCCAACATTTTGAACCATAAAGCTTGCAGGTCTAACCACCATCTTATAAAATTTTCCCTTAAGTTTGAGAAGGACGTTTCTATCACACAACAAGCCTGATGCATTCCTCCACTTTAACCATCTAATTTAAATTCTATTAATAATATCCTCATCTATTTCCCAATCACTCTGAACGATAGACCCAAGATATCTAAAACGTATACTGTTATTAATGACTTCATCACCCAAAGTCACAATCCCCCTACTAGAACTATTATTACTAAAATTACATTACATATATTCAGTTTTAGATCTACTCAAACGAAAGCCTTTCGACTCTAAAATTGACCTCCATAATTAAAGTTTACCTTCAACTCCCTCTCTAGTCTTATCAATAAGAAGATTATCATCGGCAAAAAGCATACATCAGGGTACAACCTCTTGCAAATGTCTAGTGAGAACATCCATGACTAAAGCAAAAAAGATATGAGCTTAAGGCTGTTCCTTGATGTAATACAACTGAAATAGCAAACCACCTAGTCAAACCACCTTGTGTTTGAACACAAGTACCAGCTCTTGCATATACATCCTTAATGACTTGAATATAAGTATTATTAACCCCTTTCTTTTCTAGAATTCATAGCACTTCTCTTGGAACTTTATCACATGCTTTCTCTAAATCAATAAATATCATATGTAGATCCTCCTTATTCTCTTTATACTCCTCCATCAAACCTCTCAATAAATGTATAGCTTCCATAGTAGAGCTACCTGGCATGAATCCAAATTGATTTTGAGAAACGTTAGTATCATGCCACAAACTATGCTCCATAACTTTCACCCATAGTTTTAAAGATGACACATTAACTTAATTCCTTTATAATTCGAACAATCTTGCGCATCACCTTTATTCTTAAAAATAGGAATCAACACACTCATTCTCCACTCATTTGGAATCTTTTTAGTCTTCAAAATAATATTAAAAAGTTTAGTAGGCAAAGAAATTCCTTCTCCTAAGCATTTCCACACCTCTATTGGGATATTATCAGGTTCAACAACTTTTTCACACTTCATTTTCTTTAAAGCCTCTCTAATTTCAGTTTTACTAATATACTAATAAAAACAAAAATCTTTATTTTTATTTAGGGTGCTAAGGTAACTAAAGTCAATCGCATTCTTATAATCTTCATCGAAGAGTTTATAAAAATATCTGATGCACCTTTGTTGAATATCTTCTTATAATAAAGTAATTTTTTATCTTCATCCTTAATACACTTCATTTGAACTAAATCCTTACAACTATTATCTATTTGTTTGGCTAACTTATACGTATATCTTTCGCCCTCAGTATTTAATATATTATATAAATCATTAAAAGTTAAATCTTTGCAATGCATATTATTTTCTTAGACTCCTTACAGACCTCTTTATATCTTTCATAATTATCAAAATTTTGACATCTAAACTAATTTTTATAACAAATCTTCTTTTTTTATCTTTTCTTGAACATTTTGATTCAAATACCAACTATTTTTACAATTAGGAGCTTTTATCTTTGATAATCCAATCACATCTTTTACAACATTCTTAATATCACTAACTATTTTTTCCCATATAATATTAGTTTTCTCATGCACAAACAAAATCTTAAGATCTAGTATCTTAATTTTAAAAATATTGTTTTAATATTCTTTAAAAGCCCCCATCTAATCCTAGAACAATGTTTTACTTTATTTGTTATTTTCACTCCTTCATCTTAAAGTCCAAAACTAATAAGTGATGGGTACATAAACTTTCACTTGAAATAAACTTTGCAATCTTTGCAATCTAAACGATCTATTTTTCTTATAAGAAAATAATCAATCTGAATTTAACTATATCCATTCTTATAAGTGATGAAAAACTCGTATCTTTTCTTAAAAAAAGCAATAGCAATTACAAAATCATAAGCTAAAAAAAAAATCTAATTGATCTTACCACTTTCATTAGTCGCTCCAAAGCCATAGCCATCATGAATGCTTTTAAAATCATCTACCTCTCTACCAACATGTCCATTTAAACCTCCTTCAATAAATTTTTTTTCTTCAAGATGTATCTTTTGCTTTAATTCTTCTAAGTCAGAATTATGTCTCGGCTCTTCCTTCTTTCATTTAGCAAGAGAAACTTCTTTCTCTTCAATCATACTCAAGAGCCCTAGCAACGCGGGAGGAGATTTGTCACCTAGCATCTATGAATGGCAGATCCGGAGACTGAATACAGCCTAACCTACGACGAGCACGGTTTCTTTGACATTCTACAGTCAACCTTCTTTGATGTTAATACAAGGATTGATCACACCGTTGAAGATTACATCGAGCGTATTCTGGACACTTTGGTGGAGGCAATCGAAGAACAGTTTGAAGGCATCGAGTGGAGGATCTCCACCGTCCCATGACAGAGGTTCTCTTTTCTCCCTTTCAACATATTTCTTAAGTTTAATCTTATCTTGTGCTTGATTGTAGTTACGAAGGACAATTCTCCCTGCTTTTGCTAAGCTTAATAAACATAGGGTTTTGAGCGTGTCTCTATGCTTATTAATTCTCATTGTTAGATTAGGGATTTTATCTGAAGCTACTACTATGGCATCATGTTATTTTCTAATTTATCTTGAAGGTTTCAAAGCTCTTGTTATGTGATTTAGCCTAAGCGGGTGTGACCCCTTGTTCGTTTTATTTCGTTGTTTAAGCTGCTAATAGTTATTTCACTTTTATCTAACCAAGGATTGTGCAACTTCCTAATAAATTGATTGCATTCATACGTAGACCTGCATCAGAAAGGTGATTTGGAATAATGGCAATAAGGCCGAAGATGAATGCAAGAAGTTTGGCGTAAGTGCAATAACATATTTACAAGTGATGATCGTCAGCAAACAATGAATAGTATGGTATTCTAGAGCCGACGGTGACCGATATACAAGCACTTGCAACAATCCCCACATATATTGAAATTCATATAATATAATGCAATAATTCTCCAATCCACACACATAGGGAAGGCTGAGAATGAATGCAACAACATCTTGCAATCGATCACCACAAAGTATAAAGTGAATACACCGATCTTATGCAAGCAGAGGAGGATAGTACAAAATAAATGCAAGTTCCTACTAGCAATGGTAGAAGTTTTGTCACACACATAATATGCCATCCACAAGAAGGGCATAAGAAGCCTACGACAAGCACTCAGATATTTATATAGTTTGTAAAAAGGCAGCGACAAATACACTGATCCTCTACCAGCAGAAGCCGATGATGCATAACAAATACAAATGACTACAAACCTTTACGAACTGTCGTAGAAGGGCCCTTAAATGTCCAAAATACCCTCGCACATGCAACATAATTTGCATACACATAGGTACAGACAATGGGTAATTACAATCATACACCCGCATGAGCCCCGACGAGCATGTTGTAGGGATACATGTGACGTCAAGGGATACTGCGCGGGTTGATAAATGAATTCAAGTTCGAACCTGATCCTATGCGGATCAATAGGAGTCGACAGGGTTCGAACCATCAAACAAATATATGGTTGCGGCGACCGTTATATTTATCCTAGTATATTTATATTAGACCTTCAAGGCCTATAACAATGAGAATTCACTCATAAAGACATAAAGCCTATGAAACCCGATCCTCTGTTGACAGCTCGGCAGAGTTGACAAGATTTAATATAAAAATAAAAATAGCCTTGAACACCTTGATGATGGCTATGTTGAATGTCTATCTCAACCGGAGGGGTTCACAAATATTTTCAAATGATTTCTCAAACATACCTGAAAATCTAAAATCCCAAAATTATTCCAAATCCAAAATATTTAAAATTGAAATAATTCATTCAACCACTTAAAGCAAAATCCATCCACCCTCCGCAACAGTTTATCTGGGTGGATAAATTGAAATTTACTTCAGCTCACATAGAGCTAATGCCTAGTCGAAAATATCACTAGGATCCATTATCAAAAAGTCTACTGTCAATAAGGACGTGGTACGTGTCCTCTGACCGCAGTTTTGCCGTCAAATAGCACCGCATGATAAACGGTTATGACCCGAGGACCTCTGAATAGAGTAGTTTTGCCATCAAATGGCACCACGAGATACCGGTTATGACCAAAGCAAATACGCTCCTTAGTGGCATCAAATCCTTGAGATATGAATTAATAGGGGTGCAACCGAGTCAAGCCGGCTCGAGCTCGCGAGCCGGCTCGAGCTCGCGAGCCGGCTCGAGCTCGACTCGAACACAATTTCGAGCTCGGAAGCTTATCGAGCTCGAGCTCGAACAGGCAGTTAATCGGCTCGAGAGCTCGTCGAGCAGCTCGTTTCGCTGGAAAAATGAAACTGCGGCGGGCATATGAAATCAGGGAAGCGACCACCGACGCGGGAAATAGGAAATTACAGCGGGAAAAATGTTGGCGAAGCGGGATAACGTGAAAGTTGAAGCTTATCGTTTATTCCATGAAATCAGGGAATCTCCTTCTTCAAGCTTATGTTTATTCATAATGTGTTTCCTGGAGTTTTGTATCCTTTAAAGAGATTTGTATTCTTCAAGCTTATGTTTATCTTCGATTGTTCAGCGTCTTTCCTTTTTTTTTTTGTATTATTCATTGCTCAGACGGACGGTTCTCCGTCCAATTTTTCTCTGTTGTGACGGACTCGATCGCGAGCATCGACGAACGCGACATTGGCGACAGAAGCAGGCGCGAGCGGCGACGTCGTGGATGCGACATTGGAGACAACATGGATGCAAGCGGCGACGAGGGAAGAGACGACGGATGCAGACGCGAGCAGCGACGAGAGAATTTTTTTTCTCTGTCGAGTCGGAATTCCAGAGCTCGACGAGCTTTTCTTTTCTCGGCCGAGTCGAGCTCGAGCTCGACTTTTGAGCTCGAGCTCGAGCTCAACATTTAACGGACGAGCTCGGCTCGAACAACTCCTGACTCGAGCTCGACTCGACTCGTTTGCACCCCTATGAATTAATAAGATATAATCGATAGGTCCCCTTGGACGAAGCAACCCATGGCTGTCGACAAGAATCATTCTATCAGGTTGGGTCGACTACCTCCTCTGACTAAGTAGACCAGGAACCACGATGGCCCGGGACAATGGAACCATGGGATCTTGATCGAGTCCATCATCCATCCCCCACCATTCACTTTAAGTGCAAGATGGTGAAATTTTCTATTTTAAATATCAAACATATAAATTCTCCAATATCCATACCCATGTTGCTACTATATGCCAGATAACACGTATTCTCTACGTATATGATTGACAACTAGCCTTAATCGAAAGTTCTCTCTTGTTATCGGGAGGGGTAATTAACTATAGGGGCTTGCACCTATAGAAAATCAGAACTCATATCATAAAGTCCTCACAAAATGAGGGCGAAATGTATGGGTAATGTCTTATCTACAAACACATCTGCCTTCCCAATATTTACCCCGGAACTTAATCCGTTAAACCCCTCCCCCTGAATAAAAGCAACAGAGGGCGGAGGCCGGGGCCGAATTTTTGGAGCCCGGAATTAAATATTTAATCACTTTACATTCACTTTGTTAATTTTCCCCAAATCCATCTTACATATTAGTTTCTAGAGCATCCAAATAGCTTATATTCTTCACCAGTCAGCACTTTGAATCTACATACTTCCTCTTGCTTCAAGCTCTTGGTAGCATTTCTTGCGTCATCACCTGCAAATTATCTTTAGAAGTGATTCTATGCTCCAAGAGCTCATCTATTTGGATTTATATAAAAAAAAATATCGTATCTTTTACTTGACTTTTTTTCTTAATTGTCGGACATTTTTTTCTCAATTTGAAGCTAATCTTCATTAAGCTGTGATTTTGAGCTCCAAGAGCTCATCTATTTTGGATAAAAAATAAGATCAGTGTTCTTTTGTTTAGCTTTTTTTTCTTAATTGTAGGCCATTTTTCTCAGTTTGATGCTAGTCATCATTTAAGCTTCTTCTGTCCAACTTACATATCTTCAAGAAAATAGTGTTATACTCAGAGATCATTGCTTTAGGAGCAAAGCAACATCCATCGTCTTACAATTACATTACCTTCACTCAGAAAACCTTAGGCTCCTTGTGCCTAATTCTATATATCCTCAACTAAATAATTTTGAACTAGAAGAACAATATCCTCAAGCAACTAGAGCTGAGTTCCAGGAACTTAGTACTTTGGGTGAAAATAAAGCTTCTACAAGTTCAATCATTTACTTCATATTGAAAGCAATTTTTACTAGGACTTCTTTAAACAATTTTTAAGCTGGTAACATCATGTATAATTCTACTCGTTATATTTCTCCTCTTTACTTGAGTAGTATTCTTATTGCTAGTCAGTTTTGAAATATTTCAACTAATTATTACGGAATAGTCAACCACATTATTAAAGTGGGTAGAGATTTCGCTTCTTGTGCTTGGTAAAATAAAACTGTGAGGATTTGTGCTTCACCAAGAAACGAAGGACTATTGGAGGAATTTGCAAGGAAGAATATGGTGAAAGTATGCTTGGTAGAAAAGTCAGACCATTTAAATAATGTGTCCTTTGGCTTTATCTATTCTATACTCTTCCTCTCTTCACACTTGTATTACAATACTTGAATTCTTAGCTTGTTAAGATTACGTATACCCATACATTCTTAAGACAATAGTTCACATATAAAGCAACTTTAAATCTTTCTTTTCCTTATACTTCATAGTTGTAAACTATACTTTCTTAGATTACTCATTTTTTATATTTTGAGTAAATACTTTACATCAACTTATTTAAGATACCAATTATTTAAAAATGACAATCCATACACCCAATTAGACATAGGCCAACAATTTACCCAACATTGTCAATTTATTTAACCACTTAAATACCTCACAAAAGAACTTTAGCAACACATAATAAGCTGAAAAATAAAATCTAAAAAGAGTAAGAGCTCTATACCATTATTTTAACCAAAAAGAACCAAATAAGACTATAATTATTTTTAAAAATGTGAACTGTGAATATGGATCATATCAACAATACCGTTTACCTTTTGAATGTATTTCTTTGAAGAAGAACCGTCAATAGCAACATAATCAACTGTCACGGATTCAGATCCCTTTAGTTTGGACGTTGAAGATGAACTAGAAAGTGCATTATAAGTACAATACTTCGGCTCATTTGGATGAATCGTCTACGCAAGAAACATTCAAAATAAATATAAATTCAAGTATTATTTTCCAAAACCAAGAACAATTAGGAATATATTTGCAAAACTATAAAACTTGAATCATACTTGTCCTACAAAAGGAAGCCCATCTGAATCTATTATAGATTTGGAAGCGTCAAGGCCTCTTGAAAAGATTTTTAAAACTTTTTCTGTAGTATCCTTCTTATTTGCCAAGTCAATAGTTTCTGTCTGCAAGAAAAAACTTTTGATATCGTAAGAGAAGCATAAGAAACAAAATAAAAAAGACCAACATTGGATAAAAAATGGACAACACAATTCTTTATTTTCTTGAAAAATATTTTGAAAAACTCTAATTATGATCCTTAAATATATTTTAACTAAAAGAAACCTTCTAGATTGTCTTTACATAGGAATGATACCAAGTCAAGTTTAAACAAGTTTAGCTTAACTTGAAATCAAAATTTTCTATTATAACTTCACTTTAATATAAATCATTTCGAGTAGACTAGGTACATATTCAAGCAAATCTGAGCAAATTCTAAATTGATTTTGAGTCCAAAATTAAACTTGAAATCAAGTCACTCAAATTTATATTTTTTTCAACAACTTACTTTTACAAAAAGAATAGCAACTAACTAAAACAAAGATGTTTAAATTTCTTTTAAAATCCTCATTAATATCAATTGCTAAATTTATAGAAAAATAAAATTTTCTTTCAAGTCCTAGTTCAGAAATTATATTTAAGGTCTTATAAATTATTGGTTGTATTATAGCTACATGTTAAGCCTATCGTTTATTTTGCATTTATTGTTTTCATTTGGTTGCTTGAAATTGAAAACATGTTTTGAAAAATGATGATTTATTTAGATTCTATTATCTGGTTGGAAGTAGTCAAAAATCAACATAGACAAACATTTTCAAAATTCCTTAAAAGTGAATATTTCTTTTTAGCACTCATAATAAGTTAAGAAAATAAAATCATTACTTTCTAAAATATGGTTTATATTTGCAAGCAATCAAGTAAGCCGTAAAGGCTAAACTAAAATTGTTCATTTTATATTAGCTCATCAATTTGGTTAGGATAATGAGTAAATATTAAGGAAATAAATGACATCACCTAAATGAAGAAGAAGAATAATGCAATGAAAATATAGAAAATAAATTTTAAGTCTTTTAACGGTTTTGGAGTCACCAAACAAGTTCAAAACTGATCAAAATAGACTTACTAAAAACTTTTTATAAAGAAAATGTAGAAAGAGATATTACAACCCATATGCACAAAAAAAATTATAAAACATTACTTGAAGTTTATGGATCATATCATCAACTACTTAAGAGACCACAAAAAAATCGTATTCATCTTATAGGTTGCTTAACATTCTCTCAGTCACATGAAGGTTAAAATCCTAATTTCTAGCATCTAGTGGCTCCCTAAAGACACTATGACATTATATAATTATAATGCCAACTCCAAATTAGAATAATTTTTTGAGAAAAATAATATCGGGAGGAAAGAGAGAAGTGGTGTGCATCCACCACCTAAATTTATCTGAGAAAGAAAATAATAAAGGCAGTGATAGAGAGGAGAAGTACAAAAAATAAGGAGTTCAAGACACAAATGGAAGAGAATGATGGTGCAGCTATAGCTACAGTTTTCAATGCAATAAATAAACATCAGGTTTTAGAGAGCGAGAGGGGGAGGGGAGACACCCTTTCTAAACCCAATAAGTTGGTGTGAATACTAGAAAGAAAATGGCACAAGACAATAGAGAATAGGGTACTTGTTTGTGTTGGAATTAGAAATAAAAGATGCGGAGGGAATCAGAAATTGCTAGTTTTCCTGCCTCCAACAAGCTGTGATAGCTTTGTTGATGGCTAGATCGATTGTTGTGATTCATTTATCACTTTATTTGATTCATTGAGGTATTAGAAGTTGGCTTCTTATTTTTCAAGCCTTTATTCTGAGTAGTGAGCACATCATAGCAATTGCACCTTTAGATTCCTTACCAAAAAAGGAACCCGTGGGCTTACGTATGAGATAATGATGAAAGGAATGCAAATTGATGGCTGCATTTCCGTTACCCAGCTTTTCCTCTCATAAGTTACAACCGATTACTTCTCTCTCCAACTATTTACTCAACCCCTCTCTTTCTCTCTCCTCTTCTTTCACAGCACCCTCCACCTCTTCCAACCAATTTTCTTCTGGCTTTCAAATCTTCACCTCTCATTGCTATTGTTGTTATCTAACTGCCCAATAAGGTTCCTTCACCACCCACCAACGCATAGCTCTAAATTTCTAATGCGGCTGAAGGAATGCAGTGAATCAACCAATACAACTTGCATTTAAATACCGTAACTTGCTACCCACTTCTACATTTAACATGCTGTCAAATCAGCAGAGATAATTCTTCAGCAACCAAACAACATCCGATTGCAAAGTTTCAGCATTCTAATTGTTGAACCAAAAATGAAAACCCGAAAATAGCATTCAATCTTTTTTGCATTGCAATTGTGATGCCTCCCTTTCTTCAGTGCTTCAATTTGGTATTAAAGTGAGGCGCTGAATTGATATTGTTTTTGAACCTAAACAACTTCTTTCCTTCTGTTTACGCCTTCTTATCTGCTTGCTGCATTTTACGGCATTTTATCTTTATGCAATCGCCTCGACCTAGCCACATCAGTCACCACCCTCAACCAGAGAAAACTATGCACGGGCCAAAAGTACACCTCTCTCTAAGCTAATAAGATCCTTTACCAACAAATTTCAAATTCAAAATGCTAGTCAAAACTGCTCATACTTTTCTCCCCATAAAACTCCTTTCTTCGTTCAAAATTCTAATCCCATCCTTAACTAAAGTTTCAATTCTTATCCAGTTGAATTTCAATTCACAATGAATTTTAAATTTTGAATTCAAGTTTTAAATTTTGGATTAAAGTTTGGCATTCAATTTCAAAATTCAAATTCAAATTTTGAATTAAAACTTTCAAACCTGATCATTTTCCACTTCTCTTAAAGAAAACTCAACCAAACTATACCCTATCATAAACTTATCATAGCATGGAAGCCAAAAGAGGATGGAAGGAATGGGTTGCAGTAGCAGTATAGGGAACAGTGGTCCTGAGAGTGGGGATCTGAGCATTCCATTCCTTTATTCCTTCTTACTACCAATTACACAAAGCAGGTCTGCAAAACCACTACTTGTTGCGACAGAAGAAAAAACTTGCTGCCACTGCTTTTATCACAATGAACAAGCCCCTTCTGCTATAGCGCTGATTTTGCTGGTTTTACTGTCTTCCAATGAAGGGCCAATAGCAAGAATCTGCCAGCAAAACTTCATATTTCATTTGGCTGAACACATGATGCAGAAACCCATCCACATTTTGCTCTTCCTCACACATTACATCAAATTGCTGCTTCAAGATGGAATGCAGCCTCAGACTTGTAGTTCACCCCATCAAGCAAAGTTTGATTACCCTCTGTGACTCGTGCATTTGATTCCAACACGAAAGTCTGGATTGAATTTTTTATAAAATAAAAAATTCTGTTCAAGTGTACGACTATGCTTAGGAAACACCTTAGTAATATACTAAAACTTATTGCATTCCTTTACATGCTTATGGAAATTTTAAACTGAGAGCGTCTGATACAATTGCCACCAACCGCATGATTTGAACAAAAAATGCTTGAACTTACTGTCATACTAACATTTGCATGAATTGAGCTCATGGCAAAAACATTTAAATTTTGCATGTTTCCTCAATGCATTTTTTCATATCAAGGATATCCTCATATATCATTGCATGTAGATGGGTTTGAAAAAATTAAAATGACCTTTTTATTAGATTAAAATGAGAATTTGACACTTGACAAGACACAATGGAGAAAAAAAATTCGTGTAGCCAACCCACGTAGTGGGATAAAGACTTGATATTATTGTTGTTAGTGGTGGTGGTGGTAATCAAGGTGATGTTAAACAACTTTTGACTCAATGGAGATATAGTCAACCTTTCATTTGTTAACAACTTGAAAATCAGTTATGTACAATATATTAAGTTCTCATGATTAAATAAAAGAACTCTTCAAATAAAAGTTCCTTGAAGCTTAATAAAATTGATAACAGGCTCTTAGTGAATTTAATGAATTACGGCATCGATAAACAAATAGTTCCATAAACAAATAGTTCCATAATTAATAGTTTTCTTTATGCGACATTTTTTCTTTATTTCCTTTTTTTTTTTTAATTGAGAGCTTTTGTTATTTTTTCTTTATTTCCTTATTACACCACTATTCTATTATTTGTAGAGTCGCTATTTATGCCATACTCACTATGAACATTATAATTAATCTCATGGGTGGCTTATACATTTTATGACATGGACCTTGTCCCACAAATAAGGTATCGTAGGGTTTCAAATAAGAATAAATTATGGATGAATGGATTGAAGCTTGCCCTAAATGGTTGCTGCTTCTTTACAACATGGTAAGATAACACTATTTTTTCTACCTTTTATTTTCAATGAAGATCGTGAGAATACGACTGACTTTAGTGACCTTAGTAGCCTAAATGAAAATAATGATTTTATTTTTATTGACATATTAGTAAAACCAAAATTAGAGAGGCTTTAAAGAAAATGAAAAGTGGAAAAAATGCTAAACCTGATGATATTCTAATAGGTGTGAAAATGCTTAGGAGATGAAGAAATTACTTGGCTTACTAAACTTTTTTAATATTATTTTGAAGACTAAAAAGATGTCAGATAAGTGGAGAATAAGTGTGTTGATTCCTATTTTTAAGAATAAAGGTGATGCACAAGATTGTGTGAATTATAGAGGAATTAAGTTGTTGCGTCAAACTTTAAAACTAAGGGAGAGAGTTATGAAGCACAGGCTACGACGTGATACTAATGTTTCTTAAAATCGATTTGGATTCATACCGAATAGGTCTACTATGGAAGCTATATATTTATTGAGGATTGTTTGAGAAGTATAGAGAGAATAAGGAGGACCTATATATGATATTTATTGACTTAGAGAAAATATATGATAAAGTTCCAAGAGAAGAGCTATGGAGAGTTCTAGAAAAGAAGGGGTTAATAATGCTTATATTCAAGTCATTAAGGATATGTACGCAAGAGTTGAAACCAAGTATTTTCCTATTTCAGTTGTATTACATCAAGGATCAGACATAAGCCAATATCTTTTTGCTTTAGTCATGGATGTTCTCACTAGACATTTGCAAGAGATTGTGCCATGATCTATGCTTCTTGTTCATAAGACAAGAGAGAAAGTTGAAGGTAAACTTGAATTATGGAGGTGATAGGGACATCAGTTCGTGGAAGGTCTATCAGAGGCGTGGCCGCCGATCTACGGCCACGGTCGAGTCTTTGTATTTTTTATTCATTTATGTTATTTTCTTATTTTCAGTATCGTGTATTTGTTTTATGAGATTTCCAGTTGTACCCTTTTAATGGGAGATGTCGTATGTAAGCCTGGAGGGCATTTTCGTCTTTTATTTCTTGAGTCTCATGTACTAGGCTATTTATAGCCTCATGCTCTATTTTTCAAGTAATGAATGATTATTATGAGATTTTTCTACACTTGTGCTTGAGAGCGTTTGAGAGTTCTTGGAGAGAACTTTGGAGAGATCCCTAGGAGAGGGAGATTGACGCAATACCCACCAACCTAGATAAGTCGGGTTCGTAATTCCATCCTCTACCTTTCCCCTCCTTCCAATCTTTCATCTAACCGCCGGATTTCACCCTTCCCGAGCCCCCTTCCCACACACGGCCGAGTCCCCCCCCCCACCCGCCGATTTCCCCATCCAACCCGTGCCCCCCCCTCTCTTCCCCTTCAACCCTCATTTCCTAATTTAGATTGGGTCAAATTTAGATGGATTTGAAATTCAAATTCAATTGATTTGAAATTCAAAATCCTTCCTAATTTACTAAATCTATTTTTGGAAAGTTCTTTAATGAGCTTCTATTTGAATTTTAAATACGAAAGGATTTGATCCAATCTTTTCTATCTCATGAATTTAAATTAGGAAGCTTCATTAATTTCCCCAAATCTCCTCCCAATCTCTCTCCTAACCGCCAGCCATACTAGGCTATACCGCCAGCCCCCATCCCACTCGCCCCCTTTAGATCTCCTAAATTATTTCAAATTAATTTGGAGTCAACTTGGAATCCAAATTAATTAAATTCGAGATTCAAACCCTTTCCTATTTGCATGAATCTATTTTAGGAAAGTTTCCTAATAGATTTCAATTTAATTTTCAAATTAAATTGGATCTAATCAAAACTTTCCTAATTCCTAAAACCAAACCTAAAAACTCAAATTACCTCCCACCAATCCCTCCCCATCCTCCTCATAGCCGCCGGCCCCATCCCCTTACCCGCTCCCCTACCTCTCTCCAAACTCCTCTCTCTCTCTCTCTCTCTCTCTCTCTCTCTCTCTCTCTCTCTCTCTCTCTCTCTCTCTCTCTCTCTCTCTCACACACACACACACACATTAACTCTCCACCGGTTTTTAGGATTTGATAATTTCTCCTAAATCCCTCTCCACCCTTTACAAAATCTGAAACTTATTTCAGATTTTTGTCTTGGCTCTCCCCCCTTCTCAAATTGTAAGAGAAACTTCTTTCTCTTCAACTACTTTCAAGTGCAACATCAAGTTGTGATGATTCTTGCTACCGAGCACCTATGAATGGCGAATCCGGAGACTGAATACGGCCTCACCTACGACGAAGACGGTTTCGTAGACATTCTTCAGTCTACCTTCTTTGACGTTAATACAAGGATCGATCACACCATCGAGGATTACATCGAGCATATTCTAGATACTTTGGTGGAGGCGATTGAAGAGCAATTTGAAGGCCTTGAGTAGAGGATCTCCACCGACCCTTAACAAAGATTCTCCTTTTCGTTCTCCAACATACTTCTTAAGTCTAGCCTTATCTTGTGTTTTATTGTAGTTACGAAGGACAATTCTCCCTGCTTCTGCTAAGCTTAGTAAACGTAGGGTTTTGAGCGTGCCTCTATGCTTATTAATTCTCATTGTTAAATTAGGGATTTTATCTGAAGCTACTACTATGCCATCCTGTTATTTTCTAATTTATCTTGAAGGTTTCAAAACTCTTGTTATGTGATTTAGCCTAAGCAGGTGTGACCCCTTGTTCGTTTTATTTCGTTGTTTAAGCTGCTAATAGTTATTTCACTTTTATTCTAATCAAGGATTATGCAACTTCAAAATAAATTGATTGCATTCATATGTAGTCCTGCATCAGGAGGTCAACCTTAAACTCTAAAGGTTTTCATTTGAGTGGATCCAAAATCAAATATATGGAGTGTAATTTTAATAGTAATAGATCTAGTGGGGGGATTGTGACTTTAGGCGATCAAGTCATTAATAAGAGTACATATTTTAGATATTGTTTAGAGTGATGGCGAAATATATGGAGATATCATTAGTAGAATTCAAGTTGGATGGTTGAAGTGGATGAATGCATCGGGTTTACTGTGTGATAGAAAAGCCCCCTTTTATGGTGTATAATGTTGATCATTAAAAGAGAAGCATAATATTAAGTTAAGTGTTGCAAAGATGAGTATGCTCAGGTGGATGAGTGGTTTTACTCTTAGAGACATGATACGAAACGAGCATATATGTGAAAACATTGGAGTAGCTCCAGTGGAAGATAAGATTATAGAGAGTCGCCTTAGATGGTTTGGTTACATAAAACTGCAGACTTCCGATGACCCGATTAGGAGAGTGGATGTATTAGATTTGGCTTATGTTAAGAAAGGTAGAGGTAGACCTAAAAGACTTGGTTATAAAATATTATAAATGACCTTCCTTTAATAAATTTAAATGAGAATTTGACTCTTAACAAGAAACAATGGAGAAAAAAGATTCATTTAGCCGACCCCACATAATGAGACAAAGGCTTGATGTTGCTTTTTCTTTATCTTCTTTAAATTATATCTCTTTTGTTCACTCACTTTCGGCCTCTGGGCCATTCCACTATCTAAATTCTTCTTTTCTTCTTTTCTCTTGTCCAAAGCTAAAGCCACTCTCACATCAGTCCATTGCCTTATATAAACTGTTTTTCCTTCCCTGTGCAACTTTCAGCTTCATTTCCCTCGTACGTCGTAGAAAACAACCCTCTCCATGCCCTTAATACAGTGCCAACAGTTCAGCCATCAATCCTTTCCATAACGTTCAATTTAATTCTCTCAGGAACTGTTCTGAAAATTAAAATACAAAGGCTTGCAAAATTCTTTTTTTTTTCTGCTTTGTTGCTTCAAATCCTTGGCTTAATTCCAAATATAAAAAGCTCAATACTACCTGCTGTTGCAATCAAGAGCCAAACAAAATATCCAAATGACCCCAAATTCCCCGCCAAAATACGCTAAAACTGCCAAAAAAAATTCAGCAAATCTGAAAACTTCAAATCATCTGGTTGTAGAGACACTGAGCATATGTTATGTTAAGCCGTTGATATTTCTTAGGGGAATGATAAAAACAGTACATTAGGGACCCATATAAAAATAATAATAAGACTAACCCTCGTACCCTTAAAAAGTGAAAATTGTAAGTTTTTGAACCAACATGAAATGGAAGTCAACATCTGGGACCTGCAACTAATTTCAGTAAATGCCTAAATTTTTAACTTTTAATGCAAAATTTAAGGAGATCTAATAAAATATAATTCATATATTGTAATTATAAAAGATCAATACCACGAAAATTTAATACTTGAGCAAATAGATTTTACAAACTTTGCATTAGTTTCTCAAGCTTTAGCTATTAAAAATTCAGAAAATCATTCAGCAAATGACAGCTTTCATCCAGATATGTTTGCAACCAACAAAAAGAAATGATTCTGTAAATAAACCATATGTACAGCTAGTGTAATATTATTGATGCCTTCCGAGTTGGTATAAAATTAATGCCCACTTGCCAAAATAATATATTGACAAAAACATAACCCCGTTTGCCAAAACATATCTAGTCTGCTAAAAATCCTCGAATGTCCACAAATTATCCTGATTAAAAAGCATTGTAAAACAAGAGAGAAAGTTCGCTATCAAATTAAACTTGGAATAATGAGTTCAGTTTGGGTGTCAATGTACCCAAAACCTTTAAATAGTCATTGAATTCACAATATAGTACCACCAGAGCAGTTTGGAAATGACGTCATGCTTTTATAAAAAGACTTAAAAATTTTATGTATCTCATATCGTTCAACTAAATAAGTCGATTATTTAGACATGAATATTTAAAGAAGTAAATAAATAAATAAAATATGCAGTTATTAAATTTCAAACATTTTGTTGTATCAATAAATTGCATAATCACAGGCATAGAATGGCCGGAATAAAAACTCTGCTCATAAAAAAAGTACATGTAGGGTAAAAATAAGTATGTAGGAAGTCAAATTTTGTAGCATATTCTTCACAAACAATAGGGCATTAAAGATAAAAACTAGCCTGGTATATATGTCCACGGAAAAGCCCACGCTCAACAGCGGATTTGTTTAAAATCATGGCATCCTCCATATCATAGCTGAAAAGTTCAAATAATCCAATAAAAAAAAAACCCAGAAGGGAAATTTAATATCATAAATTAAGAGGAAAAGGATCTACCCAGAGTAAGCTAGAACAGCAACTATTGCGTTTGTCCCAACTGGAAATTCATCCAGGCAGAACTTATTATATGAAGCAGTCCGCACAATGGGCGATTGAGGTGTCTACAGAAAACATTAATGATGGGACAGAAGACAATGATATAAAGGTTATCAGTGTGGAAAGGCAAATGACAAATCCCAACTAAATTAAAAGATGATGCATACTAAACAGAAAATTAGAAAAATAAAAAGTAATAAGCACATTTCTCAAACTCAACACATTATTTAGGGCGTAAATAACCCCAGCAGTAAAAAATAAGATTTGTGAAATGATAAAACACTGGGCACGGAATTACAATTTTACCAAAAAAAAAAAAGATGCAAATTTATTCTCTCACAAAAAAACAGGCATCGCACAAATTACTTGGCTTCTTGGACCCCTTCAACAAAATGGGATTATTGGGAGGAAGAATAGACTTTTTTTATTTATGTAGAGCGAGATCACCACCTTTATGCATCCGTTTTAGAGTCAATTGGTGCTTAATTTTTTAGTGACATATGATTCCCATTATTATTTTCTTTTTTATTTCCGAAATTTGCCGTGGTTATCCTTTCATCAATTGTCAAGGGTAAAATTATTTTTCAATATAAATTTGTCTTTATCGGAAGGTCAGTAGAATAAGATCGTCCATGAAACAATGATTAAATATAGCTGGCAAAAGGCCACTGCAAGTAGTCAAATGAGGCCACAACAGATTAAACCAGGCCTATTTTCATGACTTTTTAAGACCCTAAACCAATGTTCCATTATGGTCAAAAATTTCCAATTGTTTATGATTTATTTTATTAGTGATAGGGTTTTATTTGTTTTACCTTTAAACATTTTAGTTAAATAGATTTTTCTTATTTTACTTTTATTTCCTTGATTTTATTTGAAGAAATAAATCTCAAACACTTCCCTTCTCTGAAGTGATTGCACAAATAGAAATTGATCTCTAAATATCAGTTATAACAATGTCTCCTTTACCAAATGCCAAATGTCTATGCTAACGGATTGTCCGATTTGCGTTATTAATAAATCATTATATTAAGAAATTAGACTTATTGTAATAAATATATGCCTAGTCTAAGGAGGAGTTGAAGACGCTAGAGATGAATTCCATTGAGATTTCCTAAGAGGGAAAAACCAAAATTATGATAAAACAATAAAACAATATTGGAATGCATAATTATTTACATATAAATCTCAATCATTTATATCATCTATAATACTTTTAAAATGAATATTTTGTTTCACAGTGAGTAAATATTTTTCTTAAATTTTAAATAACTAAAGACAATACTTCTAGAACATTAGTTAAAAAAAAACTACATAAAAAATTAAGAAAAATTATAAATATGTTATAAGGACACGAATAATAGAAGTGCATATGCCCAATAAATTTAATTCCTATTTTCTTTTGAAAATAAATAAATAATTATTAATTTTAATATAATATTAGTAACATACTCAATAAAACTATATTTTTATTATGCTCTTATTTATATTTTAAACGTATATGCACGTGAAATTAAACTAGTTAACTAAAGTGTATGATTTATCTGTTGTGCTTCAAAGCAACAGAAAAAAAAAAATCATTTGCCTTCTACTATATGCCTTAGTTAAGTTAAAAGAGTCAAACAGTTCAGAGGTAAAAATAAAATAAAATAACAGAAAATTAATGGTGAATTTGGGAAGAAAATTTACAAAGAATTAACAATCGATTGAGTTCTTATAAAAAGGATATTTCCTTTATGCTTTGGAAGCTTAGGAATGAATTGTGAATCAACAACATGCCTCTAAAAATATAGAAAAACCGTCAATAATTAATCCAAGTTCTCCCTCAAAAAAGAATTTGCAAATCTCCTCAATAAACTTAATAACCTTCTTGCATAACATCGAAACACAAATAAAGTTTAAAGATCTGCATCCTGTTGATCTGTATTCCTTTCATAAGCATTTCTATCATATGAAATGAAATATGCTTATTTCAAGATTTGTATCAGGAATGCTAAACACAAGCAGTAAGATAAAACAAAATCATAAAAAAATGAGAAAGGACCAAAAGTTTTTCTTGAAATGTGACAAAATACTATTATAAGAATGCCACAAGTAAATATGTAGGTAGCACACAAAAGGCATATAGTAAAAGAAAGTAATTCTCTTAAGAGCCATTGCTGTTTATTGAACTTAATGCAATTAATAAGTAACAGTTTTACCAATCTGACCTGTAGATGATATGTCTTGACATCTGCACGGAACTGTAACGCTTGGCCTGAAAATCCCATTGTTTGCTTTGCCATCTGCAACAAGACGGGTACATCTGGTATATGAGTCAACTGCGTGTTAAGAGAAAATATATCAAGGATTAGGTGATATACGGGCAAGCAGAACATAAAACCTGGCATTGGTACATATTACGAGGACTTTGATTGTGATCAGACCACGGAGTAAGATTTGCAACAATACTGAGCATTCCAGTTGGATGGATCTCTTCATGAGTTTCGGGGAAGAATTCTCTTCTTCCCCCATTTCCACCATCAGGGCAACTAATCTCCATGAAAGCCTAACAATTTGAACAGCAAATATTTCATATAATTCAAAAAATATCACCCTTTAGCTTATTAAATTAGTAATAAGAATATATTATAAACCCGTTTAACCTGTTCAAATGGGCCTATAAACTCAATATTGGCTTTTCGATCAGGAGTGCAGGAAATATTTCTAACGGGCCGAATCAATCTAGAAGGAGATGTAGCAAGATACAATCCTGGGTAGGCTCCACCCTCACTTGATGGTACAAATCCTACTTCAAGATCATCCGGAATCTATAACAACATATTGACAAGAATAAGATTCCAAAAGATAAAAAGACGTAAAAAAAAATTAAACAAACTTTAATCCGCATACACCGGAAGATGAGGCAACTTTCAAGCTCCGTAAATGCATCACTGCTTTCTCTACTTTGGCAGAAGCAACGAAACCCACAACACAACCATCTAACAAAACATGAAGAACTTCAGGAGGACCGGTATGCTCAAGCCTTGGTTGTAGAGGAGTCATTCCAAGTGCAATCAAAACAGCTAGAATGGACATCCGAATTTTAAGAAAATCTTTTAATTGTCCATTTATGTCATAGAAAGATGAAACTCCTGAAAAATCAATTGAAAAAAGGATAAGAAAATTATGCTTGACAAAAAAAAAAAAAAAGATCAAACATTTTTTTGGTGGCAAAGTAAACTGGATGAAAATGTAGGTTACAAAAATAGCATGGAGTACTTAAAAGATGTCTATGAGTCGCACCAGCACTAGATCAACAAATATTTTAAAACTGATAAAAATTTCAGAGGAAGACATAAAATGATCATAAATGAGATTTCAACATTTGCCGATGAAAACATCAGTTATTCTCCAAAAGAGTCGTCAATGCCTTGCCATCATCAATGCATGAATTTTCATAGCTTAAATGTTCAATCTACATATGAAATAAAATGTTAAGCAACTTTTTGCAAAACTGACCTGAATAGCTTTCCAATAAAAAAAAATGCAATTTTTCTCAAATTAGTTGGACTCTTATTTTGACGGGAAAATAAATTTAAAAAGAAACATGAAAATTCACAAACAACTATGTATTTGGCGGTACCACGAAAGGCTTCCAAAAGGTTAAACCCTCAGTTTTCGTACTTGTAACACTTGAAATGAGAACTATCCAAAAAATAGAGCCAAAATGAAAAAGCTTTATCCTTTTGTAAACAGATTTAACAGGATATTTTAGTTTGAAAATTTCCAAAATCATGTCCCGTGGGCTCCGAAAATTCGGGCATTGGCTCTACTAAGAGAGTATTAGTATGCATCATCTTTTAAGGCATATTAGATTGCATAAAAGACACTGCACAAATATTTCTCTTATTTTACAAGAACTTTAAGATCTAGCTCCTGGTTTCTCGCAGGAGCAAGTGCTTATATGGTTAATTACCCCTCTTTATGATGAGAAAAAACTTCCAATCAAGGCTAATAGTTAAAAACTAAATGTTTAGCGTATAATAGCAGTAAATTTAATTTTAGATTGAGAAATTTACCACCCAAATCTTAAATTGAATTGGGGGCTGATGATAACGAACTCAATAAAGATCATATAGTTCCATTATCACAAGTTGTCATAGACCATATTCAACTTAACTAAACGAGCTAGTTGACCCAACTTGATCGAAGGATTCTTACTATTAGGCTATTAGCCATAGATTTCATTGTCCAAGAGAACTTATAGACTTGGGGTGAATGTTTACGTAAGTGGACACATTTGCAGGCTTTTCGATGAGCCAACATAGTGCGCTTCCATGTTGGTGAAACGAAGTTCTTTTTTGTAGCCAAAGTGGTATTATCAAACCTTAAATTTAAAAAGTTTGATATATTTATTGGAGCACATGCATGTATTTTGATTTAAACTTTATTTTTTTAGATGGAGTACACATATTTCGATACATCTACACAATGCACTTGCACGTTGTTTATGTGTATTTGCACGGTGTACTTACATATTTGTATGATTTTCGGTGTGTTTACATATTGTGCATGTACGCTTCTAAAGATGAGTCAAAATTTAAGCTTATTTTTATTTAGCCCACATAGCATCCTCAAATCTCAATTTTAGGAGTTTGATAAATTTATCAAAGTACATGGAAGATAATATAAATTTTATCATAAAACATGGAAGATAATATAAATTTTAAAGACTTGAAAATAATTTAGTAAATAAGCATATTTTCAATGTATTTGCAAATTACATTTGCACACTTTATTATGCATGGCATAGTACAGTTACATGCTTTTTTATGCAGATGCACAATGCAGTTGCACATTTCTCAATGCATTTGCAACTTCGCATGACACGCTTACTCGTTCTCAATGAATTTGTGAGATGCGCTTGCACACCTGCACAATTTTTAAGTACTCATGCATTGATGCAGGACTAATTAGATGACATGCTTATGGCTTCATTTTAAGCATTGCACAACTTCTTGGATAGAATAATTTTGGATTAAAATTATTAGCAATTCTCAATGTCGACTAAAACAAATAAAGAGATACTTTGTGTAGGCTAAATTACATGCTCCAAGCTTTGAAATTTTCAAGATAAATAAGATAATTGAAACAATGAAAAATAGAAGTCTTCAATTTAATCCCTAGTCTAACAACGAGATTTAGGATGCAAAGAAAGTACACTCAATAACCTACGAATTACTACGCTTAGCAAGAGCACTTGGAGGAGACTTTCGCGATTACAATCTAACCAAATGAGAATTTAGATTTAGAAGAATTTGAATGCAAGTGAAAAAAAGTAAAAACCTTTGCTTAAGGAGACGTGGAGATCCTCCACTCGATGCCTTCGAAGTGTTCGTCAATGGCTTCCGTCAATGCGAACAAGATGTGATCCACGTATTCTTCGATTGTGTGGTTGATCTCCGGATTCACGTCGAAGAAGGTGGACCCAAGAATGTCATTGAAGTCGTCGTCGTCCCACGTGATGCCGTACTCAGTTTCCGGATCCGCCATGCATGGGGATGACGAAAGAACTCTCCTCTTTGTCTTGCTTAGGGCTCTTGAAGTGAAGGAAGAGAAAGAAGTTTCTCTTGATCGGGGAGAGGCTGCAAACTCCAAACCTCTTCCCTTACAATCTGAAAAAAATAGTTTCAGATTTTTAAAAAAAATCTGAGATGAGTTCTCAGATTTCAGTTGGCTAGGTCGTAGAAAACTTTGAGGTGAAATCTAGCCTTGGTCGTGAGTAGCAAGCTGAGAGCAATTTCCTTTACGGACTTTGGAAGAGAGTGTTTAATTAATGCAATTAGGGGAGAGGAGGGGGCGGTGACAGGGAGAAGGAATAGGCGGAATTGAGGGGGAGGTGGCCCTTCTTTCCTAAATCCAGTTTTAATATTAGGAAATAATTTAGTGCAATGCCATGAAAGATAATTTCGGCCCAGGTAAGAGTACGGGAATTGAAATTAATTCCAAAAAAACATAAACTGGAATCAGGAAAGAAGTTTTAATTGGTCTCCATTGGGGGCCGGAACTTCTGGTCAATGGGAGATTAATGAGAGCTAATAAAGTTTATTAACTCAGATTTTAGATTTAGGAAAGGTTTAATTAAAATCCAATTGAATTTTGAAATTCAAATTAGATTAAAATAGAAGCTTTCCTAAAATAGATGAGTTATTTTATGTAGGATTTTGAAATTCAAATTCAAGGATTTGAAATTCAAAATTTATCCCAAATCATCTCACACCCAAGTAGGAAACTCGAGGGGGAAAGGGTCTTGAATGCGACCGGCGGCTAAAGTCTCTGGCCGGCGGTTATGGGCAGGCCGGGTGTGGGCTTGGGCAGTGAGGTTGAGGGAGGAGGAGTCGGGTGAGGTGGCCGGCGGCTTGTGGTGGAGGAGGTGGGGGGAAGTTCAATTGGGAGGAAATGATGGCGTGGAGATGGAGAAGGGTTTGGGTATAATGATGTCCGGTGGTGGTGGTGGAAGGAGGAAAGACAAAAGATAAAGAAAGACCAAGAACCCGGCCGTCTCCAAGGTTGGTGGGTGATCCGATCTCCCTCTCCTAGGGATTCTCCAAAGTTCTCTCCAAGAACTCTCAAACACTCTCAACACACAAGGACAAGAAATTTTTTTATAATCATTCATTCATTAAACTCAAATAGAACAAAGGGAGGCTTTAATAGCCTCATACAAATGACTCAAAACAAAATGACACAAATGCCCTTTGGGCTTACACGTGACAACTCCCATAAGAGGGGTACAATCAGGAAATAAGAAAACACACATAAGCAAATAACAAAATGCATGAAAATAAAATACATCGATGACTCAAAAATATAAAGACTCGATCGTGGCCGTAGATCGGCGGCCACGTCTCTGGTAAACTTTCCATGATGATCTGATGTCCCCATCATTCTCCGGGGGTGGGAGAAAACTCGACTCCGTCGAGTAAGTATCTCTGGTGCTCTCGTAGATCTCAAGTGCATCTAGGTCAATCTACTGCAGCTCCTCACGATCTAGCCACGTATCCTCTGACTCGGGCTTTCCTTTCCACCTGATCAAATATCTTCTTCGTCCTCCTTCTCTTGTGGATATGATCTCATCACTTAAGACTGCCTCCACTTGCTCTGCTATAGGAAATTTGGGAATATTTGGTAGTGGAGGTAGGTTTGGGATCTCACAGGGTGGGTTCACACAAGGCTGTTTTGATAGTGGATTTTGTGGGTTAAAATCATGACCTTCATATGCCACTAAGTCTTCTATGTTAAAGGAGGAATTTATATTGAAATCTGCAGGCAGATCTACTATATAAGCATTGTCGTTAATTTTCTTAAAGATCTTGAAAGATCCAGCACTCTTTGCATACAATTTCTTAACTGTTCCTGGAGTGAACCTTTCCGGACGAATCCGCACCATAACAAAATCACCAACCTCAAAAGTTTTAAATCAACGTTTTAAATCTGCATGTAATTTGTATTCCTGATTATTCTTTTCAATTTGTTGTGCAATGTCTTTATGAAGTTCATGCAAGTGAGATGCAAATGCTGAGGCAGACTCAGAAATCCTATACCTAGAACTCATGGGTATCAGATCTAACGACTGTCTAGGTTTGAACCCGTATACAATTTCGGAAGGACTTAAGCCAAGGGTACAAGTCATTGAATCATGGTAGTCAAGTCCAACTAGGATACACTCAGATAGGGAGGCTCCAGGGGCTAGATCTAAAACATAAGAATTGCCTATCATCGGGGGTAATGGATCAGGAAGATGGATCTCCAAAAGCCTACTAGGTACGAGCTGACTCTCAAGAAGGACAGATTCGTCAGACTCAGTGGGAGTCTCACGATCGACTAAGGTGTGTGAAGGGGAACTCGGGGCTATAGCGGTTATCAAGTTTAGTCCCTTCTTGATTTTGACAGGGCTGCATTCAGGCTCATCTGTAACCTGGGGCTGTAATGGTACCAGCTTGATCTTTTTGCCCTTATGTTCAAACATGCAGTTGTTTGAACGACCATAGATGTGGACATCGTTGTCAAATAGCCAGGGTCGACCTAGAAGGATTTGTCCAACATTCATGATCAACACATCACACCAAACGTTCTCCTTATAATTGGCGAAGGAGATGGGTATGACGCTTCGTTCCTTTACCTCCAAGGCAGAGGTGTTGACCCAAGCTACCTTATAGGGGTTGGGGTGGGGAACGGCAGACAAGCCAAGCTTAGACACCATGCTGGAGGAGACAGCATTGATGCAGCTGCCACTATCCACGACGACTTTACAGTTCTTATCCTTGATCTTGGTGTAGGTGTGAAAGATCGTAGTCCTACGCCAGTCGTCGGTGGTAACGGATTGTGACAGTGCACATCTCACCACACAGGTGGGAGAAGTGTCAATTTTCTGGATGTACTGGATGACAGCATTGTCGTCATCCTCCTCAAAGAATTCACCGTCGTTGTCTACTTGGTGAATCTGATCGGCTTCGGGCTCAAATTCCTCTTCAGTGATCTCTTCAATAATCGTGACTTTATAGGGACTAGAGCACTGAGAGGCGATATGCCCGTACCCCTGACATCGAAAGCATTTGGTCCCTGGGTTAGATCGAGGAGTATCCGGAGTGGGAGGCTTACTTCTAATATCAGGACGGGGAGTAGGGGGACCAGACGAGGGTCGGGTGGTGCTCCCTGGGGTCGGCTGGGCAGTGGGGGTGTGAGGGGTGGAACTACCAGAAGGTCTGTAGAAAGGCCTAGAGTCATGTGAATGGATCGGGTGCTGTGAACGGGTCTCCTCTAAGTCAAGCAATAGGCTGTAGGCATTCTCCAGTGTAGTGACGTTCCGGGCAAACAGCTCATTGCGAAGATCCTCTCGCAACCCGGTTCGAAACATAGACAAGATTTGCGTGGGAGTGGTAGAGGTCTCCCCCTTGCATCAAATCAGGTAGTCATCAAAGGAGGCGATGTACTCCTTAACTGGTTTATTGCCTTGAGTCAGCCTATTCCAGCTATCCAAGAGTCGAGGGAAGTATGAGGGTAGCAAGTACTTTTGTTTGAGTTCCCGCTTCATGGATAGCCAGTCTACAATAGGGTACTCATTCCTATCTTCTCTAAGACTCTCTAAGTTCGCCCAAAACTGACTCGCCCTACCCGTAAGCTTCATGGCAACAAAACTAACCTTCCTGGCCTCAGAAATATCATACCACTTAAAGAAACTATCCATACCTTTGACCCAGTCCAGGAAGAGCTGGGGATCGAGGGTGCCATCGAAGGTAGGAGCATCAACCTTAATGTTCTTCATCAGTGGTGCATCGGGATCATGGCCGTGGTAGGTAGCACGATGATTGGCACGGTGATGCCTCTCATCCAAATCAGGATCATGACGTGGATCATGTCCATGGTAAGTAACTCGATGATTGGCCCGGTGTGGCCTCTCATCCGGGTAGGTCTCATCCCCATACATAGAAGGTGGTCCAGATGGGGTGTAGGGAGTAGGGTAGTCTCTAGCTCGCTCAAGTGTATCAAATCTCTCGGTGGTGTTCCTACGAAGCTCAGCTAGATCCGACTGGTTTTCCTTGAGTTGTTGACTAATAGTATTCATTTGACCTACCAAGAGGTCTAGGGTCCTTCCTAGTTGTTCCGGGTCCATTCCTAAACACAATGGGGTACTTAGAGGGTTTCCTAGAAAGTAGACAGCAAGCTAGGGAAAGAAAAGACACTCTAAAATGACCCTATATGGTGCAGGAATTTCAGGGACAGCAAACTACACTCAAGTACAAAGTCACCCTAACAAGTAATAATGAATGCAAAGTTTAAGGACAGCAAAAACACACTTAAATAGTGATCCTGAAGTTTGTAAAACTGCAGGAATTTTCTGGACAGCACACTAAACAAGGGTGTAAGACGAACTTAAGATGTTTTATGCTCACAAAATGACATACAATGCTTTAGTAGCACCCTAGGGATAAAATAAAAGCTTTTCTAAATGAAAAATAATGAAAAATGAAAACACAAAAAGGAAAACTACCAGGAATCCTAAGACATGCAAGAGCATACCATGCTCTGATACCAGATGATGCAGGACTAATTAGATGACATGTTTATGGCTTCATTTTAGGCATTGCACAACTTCTTGGTTAGAATAATTTTGGATTAAAATTATTAGCAATTCTCAACGTCGACTAAAACAAATAAAGAGATACTTTGTGTAGGCTAAATTACATGCTCCAAGCTTTGAAATTTTCAAGATAAATAAGATAATTGAAACAATGAAAAATAGTAGTCTTCAATTTAATCCCTAGACTAACAACGAGATTTAGGATGCAAAGAAAGTACACTCAATAACCTACGAATTACTACGCTTAGCAAGAGCACTTGGAGGAGACTTTCGCGATTACAATCTAACCAAATGAGAATTTAGATTTAGAAGAATTTGAATGCAAGTGAAAAAAAGGAAAAACCTTTGCTTAAGGAGACGTGGAGATCCTCCACTCGATGCCTTCGAAGTGTTCGTTAATGGCTTCCGTCAATGCGAACAAGATGTGATCCACGTATTCTTCGATTGTGTGGTTGATCTCCGGATTCACGTCGAAGAAGGTGGACCCAAGAATGTCGGTGAAGCCGTTGTCGTCCCATGTGATGCCGTACTCAGTTTCCGGATCCGCCATGCATGGGGATGACGAAAGAACTCTCCTCTTTGTCTTGCTTAGGGCTCTTGAAGTGAAGGAAGAGAAAGAAGTTTCTCTTGATCGGGGAGAGGATGCAAACTCCAAACCTCTTCCCTTACAATCTGAAAAAAATAGTTTCAGATTTTTAAAAAAAATCTGAGATGAGTTCTCAGATTTCAGTTGGCTAGGTCGTAGAAAACTTTGAGGTGAAATCTAGCCTTGGTCGTGAGTAGCAAGCTGAGAGCAATTTCCTTTACGGACTTTGGAAGAGAGTGTTTAATTAGTGCAATTAGGGAAGAGGAGGGGGCGGTGACAGGGAGAAGGAATCGGCGGAATTGAGGGGGAGGTGGCCCTTGTTTCCTAAATCCAGTTTTAATATTAGGAAATAATTTAGTGCAATGCCATGAAAGATAATTTCGGCCCAGGTAAGAGTACGGGAATTGAAATTAATTCCAAAAAAACATAAACTGGAATCAGGAAAGAAGTTTTAATTGGTCTCCATTGGGGGCCGGCGGGAATTCTGGTCAGTGGGAGATTAATGAGAGCTAATAAAGTTTATTAACTCAGATTTTAGATTTAGGAAAGGTTTAATTAAAATCCAATTGAATTTTGAAATTCAAATTAGATTAAAATAGAAGCTTTCCTAAAATAGATGAGCTATTTTAGGCATGATTTTGAAATTCAAATTCAAGGATTTGAAATTCAAAATTTATCCCAAATCATCTAACACCCAAGTAGGAAACTCGAGAGGGGAAAGGGTCTTGAATGCGACCGGCGGCTAAAGTCTCTGGCCGGCGGTTATGGGCAGGCCGAGTGTGGGCTTGGGCAGTGAGGTTGAGGGAGGAGGAGTCGGATGAGGTGGCCGGCGGCTTGTGGGGGAGGAGGTGGGGGGAAGTTCAATTGGGAGGAAACGATGGCGTGGAGATGGAGAAGGGATTGGGTGTAATGATGTCTGGTGGTGGTGGTGGTGGTGGTGGTGGTGGTGGAAGGAGGAAAGACAAAAGATAAAGAAAGACCACGAACCCGGCCGTCTCAAAGGTTGGTGGGTGATCCGATCTCCCTCTCCTAGGGATTTCTCCAAAGTTCTCTCCAAGAACTCTCAAACACTCTCAACACACAAGGACAAGAAATTTTTTTATAATCATTCATTCATTAACCTCAAATAGAACAAAGGGAGACTTTAAATAGCCTCATACAAATGACTCAAAACAAAATGACACAAATGCCCTTTGGGCTTACACATCACAACTCCCATAAGAGGGGTACAATCGGGAAATAAGAAAACACACATAAGCAAATAACAAAATGCATGAAAATAAAATACATCGATGACTCAAAAATATAAAGACTCGATCGTGGCCGTAGATCGGCGGCCACGTCTCTGGTAAACTTTCCATAGTGATCTGATGTCCCCATCATGCATGCTTCTTGGGAATAGTCAAAAGTTAATTTTTATTTTAGCCCACCCAACATTCTAAGATCTCAAATTTAAGAGTTTGATGCATTTATCAAAGAACATGCAGGTAATTTGATTTCAACTTGATTTTTTTTCTTTAGCTGTCATGCACGACTTTCAATGCATTCAAAAAACACATTTTATAATTCAAAATACACTTGCGTGAAGCATCTACATATTTCACTTGCACTATGTTTTCGATGCATTTGCGGTGCACTTTTATGCTTTTTGATGTGCTCGCATACTTTTTGATGCACCTACGAATATTGCCCACATTCTTTAGCAGGCATACACGCTTGCTATTTTTTTGCGTGGTGGACCACAAAAGAAATTCTTCCCTTCCCTATGAATAAGAGGGGTATTGTTATTCATTTTGTATTCACTTAGATTTATAAATCGATTACAAGCATTGCAGAGTTTTATGACTGCTCTAGACACAGCGGAGGTTGTGCTTGTGTTCATTGGCAAGTCATCAAGTCCTTCGTAAGTTTCATGTTTAAGATGAATTATAGGTCCAAAACCTGCTTGTGTGATATTTAAATGTTCATATCTTGTTCTTCTTGCATTTTGATCTTTCATTTGATCATATTTTGCTCAAAAAAAATATTCATTAATTTCTTATTCCCTATAAGTTTATTCAGTTTGCATTTCAAAAACTTCCCATCATCGTCCACGTATTTAGAGCACCTATAAGGGTCCATGCCTACCGACCATGCTAAAAAAGGCACGAATGATAGATCACCAAAGAATACGGCCAAGATTTTCAAAACCCATTGCACTAATACAGGCATATATAGGGTACCTACATGAGATTTGCAAAACAATATATTCTTTCTATATGCCGCAAGCATCGTCTACGAGTTTCTCTTACCGTGATAAGAAAAGCGCACAAGTTATGCTAGTCATGCCAAACACATCGCAATATGGACTTCAGGAGTTTTAAGTGTTTTATGCATGCGCACCAAGCGATGGCAATGATGACGATGCGATAAGATTAAAAAAAGAAAATCTTTTTTATCTTTCATTTCTTTTGTCAAATATTTTTCTTCTCATTTTTTGTGTTCTTTTCTATTTTTTGGTAACAATTTTTTAGAGAGAAAGTATAAGATAGTTTGAGAGTGGAAAAGAATGAAAGATATAATGACAGGGATAGAACTTTTGTTTCCTCTATTTAGAGACAACAAAGGTAAAGAGTACAAGGTATTCTCTCTTTGTTTAGAGAAAGATAAAGAGAGAGAGAGGTAGTAAGGTGACAAATAAGTGCAGCTTGTGGGAGCTTTGCGGTTTCATGGAGATGGAGAGGCCTAAAGATGAGGAGATTGTCAGCAAGGTGTGGTTTTGGGAGGAGTTTGCGGCACCCATAAGGCTTGTAAGGTTGTCGACGACAAAGCGAGCTGCAAAGAGTGAAGGAGTGGGATTTGAAGAGGTCGGGAGAGTGGTTGAGATTGGGATTTCATTTGGTTGCCTGGAAGTGCGAGCAAAAGGCCTGCAGTAGCTTCACCGTGGTGGACTTCGACAAGGAAAAGGACAGCATGCGGGGTTACAGGCGTGAGGGAGATCAGGCTTGGAAGCAAGGAGAAGAAGGAAAACGAGTGAAAGGGCCTAGTTTAACAGAAGACCTATAAGAATAGTGTTTTTTTTTCATTGAACTATGGGCATATTGAGTGTGATTGTGTACGACAGGTAGAGATTTCAAGGTTGTGACAAGGATTTCTAGGACTTTTTTAATTACTAATAATAGGATTAATTATGTATATATATTTTTTTAAAAGAGGAAATAATTTAATAATTATTTTTAAATTAATTGTTTAATAGATAATTAGAATTAAAACTACGAACTTTAAATTTAATTTAGTTCATTGTTTATGTTATCTAGCTTTAATTAACTTGTAATGAATGTGTGTGTCAATTCACCTCCCAAAATTTTCATTGCTTGCATGTGTCGAACTTTCTCATCATCTTGAATGCATGTTAATTTCGTATTTTTCTTTCATTTAACAATCTGAGCGATGATTAGATGTTTTTTAAATATATTTTAGAATATACAATTCGATCAAATCTTGCAATATTTTCAGTTTGTTGGTCAACAATTTCATCATTGTCTATTGAAATGATTAAAAGTGGGTACTTCCATAGTAACCTCATTGCTCCAGAGCATCGGTGTACCCTGTTCCATGAAATGATCAACATTTAGATTACTTTGAGTTGTCCAATGTATCTTGAACATGACTTTGTGCAACTACAACGATCATTATCCGTCGTTTTTTGTCGCATTTGAATAGGTTGTGTAAAGACACATACGGAGGTTAACATGTCCCCATTTATAAATCAGGTTCATGCCATCCTCTACAACTTCTTGTAAGCTTTACCACTTACATTCCTCATTAATAAATCATTGGAAAGCCCAAAACATTTTGTTGTGAGATGAATATGTCAAAACTATCGACCCTGAAATAACAAAAGGCTCTCCCTCACTAGCCCTCACATCATTTATAACTGATTATAAAAAAGGTTCAATTTTTCTTTTCATGAAACATATAGGTACAAAACTTCGTTCACACCAATACTTAGAGCTCCGCCCAATGTCTCTTTTTCCTCACCCGCTTTTTGTCTTACTACCCCTCGCTCAATCAAAATGTTAAGTAAAAACTTAGCATTAAATAAACAAACCAAATCAATCCACAAACAACAAAGCTCAACTATATTTACATACATTTTTAAGCTAATTTCAATTTTGTACCAATTTCATGTTTTTTTATTTGACTTATATAATTTAGTCATCCTTTAGGATAAAGTTTGTTTGAATTTGAATGTTTTGTTCCAAAGAGTATTAGATTTGAACTCAAATTGATTTTTTATTACAAGCCTGTTCCAAAAAAATAAGGATTAACAACTTATATTCAAAAACAAATTACAAGTGTCTTTAGATTAAAGTTGTAAATCCAAATCCCTTCAAATTATGCACATTTAAGTTCAGTCAACCGCACCCAAAGTAGTGACCATAATTTTGCTTAATTCCCACCGCCTTACTTTATAACAAGATACCATATGATCTTGCTCCATTGGCTCACTAGAAACCTTGTCAGCAATCCAAATCAATGCTATCATTCCACTCTAGTGCTCAGGTACACCTAGTCCCAACACCACTCTTGCTCATGCAACTTACATTAGCACTTGATTTCGTAGTAGCTGCTAACAATCCATCTCACACAAATCATTCTTGTGAGCTAATATTCCTAACACTATCTGCACTCGTCACTAACCCGCATGTAACACAGCTAACTACAAAATCTTTGAGAATTCAAGGCCAACCTTCAATTTCACAAGCCCCGCCCACAGATTTCAACGCATCTTGAATTCAATGTTTGCAAGTGCCAATGCACCACTCAACACTCATGTTTCAACTTAAAGAACCATAACATAATAAGTGCGGCCCCTAAAAACTTAAAAAACAATTTTGCAAGGAAATATATGCTGACTCAAAAATATTATGTTGGAAATGCGAGAAAGCTCTAAAGAAATAGCATTATGATAGGAAATACTTGAATATTTCAAGTAAACCCTAACAAGATTGATGAAAACATCGAGAAAACTTCACGAATCTAATTGAAAAAAAGCAAAACAATAGTTTTTTTTTATGGTGGAAATCAAACAACGGAAACAAATAAGCAAGATACAATTGATCCTCAATTCGAGAGGAGGATCGTTCTCTCCTAATCCCTAGACGAATCTAGAGCCTAAGACACAAAGACAAGAACTCCGAAAATCAGCCACCAAAACAAAACCTAACCCTAGCCATAATTCCTCCCTCATACTTAAAGCATACAATTAATCATTAAAGCCAAAAGACAGATTAGTCCTTGCCACCCCCTCCTTTGGCTCCAAACATTTGAATTTGAATCTCTAGTGGACCCCACCTCTCTCTCCCTCTCTCTTACAGCTGCCCATCCTTTTGTAAACCTGAACCAACCCATTAAAAGGGGCCGGCTGGAGCTGGGCCGGTTCAGGCTGAACTGGCCTAACACATTAGCAAGGCAAGAGAAAACTAAAAAAGCCCATAAATTTATCTTAAAAAGATGTGAATCAAAAATGATTTATTGTCCCCACTCCAATAACAATCCCTAACAATAATTAAATAGGCCATTTCATAAGAAAGAAAAATGAGTTAGTTTCCTAGGCAGTTTTAACTTAATTCATAGCCACAATATCACATAATTAAAGGCAACCATATGCAACTTCCATCATTTATGGTCTTAGCAAATATATAAAATGTTGAAGAAAACTAAACACAAAATAGATTAAAACTTACGACATGGAGAAGTCATGTGATTCAACAAACCACAAGGTGTCCCATCAGGCGTGTGAACCGGGCAAAGGAAACCCCAAGACCTGAACAAAACAAGAAGACAAAGAAAGAAATAAAAAACTTTGAGGTGGATAGTAAATTTCCAGTTCTACTATAAAAATGAAAATAATCATACTCTGGTAGTAATTTGCGAACAGTTGTACTTCTCATTTTAGCAAAAGAAGATCCTCTGTGAACAGAACGAAAGTGTGAAATAAAACGAAGATAGTTGAGCCTCTCTGCATGAATAGTGAATCCCTGTCTCTATTGAAGTAAGATGAAAATAAGTCATGTTATCAAATTAGTGCACTCTAACAAGGCAATTAAATATGAAATTGTAAGTGATAAGCACTTCACAAAGAAAGATTCAAACATAAGTGAATAAACTAACAAAGTAATGGCTTGGGTAATTTAAAAATTGATATGCATTTTGATGGAGGATAGGATTGATAGTGGACATAAGTATCCAGTTTCAAACAAAAAGGCCAACAAGCAACCGGATGAAGAAGCACACGAAGGGCCAGCAGGACACAGCCAACGAACAGACAGTGCCAGGGGGATGGAACCGGGCAGGCAAAGGAAACGAAGGGCCAAAACAGAGGGAATGAGCCCGGCCAGCCAAAGGGGAACCGAACAACCAAGCCAAGGGTACCGAACAGCCACCAAGCAGCCCCCCTGCCTACATCAGTGGTTGTGTCCCGCTACCCCTTCATGTGCTGCTCCAGCCGGCTACCTGTTGGCCTTTTGCCTCCCCTTTTTTGATTGGTTTGATTGGGCGGTTGTTTGGACTGTTTAGCTCCCTCTCTTCCTCTATATATAGTGGCTATTTTGTGACATTTGGGAGCTGATTTTGGTGAGTGAAAACTACTTAAACCTGAGGGTTTTCTTCTTGGATAGCTTGCGAGCTATTTCCACTTTCTTTCTCCTCTCTTTGATTTCATCTCAGGCTTCTTACCTACTTCTCTCCACAAGTTTCCACCTCACTTGTATCTTTCTTCTCAAGCTTTTGAAGGTGTTGGTTAGTCGGTTTAGCAGCATTTGCCGGAGGGATTTGTGGTGAACGTTGGCCCAAGTTGCTGCGGTAGACCTCTGGTTTGCCTGTCTTTGAGCACTAAACATTTTCCCTACTTTTTCGATGCATGTGATGTGACCACTAGTTGGTTGTTCTCAGGGTAGTTTTTTTATATTTTGTTAGTTTTCGTTTTTATCTAGCTTTCGTTTGTTTTGAGGTTTGTTTGGTGTTGGCTTACTAAAATTTGAATTGAGAAAACTTCTTTTTGCCTTAACTGTTCTCCTTTGGTTTTTTAATCTATTTGTCTACATCATGCACCAAGATTAACTGAAGAGACCAAAAAGCTTCAATTTATGAAAAAAAGACATGAAGTGGACAAGAGTGGTTGTCTATCCTTGCCCATTGTTTTTATTGATTGGGTTGGTGCTTCTTTAACTTTCAAAAGTGGATAAAAGCATTGAAACAAGTGCAGTAAACAAAAACATGAGGATTTTTGTTTCATATAGTCATGTGAAAGAGATAAAAGGAAGAATTAAAGAAAATTTACTATGCACCTTTCTCTCAACTTTTTTTCTCTTTAGAAAGAAAAAAACCAAGGAACCTTAAATCTTGGAATGAAAATAATTACATGTTGAAGAAGTTGAATGTGAAGACATAAGAGCACCTGTATCTTACCTGATCATAGGGTTTCTACAAAATTCATGGCATCAATTGTTTTCATTGCTACTATAGACTCACTCATTGCAGCTATAGTTCACATGAGAAAATACATGTAGACAGACATGGCGTGAAAAATTAATTGCATGACGTTAACCATACACCGTGCAAGTATCAAAGTAGACATCCATTTCACAAAAAAGATAGTAATGCGCTCTATTACTAGAATAAAAAGTAAAGTATGAAAATTCAGTGTATGATCTTAACAATCATAAACCTTGCAAGTATCAATGTAGACAGATCCATTTCACGCACAAAAAAAGTTATGCATTTAATAACTAAAATAAAAATTAAACTGAGGACGAGCTAAATAAGAAGAGCAGTTGGTCAATTTAATCCATATATCAAATGCCCATGACAACTACTTTGTCAACAAATACCTCAAGCAAATTTAGACCAGATAATGTGGCCAGTCGTCCACTTCTGATCATGCTCTCAATAGATCTGCCAACTCCTCTCCCATTGTAGCTAATGATTTTATTAATAAGCAGTACTGCACATAGAATAAGTAAAAATTAGTATCACCAGGCACAAAGTCTATAGAGCATAAGTTCTGGATTGTAATTTTCCTTCTGATTAATTATCAAAATAAATGACATAACTTGCGCATACAACAGAACTCTACTTTCAAAGAAAATAGTTAGCAGTAAAGATTAAAGAAACTATTTGATTAATAAATAAAAGTATAGACTCTTTGAAACATAAGTAATCTTGAATAGCAGGATTATTATCAAGCATCGCATTTTCATTTAGTTTGCATTGTTTTTTTCTTCAGTTTATGTCAAAATATGCCTATGATGTTGATCCGATTAAAAACAGGTTATGCTTTCAAGTATTTTGACTTCCTCTTGAAATTTGGTTAATTGTTCACTAGGGTTCCAATTCAACAAGCATCAAAGAACAATCCATTTTTTACTTATTGAGTTTTCCTTTCCTCTGGTTTTAAACCAATTGCTGGAAAAAATCAAAGGTTATAACTTACCTTCGGTACAGAATTTACATGCGTTATGGATTTTCAAACATGTGCTCGCAATTTGTTAAAAGAGTTCTTTGGGAACAAGGCGAAGCAATGCACTAGCCCTATGCATCGCCTGCCGCTGAAGCGCAAGCTTACAACAAAGTGTAAGTGTCACGTTGTTGAATTGTCCGTGCAAAGTTCCAGCTCAAAATGAAAACTTGGTTTAGTTCTCATGGTTCAAATCAACTTTCAAAAAAATAACTAAGTGTATATGTTCGCTTATCCTCATTGTTTCTCATAGCCATTAAGTCATTGCTCATTGACTATACATTTTCTTCCATTGGAGCTAATCACTCCTAGCTGATTCATTCCCTCTAATTTTCTTATAATTTTTTTTCACAGGTTCTTTGACATTGGTAGAGTCTTACTCACAAGTTTTCTTCCTAAGAATGCTTTTAGGTGCCACATCTTCACTATCTCACTTCATGCAACCTCTACCTCTGGGATCCTATTTGTTCACTCAATCTCACAATTATTCATGATTTTTAAGTATTTTTTATTAATTCATTAATTATATCATTATTGATTTGAATAAAAATTAATATTATTGAAGATATCATTCTATTTTCCAAACAATTGACATCTAATGTGATTTAAGTGTCCAAAGTGACTATTCTATGCATATAATATGCATACATGACAAACTAATCATGAATGTTCTAGTTTGTAAAGCTTCGCTTCACTTAGGTCTTTGCACATTTAAGCAGAAAAAATAATTATATATCAGAATATGTTAAGCACTTCGAAAACACTGACTATTTACATCACATGCTACAGTCTTGATAATCGAGAGACATAGAAGGAACTGTGGCTTATGTGTTTTTTCTTATTCTTCGGCTTATGGTACTTCCTTAGAATTTCCATGTAAAATTTTTCTTATGCTTTTGCTTATAAGATTTCTTTATTCCTCTCTGGGTTCCCTTGATGCTTTTATCAAGGACTTGCCTATAGACTATTTACCAGCTCCTTTTGCATTTATTTGTAAGGTTGTATGCAATGAAACATAAGCTTATTTATACTTTCTGAAATTGGGAGAGTTAAAACTTTTAAAAAAAAATACCAGAACATAAACTATTAAAAGGAATTTCTAATTTTGGATCTTTTATAGTCAATTAGGACCTCGAGTCACATAAAGTTCGCGGAACACTGAGTAGTAAAATAAAATTTTCAACTTCCCTCAATTCTAGTGTGTTATTGGATATAAATTTTTTAATAGTTTAGACGATTGCGTCCAAGATGAGTCTTCTTCTACCAACGTGAGCCCAAGATATCCTATTTGGGGAATGCCATCCATGTGCTTTATATCAAGTTGTTAATTGGTTGGTGTGTGTTTGATATTATGGTTTTGTTAATTGCCATATGTGTCATATTTCATTGTATGTTGAATATTGATTGTTGTCAAGTTTTCTATTTGCTCTCAGTTTTTCTTTAAACATGATTTGTTAGGGTTTATGGCCCTTTCAATTTCCTATTTTGCATACGATGTTTAATTAGCATCTAGAAGAATGAAAACCTTTCTTCACAATCTTTTCATCCCTCTGGTGCAGCATAAAGTATGTAATTTATATTCAATGGAATGGACACAAGTAATTATGGTAAGGTTCAACATATTAGTCAACCTTATGCCTATACAACAACAACAACAATCCTTTATCCTACTATGTGAAGTCAGCTAAATGAACCCATTTTCCCCATTGTGTCTTGTCACGAATCAAATTCTCATCTAAATCTAATAAAGAAAGATCATTTCTAATATTTTCTAACCAAGTCTTTTTAGGTCTACCTCTAACTTTCTTAACATAAGTCAAATCTAGTACATCTACTTTCCTAACCGGGTCATCAAAAGACTATCGTTTTATGTGACCAAACCATCTAAGGCGACTCTCTCTAATCTTATATTCCACTGGACTTACTCCAACCGTTTCACATATATGCTCATTTTGTATCCTATCTCTAAGAGTAAAGCCTCTCATCAACCTGAGCATCCTCATCTCTACAACACTTAACTTAATATTATGAATGTTAAAGATGACAAGAATGATGGTCCAAGGGTAGCACATCCAATGTCCCCACAAAATCCAAAATAGGCTCGCAAGCAGATTTGCATGGACATTAGAAGATTCTTTAAAAATGCAATTTGATTTAATGTATCAACTTCTCCATCCTATATCAATATGATTCATTCTATAAGCTCCTATCAGTGCCTCAAACCTCATATTCTTATGTAGCCGATTTAAGAAATAAATCCCAAAATTGTTCCTCAATTATTTGAATGTAGCAGATTTAAACATAGAGTAACATATTTCATATAACTTCTAATAGATGTCAATTTGTCATTTCAACCATTACTTTCTATAAGAGGGTATGAACGCACGACTTTAATGCAGTATATCTAGGCTTGAAAGATACAATCCAAGGATTGAATGGTGTTATTCTCTCTCATTGCCTATTCTAAAGATCTATATCTTCATATGGAATTGAGTTTAAATCATATTGTTGAATTCTAGAATATTTGACTAACTTCCAACTTTTTTTCATCAAAAAAAGATGAAAATAATCAAGAATCTATAATGTTACTAATTCCAGAAGGTCACCAAATATTACTAACTACAACAAAAAAATTGTGAGATAACTGATAAGGTTGATTGGGTATGTATTATGAAGCTGCTTGGATAGTTGACAAATCTTGCCTTTCATGAAACAACAAGAGAACTGATTTATCAAAATGCAAGAAATTTGGGCAACCTAACCAATAAAGCAACAACAAGATAGCACAATCTTCATCACTGATAGAAGAGAGAGCCACACAATTATTCTTCTGCGGTCATCTTTCAAGGGCCAAAACTTTCATAATGATGAGACCTATAGATATCCTAGCACTATCAATCATCTTCCATGAATTCAAATCCTGAAATTCACACAACTTTGGAAAAATTTAGTAATGCATTTATGATCTCTTTTAGATCTGTCTTTGATGCAATCAAATGATCGCAAAATTACATAAAAAACTAGGACAACCTTCACACTTTGACAAAATACAACAATTATACGAAAAACAACTTCACTTTGATAATAGAAAGACGACGCATACAAACTTAGAACATAGAAACACCTAAAAATGATTTTACATCGCTTGAGAAGAAAGATACAAATGGGTTGGACACTTGCGAAGAGAAGAAATAGGTAAGAAGCCCGAGACAAAATCGTAGAGAGGACAAGCTAGCAAGCTATCCCAAGAAGAAGAGAAATGGAACAAGCTCGCAAGCTTTTTCAAGAAGAAAACCCTCGGGTTTTGGCTCCAAAAATTAACACATAATCTCCTTTTTTTATCCACAAAACATCATATATTTATAGGAGAAATACGGCAGCCAAACAGCCCAAAATACCTCCAACTGAACCATCAAGACAGGGAAAACAGAAGGCCAGCAGCCGGTCTAGGAGCAGCAGCCGAAGGGCAACACAGGGAACTGGAACAGGCGCCCACAGGGAAGCGGAACAGGCAGCCAAGCCCAGGGGAGAAGAACCAGCCACGGAACAGGAGCCAAGCAGGGAAAACCGAAGGGGCCACAGAGAGGGGGAGAAGGGGGAATGAACACATTAATGAGCTGAAAAGAAATAGCAACTCAACCATAATGAGCTGGAGCCAAGCAGCTCCCCAAAACACAGCAAAACCGAACAGCCAAGCCCCAAACCGAGAACCCATCAGCAACCCAAAAACAAGGCAAATAATTTGCGCCCCCCCCCCCCCCCTACCTACATCAGTCTTGAACGACAAATTCCAATTTAAATTTGTAACCAAGACAACAAAGTCAAAAGTTAGACCATATTACAAAGCATATTGCAATCACTTGATCCATCAGCAATTCTAGTAAGATTGTCACAACATGGGTTTTAATCATGAAAAATGGAAGCACTGCAATCATATAATCTAATCCACCAATTCCACGATCCATGAAATTGAATCTTCCAGTTTTACATTTAAAGAACATAGAAAAATTATCTTTCATGCTAAGGAACAAAAATTGCAAGAAGAGGCGGCACTATTTCTATGCATTCCAACTGTTTATTGAAGAATGGATTTGGCTCGATGAAGGTTTGAGTTTTAACATTGGTTATAGTGCTTCCATGATTGCCCTTAACTTGAGAGTGGTGTGATACCTTCCACTCAACTGCTCATAAACGAGCGTCCAAATTTCTAGCAATGCTCACACCATGATCTGTCATTTCTTTGTTGATTTTCAATTGTAAATTGAGGCCCTAAGGCAACTAGGGCAAAAACTATAATGGCTTGGGTGATATCAAGTACTCCCAACATAACCTTTTTCTTTTTGCATTCACTCAAAACTTTAGAGAAGGCTTCTACAAGGCTTTAACAAATGCTTTTGCTAAGTATTCTTCCCCGAACTTCAACAATATCTTTAATAAGACTGGCCAAGAATTAGTAGATCCAATCTTTTTCAAAAATATTTTTTGTATTATTGATTGGCCTTATGACATTTCCACTCCAATCCTCGATGATATGACTGGGTTAGGGGCACCTTTATGGCTAGAGGATTGAAATCAGTTATTGATTACACTTAAAATTACTCAGAAAGGCATAAGAAAAATCTAGAGAAAAATGAAATGAAAGATAATTTAACTAAAGCTGTTAAAAAGACACTTTAAGTTTATTCAATATATGAACACTGAGAGGTGAATATCAACCAAATCTTTCCATAAAACACATTATATTAGTGCAATGTTGTTCCTCTAACTTCCAAGTCTAACTATTAGTTCTCTTAATTCATCAATGCATAACTTCTAATGCCTAATCATATCATATAAACCACAATAAACTATTTTTTTATTTTATTTTTTACCTTTTTTTCATATAAGATTTTAAACACATACACCAGTAAGAGCTACAAAAAAAATTAAGCTCTAATACGCTACACTTTAATTCTATAAGAAGACATCCTTAGCAAATCAAATAAAAAAACTAAAAGCATAATTTTGTACCTTATTTGATGAAATAGGTAGTTTTGGATCAGATTATTCAAGCTTGTAAATCATATGCATAATAAACTATTTCTAATTTAATTTTAAAGTTTTTTACTTGTTTTTCATAGAACATTCTGAAACACATACACCAGTAAGATTTACAAAATAAAGTAAGCTCTAACACACTACAATTTAGTTCTATATGAAGACATCCTTCGCAAATAAAAAGAAAAAAAAAACTAAAAGCACATTGCAAACTTGCTTTTTATCTTATTTAATGAAATACATAGTTATGAATCAGACTATTCAAGCTTGCAAATATACTTACAATTTCTAAATTCAAAATCTTTTGCTTTCTTGTTCATCTCATCAGTGATCTGACGCTTTCCCTTTAGCAACCATTCTTCCAACTTTTCCTGCAATGAAAATGATTGAATACAATGAACTCCATATGGTACAACGAAACTTTTGAATAGGTATACAAGCATTATAATCAAGTATCACAAGAAATTAAAATGACTCCATAATGAGAAGCCTTTTATCCAAACAAAATACAAAAATTTTAATCAAATTAATTTATTGTAAAATAGAAAACATCATAAAGACTATTTAAAACTTTTAAACATTTTCTATTGCATTACGAGTACAACACAGTAGAAAATAAGACAATATTGAGTACCTTCAAACATTTCAAGGGTACCAACAATAAACGAAAGAACAAATAAATTCAGATCTCAACCATATGATTATGGCATGATATTAAGCAAGCAAGTGAACAGGGAGGAAATGTAGCGAGCGAGCAAAGCAAGGCTTTTGTTAGGAGGCACTGGAACTTTCCTTTTTAATTCTCTTTTTTCTTACAATAAAAAATCATTAATTGTAAAAGATTAAAGAAAGATTTAACACAGAAGAAGAAAATTAATTCTACAGTAAGGAACTAGTACTAGAAAAGCACAAGCACAAAAGTAGAAAATTATCCCAAAAATAAGCAAAGTGTTTAAAATAACATTGAAACCACCTCCTTTAGGCGATCGTTCTTGCATTGCGGGTGAATTTGGTTGCAATTTGGATGCAACGCTCTACAATCTATCTTTCATTTTGCAAAATGAAATGTGAGCCCTTTGTGAAGTTTTTAATAGCCCTTCGATGACAAATTTTGAAGTATGAACTTGATCAATCTCATTTAAGAACAAATGGGAATCTTATATGAAATCTAAGAATAACCTAGGAGCGTCTAAATCTAATTTTGAATACTACCAAAAATATTCAAAAAAAATAACAATTGTTATTTCAAAAAATAACAATTATGTCTTTCTCCATGATGTACCATATTCCAATGTTGCTGCCTCTTTATCTTCTCCTTTTTCTAACATAGTCTTCCTCATCCTTCTCCTTAATCTTTATTCATCCTTCTTTTTTTCTTGGAGCTACTGTTGGTGCTCCTAGCATAATGACATAACCGGAGTCGGGAGGTATGGATAGTGCTTGAACCATAAACTAAAAAAATAGAGTTCCATAATTCCATTTTATCACAAATGGGTGGTTTTTCAAATAAAAAAAACTTGTATTGAGATATCATTTTGAACTAGTAACTGCCTTCATCATTGTTAAAGAGAAATAAATGCTTCAATCAAAAGAAGATTGTATCATTGTCCCACAAATATGAATATCAAAAGCACATAACAACATCCAATAGATCCACATCGTATGGACCTAAACCTGATACGGATATCCGGCTGTAGATGTTAATCAAAGGAAGAGACGAAGATTGATGGCCAAGATCCCTCCATTTTTAATCTTAGTTTATAAATTGTATTTTTGATTTAATTATGCATTTTCAGTTTTTACCCTTACTTAAGAGTCTTGTTTTATGTAAGCCCAAGGGGCAAAGTTGTCTCTTAGTTTCTTTTAAGGCCTATATATAGAGATCATTGCTCTTGTATTAGACAATGATGGATTAATAAAAAAAATTGTTTCTAAACTTTGTTCTCGAGAGCTATAGGAGTTCTTAGGAGAGTGGAAGTCCCAATGTGAGGGCAATGAAATACCCACTAGTCGTAGGATGTGTCTGGGCTCGTGGTTGAAGTCCGTAGGTGAGGGCGTCACATCACCCGTCAGCCGTAGGAAGTGTCCGGGCGCACGGTTTTATCTTTCTTTCCCTTAACTCATGTAGAACGTACATGCGAAGATGAGTTGTTTAAAGAAATTTGCACTTAATATTTCAAGAACAATATTAAATAAAACTTATGCCGATTTAAACGCTAAGATAAAACAATAAGGCGATAAAACCAACTTAAGCTAAATCACATGCATAGGAGTTAAGGTAGTAAAACAATTAATTAATCTAATATTGTGTTCGTGATTGATTTTCAACGATAATCCCTAAACTAATAATGAGATTAGTCACTAAGAGATATCTCCCACTCAACTCTCTAATATACTAGACTTTAGCGGAGAGAATTAACACGGTCCTAGTGAATCAAATTACAACCACAACCGAAGACAACTAGGAAGGTAAATGATTTAGAGGATTAGCTCACCGTCGTCAAGGCTTAGCAACCATCCGTGTTTATCAGAGTTCGGACTTTGGGACAGCAGGTAGGGGATTCCCTGAGGGTTTAACAGCAGTTATTCTTACTAGAATTCCTGGGACAGCAATCTGTCAATATCCAAAAATTCTGGATAGCTAATGGGGTTGTTCCAGCAACCTGGACATCAAACTACCTTGCTGAAAAGTGCAAGACAGCAACCTTCGAGGTGGACAGAACCATGGGCAGCAGTTGTGGGGAGACTAGGGCTGCTAGACAACTGGCAGTGGCCTTCAAGTGGTGCAGGACAGCAGGTTGTCCTCTCTGAAATTCTGGGACAGCACTCAGTAATACCAAAGAATAGAAGAAACCGAGAGGGAGAAACTGTGAGGGCTGGCTGCTGGGGTTGAGAGGGGGAATTACGGATTGTTTGGAAGGTTTAAGAGAGGGAATTAATGTGAGTTAATTAGTTTGTGAAGAGAGGTAGGGGAGAGGGAAGGCCGACCATAGGTAAAGGAGGGGAAAATATCTAGGTTCAATGTATGTGGTCCCCATGCAATCAATTTAATTATATGTTTAAATCTAAATTAATTTCATATTTTAGAGATTTAATGGGTTTCCAAAAATAGGATTCATTAATATGGGATTAATTTGAAATTCAAATAAGTTTGAATTCAAATCAAGAAGTTTCCATATTAATAGAAAGATGTTTTAGGAAAGTAATTAAGAGAGGATTTGAATTTTGAAATTCAAAATCCATGAGGGATTTGGAGGGGATTAAATTTGAAATTTTGATTTCAAATTCAAAGAGGGTGAGGCCCAAAGAGGAAAACACGAGTAAGCCTAATAAAGGTTGGGGGGGTGCCGGCAGAATTAAGTGGGGGAGGAGGATTGTGGGGAGGAATTTAAGGGTTTCTAAAATAACTCATGGGAATTAGGAAAGACATTAAGAAATCCGATCTAATTTGAATTTCAAATAGGATTGATTTTATGCACTTTCCTAATTAGGATTTGTAAATAAGGAAAGTATTTGAATTTTGAATTTCAAATTTTAAATTTCAAATTTCAAATTTCAAATAAAATTAATTTCTTTCCTTTCCTCTTGGAGTTAATTTAGGAGGGGAATTATGATAATTGGAATCATCATAATGGAATGGGGAAAGAGGTGAGGCCGGCGGCAAAGGGGAAGGGGGCGGCTAGGTGTTGGGTTGGATGAAGCTATGGTGGCGGTTGGGCTTGAGGTGGTGGAGTTTTGGGGTGATTTGAGCGGGGAAGATGGCCAGCGATGGAAGTTAGGAGAAGTCGGCGGGTGGGGTGGAGGAAACGGAGGAGAAGATGAAGATAAATTAAAACCAGGAGTTGCAGACTCTTCCAACGACTGGTAGGTATTGTGCTTGCTCACCTTGAGCTCTCTCTCCATTCTCTCTAGTGCACTCACAAGAAGAAGAAGAAGAATAATAAGAAAAACGCATAAAATTTCATTCTCAAATCATCATCCCAAAATACAAAACAACTAGCCTATAAATAGGCCTCATGAAAAGAAAAGAAATAAAAGACTAAAATGCCCTTCGGGCTACAACACTACATGACCACCCGTAAGGGTATAAAGGGGAAAACAACAATATAAAATAAATTAATACAGAAAACATATAAATAAATAACTCAAGATCGTAGCCGTTGATCTCCGATGTCCTCATCATTAACTCTTTTTCTCCTTCTCCCTTGACCGTCGGCCTTACCCCCTCCACAGCCGCTGGCCAAGCTTCCCTCTTCCCTCCTCCCACTCTCTAAGCCGAACACCACCACCCTTTCTTTTCCCTACCTCCAACCGTCGGCCACTCCACAACCCACCGGCCAAGCGTTTTCCCCCACCCAACTCGCCGACTACATCGTCCTCAAAACCCCCCACCGCCGGCCATGTTTCCCCTACACCCCACCGTCGGCCCACCCTCCAAGTTCCCTTGATTCCAATTTTATTTCACCATCATTATTTTCCTAAATTAGCTCCTATCTTATTTGAAAAGTTTTCGAATTCAAATTCAAATGAACTTGAATTTTAAATTCTTTCCTAAATAATTGTGGGCTACAAAATTCGACCCCGACATCCGCCCGCTTGATGCTTTTTCTTTCGGGAGAGTTTTAACGGATTAAGTTCCGGGGTAAATTTTGGAAGGCAGATGGGTTTGTAAATAAGACACTACCCAAAGATTTCGCCCTCATTTTGTGAGGACTTTATAATGTGAGTTCTGGTTTCCTATAGGCGCAAGCCCCTATAATTAATTATCCCTCCCAATCATGAGAGAGAACTTTCGATTAAGGCTAGTCGTTAGTCAGATACATAGTATCAAGCGTATAGTAGCAGCAATGGGCTTAAGTATTTAGGAATGTGAAGATTTTATATTTAAAATAGAAAATTTTACCATCTTGCACTTAAAGCGGATGGTGGGGGAATGGATGGTGGAGAAATAAAAAAATTAGGGTTATGGTTTTTGTAGGTTTGGAGAAATAAAGGTTGGAGGAAGAAGAAGAAGATGAAGAAGAGAAAGGAGAACAGAGGAGGGGAGAAAAATGTAAGGAAATGAGGGAGGAAATGGGAAGAGGAAGCATGAAAAAGAAAAATGGAGAAGAAGAAGAGGGAAGGAAGAAGAATGGAGGAAAAGAAGAAGGAGAAAGAGAAGAAATTTACCTTGGAGAAGCTTGGAGGGAGGCCGGCGGTTGGATCGCAAGAGAGGCGAATGGGGAGAGGGGGGGAGGCTCCTTCTTGCGTGAGTTGGATCGTGAGAATGAGAGGGAGGTTGGGATGAGGGGTTTAAGTGGGTATTTAGGGTATTTTTTAGAGTTTTTTATTTTAAGAAAAAAAAAATTTATTTCAAAGGCTCTCTTTCTCTCCCTCTCTTTCTAAAAAAAATTAATTATATTGCACTAAATAAAAATAAAATTTTTAATCTTGCATCGAGTTGGTCGACGCATCGCCACTCGCACAAGTCGTCGCTTCGATTCGTGCGCCCAAAATTTAAATTTTCGCCGACCGACAACCCCCCATCAATATGGGTGTCGATTGTTTCTGTTGCTCCAGACACATCGGCGCTGTCTGTTTCGCGAACAGAGGCCATTCGACAATTTTGGGTTTTCAGTCGACACGTTTCGTGAGTTTTTTTTTTTTTTACAATTTCGAGCTTCTTTTCACTTCCGAAATCAACCTTGCGCGGTCGACTCGATCCCGACACTAGTATAGAGGTCAACAATAATCTACATCTATTTTAGGAAATCTTCAATCATATTAAATCTGAAATTATTTCACATTTAACTCTCAAATTTCCCATTAATGCATGGGCCCACATACATTGTATGTGGACACCTTTTTTTCCTCCTTATTAGGTCGGCCCCTCTCTCTCTCCTATTTTAATTATTTCCTTGTTAAGGAATTCAATTAGGGGAATAATTAATCACATATTTATCATTCCCTCCATCTTATTTGATATCCAAATTTTAAATCCCTTGATAAGAGAAAATCTACAATTTAATTTCAGATTATTAATCATATTATCTTCCCCCACCCCCTCCGTTCTACTTCAGCTTGGTACCAAAGCATGATCGCACACCCGGGATGCGGACTCGACGGAGTCAAACTCTTTTTCAGCCCGAGAGAATGATGCGGACATCCGATGGTGGATGTTAATCAAAGAAAGAGACGAAAAACAACGACGGATATCCCTCTATTTTTTATCTTAGTTTATTAATTGTATTTTTTATTTAATTATGCATTTTTCATTTTTACCCTTACTTGGATTTGTCTTATGTAAGCCCAAGGGGCAAAAGTTGTCTTTTAGTTTCTTTTAAGGTCTATATATAGAGGTCCTTGCTCTTGTACTAGACATTGATTGATTAATAAAAATATTGTTTCTACACTTCATTCTTGAGAGCTATGGGAGTTCTTAGGAGAGTGGAAGTCCCTATGTGAGGGCAATGAAATACCCACTAGCCGCATGATGTGTTTGGGCTCATGGTTGAATTCCCTAGGTGAGGGCATAGCATCACCCATCAGCCGTAGAAAGTGTCCAAGCTCACGGTTTTATCTTTCTTTGTCTTAACTCCTTTTCTCCTTCTCCCTTGACCGCCGGCCTTACCCCCTTCACAACCGCCGGCCAAGCTTCCTCTTCCCTCCTCCCTCCTCCCACTCTCTAAGCCAAACACCACCACCCTTTCTTTCCCCCACCTCCAACCGTCGACCACTCCACCACAACCCACCAGCCAAGCATTTTCCCCCACCTAACCCGCCGGCTACACCCTCAAAAACCCCCCACCACCGGCCATGTTTCCCCTACACCCCACCGTCGGCCCACCCTCCAAGTTCCCTTGATTCCTATTTCATTTCACCATCATTACTTTCCTAAATTAGCTCCTATCTTATTTGGAAAGTTTTCGAATTCAAATTCAAATGAAGAATTTTAAATTCTTTCCTAAATAACCTACATCTATTTTAGGAAATCCTTCAATCATATTAAATCTTAAATTATTTCAATTTTAACTCTCCAATCTCCCATTAATGCATGGGTCAACAACTCAACATACATTGTATGTGGACACCTTTTCTTTTCCCTCAATAAATATCAACACTCGCCAACAATTCAGCACACTTAAAAATTTCTAATTAATTAATTTTTATCAACAAGTATCATATAAAATCTAAAAGATTTGAACATAGAATACATTATCGAGATAAGAGCTTTAAGTCTTAAGGCAGAGATTACTCAAGAGAGTGATACAATGCACCTTAATATAGATGGTCATAATATGTCCAATAAGCAGAACCTCCATATTTTGTAGAGCATCCACATTATCAGGGGCACCATTCTGATCAACAAGCGCAAAGAGCTTCTGCAGCATAAAACTAAAGGAACAAATTATAGTGTTACAATACACTGATCAGCAGAATCAAGCATAAGCATAAACAAGAACTTCTTATTGCCAATATAGGGTGTGGTACAAAGAATGGCATAATGGAAACAGTAACTAACATCAATAAATTAAACTTTTCATGGTTGTTATTAAGATGCACCAGAATGTAGTCTCTCAGAACAGCTTCACCAACCTACATATAAGAAGAGTGGGATATGAATATCAATGAAATGCCCGCCAATAACATGCTAAAGTAGCAAATTGAAATGCATTAAGGAATGAAAGTAAGATATGTGATCAGCTTACAAAAGTATCACTTTCAGTATCAAATTTAGATAACGCAGGTCTGAATAGTTTTCCTACAAAAAGACATTAGTAGGACGATATATATTAAGGCTAAATCTACCAATGAAAGCAATGATCTCAATGTCTCCGTGAATACCAATGTGTTCAAGGCATTGATTACGGGTCCTGAATTCTATATCATCCAGAATTGTCCTAGCCCTTTCTCTCATAAGTGGAGCTCTAACAGCACCTTTGTCCTTTCTGTACTTTTCAATAAAGCAGCAGCTCAAGCTCACAGATATTTCATAATCAGTAGTTTCAATGAGAGCCTGTCAACGAAACAACTCAGAAAACCCACATAAACAGCAGTACGGTGTGACTGCAAGCATTAATTTCTAGTAAACAAGAAAATTTCATCCCAAATGATGTTAATTAAAATCAATTAATTACAATAAAATTGAGAAGTAACCAGAAGGTCGAATAGAAAAAAAAAAAGATGAAGATAAGTAAAAATATACAAGATTTTTTTCCTATGAATATAAAGATGCTGGAAGAAAGATTTTTTAATAGACATTCAACAAAGAATATCATGAAAAAAAAAATAAGAAAATCAGTTTTCGTGGAAACCTTCAAAACAAGGCCAACTGGAAGCAAATACTCCCTCCCAGCTATCCTAAAAAATGAATCAGCCAATCAGTAACTGCATCAAAATATGATTACCTTTGACTAACATGATATGCTATGTATTATTTATCCCTTATTGCTCTTAGAAATATTACCGAAAACCAACTCTAGGACTTCCATTATGAAGGTAATACAAAGTGAGGACAACGGAAGACTGATCCTCTCGAACACACCTGAAACATATTCGGAGAAATAACAGCAAAAATAATGATATTAATAATTTAATAGCACAAATACACAAAACTATGAAGAATAAGCCATCAAGTTCAAGAATAGGATGTCAAATCTAACTTCAGTATTTTCCTAAATAGATAACGCATGAACGAGGCACAATTTATAAAGACGGGAATGTTACTACTTGCTAACATTTGCTCTTAAAGGTAGCAAAGAAAACCACAATAATATTAGAGAAAATAGCATCTCAATGTATAAATGGGATATTTATATGGATGATACATGATACCAAGGTTGTAATGACTTTACAATCAAACAAATATTTACAATATCTATCATCATCATTACAATGAGGACAAGAGCGAACTAGAAAAATCATCACATGTGAACACATTTATTTGCATACAAACATAGGAATAGTAGAAAAAAATAATCATTGAAGCCATTATATACAATTTTATTTGGGGCTGCTTTTGTTTGAGGAAGAGAGAGGCTAGCCAAAGGAAATAAAATTGAAAATTATTTTTACAAGTAAAAGACCAAAACAATCCCTACACTTTTTAGATTGTTTCATTTTAGTCTCAGGCCTTGCTATGGGTTCTGAAGAAATTCTTTAGGGGAAATTTAATTCAAATTTTATTCCTTAGAATCATTATATATATATATATACACACACTCTATGAGAATAAACAGAAAAAGAAAGACATTTAATCTAATTAATTATAACAAATAGAAGAAGAAAGTCATTTAATCTAATTGATTCTAATAACTATATCTCACGAATCTTGAAATCAATCTGACATATCTTGGTGTCAGAAGAGGAAATCTCCAACTGCAGCCCACGAATTGTTAACCTATCAAAGCCGTGGGCCCCCTCGTTGACGTGTGATTCAACACTCCCCCTAAAGTTGGGTTGTACAGGTTGTACAATCCTAACTTGCAAACAAACTTATCAAGTAGAGAGCCCGGTAGTGCCTTTGTTATAACATAAGCAAGTTGTTCATGAGTTGGGTATATACAACTTTACTTTTTGAGTTCTCTATTTTCTCATATATAAAGTGTCTATCAATGGTAATATATTTTGTTCTGTTGTGATGTATTGGTTCCTTGGTCATATTGATTGTGGCTTAATTGTCACATTTCAACTTTATTATGCCTTCAATCTTTATTCTCAGTTCAATCAATACTTGTCTTATCTAAATACCTTCACAAATAGTAACTGCTAATGCTCTCAGTTCAGATTACGCACTGCTTCTGGAAAAAACATATTGTTTTTTGCTTCTCCATGTCACTACGCTCCCCCACACAAATGAACAATATCCTATGGTCGATCAACTGTCAACCAGGCTTCCTTCCCAATCTGCATTAGAATAAAGAATCAATTTCAGACCTTCATTTTTTCTTAAATAATATCCCCTTTCCAAAAGCGTTTTTAAGATAACTCAAGATTTGATATACAGCTTCCATATGCTCCATAGGATTACTCTTATATTGGCTCACCATGCTCACAACAAACCCAATATATGGACGAGTTTGGAAGAGGTATATAAGCTTTCCTACCAGACATTGATATCTTCCTTTATCTATTAGAAGCCCCTCCTTTTCTATCCCAAGTTTCTTCTTAGGATTCTGATAGGAAATACTTGAGTTCGCAAGTAACCCTAAGGTAATACTTGAGTTCACAAGCAAACCTAAACGCAATTAGCCCAAAACCAGCGAGAAAAATGCTGTCCCAGCAGGAAAAAAGCCACCTTGCAGCAGGAATTTCACCCAAACAGTGGAAAATAGGGAAAGACAACAACATTTTCACTAGAAGTTGCAAGAAAACAAAGAAAGATACAATGTTCGACGATTCGAGAGGAAGAACAACTCTCCACAAGTCTCTAGCAAACCCTAGAGCCCAAGCACATGATGAGATCTCAAATTCAGATTTCAAATTCAAGATGAGATCCCAATTCCCTCCTACGGTCCTAATTAACCACAAAGGACAATTACAAACTTCCTAAAATAGCCCCCCACATTCAAATTTTCCCTCAGATGAATTAAGCCAAGCATGGCCCACCTAGGGATCCCCCCCCCCCTTCTTCTCTCTCTGTTCTCCATCGCCCAACTGGGCCCGTTGTGTATACACTTGGACCGGTCCAGCTGGCCCCTCCTGGGCCGGCGGCATATCAATACTCCCTTCCCAATGACTCACCTTGTCCTCAAGATGGAAGGAAGGAAATTGATCCATCATTCTATCAATTAGTTCCCACGTGGCGTCGAAATCAGGGAGGCCTCTCCATTTAATTAGTACTTCTTTGTTGCCCTATTTGTCAGGCCGGACTCCTGCCAACTCTAGTGGTTCTAAAACCGCCTCTAAGTGCTCCGTCATGGTATTTGGTAGTTCTTCACTTGTTGCATGTTCCCCTATGGCCTTTCTCAGCTGAGACACATGGAACACTAGATGTATAGTGGCTGATGGGGGTAACTTCAATCGATACGCCACCGCACCAATCCTGTTCAACACTTCATAGGGGCCAAAGTACCTGGGTGCTAGTTTTTTATTCCTTCTTCTAGCCACTGTCTGCTGCCGGTAGGGTCGCAGTTTCAGGAACACCTTCTCCCCCCTTCAAACTTCATGTCTCTCCTGTGTGAATCCGCCTGCTTCTTCATGATCTGTTGGTCCCTCATCAGATGTTTCTTTAATTCTTCCAGCACCTTGTCTCTTTCTTCCAGATACTGCTCAACTGACAACACAGGTGCACTACCTCTCCCAAAGTGCACCAAGTGTGGAGGGTCCCTTCCATATAGCACTTTGAATGGGATCATCTGGGAGGCGGAATGGTACGAGGTATTGTACCAATATTCAGCCCAAGGCAGAAACTTTGCACACATCCGCGGGGTCTCCGACACAAAACACCTCAAATAGGTCTCCAAACTTTGGTTCACCACCTCCATCTGCCCGTCTGTCTGTGGATGGTAGGCGGTGCTTCTCTTGAGGATAGTGCCCTGCAATCGGAACAGCTCCTTCCAAAACTGACTAAGGAACACCTTGTCTCGATCCATCACTATCGATTCAGGAACCCCGTACAGTCTAACAAGCTCCCTGATAAATGTTGTTGCACTGACACTGCGGTGTAGGGATGTCGCAAGATGATGAAGTGTGCATACTTACTAAGTTTGTCTACCACCACCATGATGACAGTGTATCCTTCTAATCGTGGTAATCCGTCAATGAAGTCCATGGACACTTCCTCCCAAACTTTGTTTGGAAGTGTCAATGGTTGTAGTAATCCTCTTGGAGCCATGGCTATGTATTTGTTTCTCTAGCACACTTCATACCTCGCCACTAGCTCCTCCACATCTTTATGAATCCCCTTCCAATAGAGCTCCGCTGCTAGCCTCCTGTATATCTTCTGAACTCCTGAATGGCCTCCAACTGCACTGCCGTGGAACTCCTGCAACAAATGGGGGATATGTATGGAGGTTTGTGGCATCACAAACCTCCCCTGATACAATAGTCTCTCCCCCTCAATGCAATAACCAGGATGGCTACTCTTGTCCTTCCTCTGATCCTCCCTAATTTTTCCTAATTCTTCATCTAACATGCTTTCTTCCTTGATGGCTCCCTAGTCGACCATCAAGGGTACAAACAGAGCTAACTCCTAGAGCTCCCCCACAAATCTGGATAGAGCATCAGCTGCTTTATTTTCGAACCCTGGCCTGTAGTGGATCTCAAAATCGTAGCCCAAAAGTTTGGATAGCCACCACTAGTGCTCCTCAATCACCATCCTTTGCTCCAAGAGGTACTTTAGGCTCCTTTGATCAGTCTGGACAATGAAGTTTTGACCCAAAAGATAGGGGCGCCACTTCTGAATGGTCAATACAATCGCCATCAGCTCCCTCTCGTACACTGACTTCAGTCTTGCCCTGGTTGATAGCACTTGACTGAAGTATGCTACATGCCTGTGGTTCTGCATCAACACTGCTCCCAACCCATATCTTGATGCATCGGTCTCTACAACAAAGGCTTGGCTAAAATCTGAAAGAGCTAGAACAAGAACAGTGGTCATGGCTTTCTTCAACCTCTCGAAGGCCTAGGTCGATGCATCTCCCCAGGAAAAGTTGTCTTTCTTCAGCTGCTCAGTCAAAGGTCATGCAATGGTACCATACCCCTTCACGAACTTCTTATAATAGCCAGTCAATCCTAGGAAACCCCTCAATTCTCTTATGTTCCTAGGTAGTGGCCATTTCTGCATTGCCTCAATTTTGGTTTGGTTTGTCACCACTCCTTGGGATAACACATGTCCCAAGTATTCCACACTTGACTGAGCAAAACTACATTTCTTCAGGTTGGCTCTCAGTTGATGCTCTTGCAGTACTTCTAAGACCATCCTCAATTGCTCCAAGAGCTCTTCCCAGTCTTGTTGTATACTAGAATGTCGTCAAAGAAGATCAGGACAAACTTCCTGAGGTACTGCTTGAACACCCTGTTCATCAAGGACTGAAACGTAGCAGGAGCGTTAGTCTACCCAAAGGGCATTATCAGAAATTCATAATGCCCTTCATGTGTCCTGAACGCTGTCTTTGGAACATATGCCTCCCTCATTCTGCTTTGGTGGTATCTAAATTTTAAGTCCAGCTTGGAAAACATCACTGCTCCATGTAGCTCGTCCAGCAGCTCATCAATCACCGAAATTGGTAACTTGTCTAGTACAATGCCTTTATTTAGAGCCCTGTAATCCACACAGAATCTTCAACTCCTATCATTCTTCTTGACCAGGAGAACTGGACTAGAAAAAGGGTTGTTGTTGGGTCTGATGATCCCTGCCTCGAGCATTTCCCGGATCAACTTCTCAATCCCATCTTTCTGAATTTGTGGGTAACGGAAAGGGCGGACGCTGATCGGTGTCTCCCCTTCTTTCAAAATAATGGCATGCTCCAACTCCCTCTGAGGTGGTAAACCCTACGGAAGTTGAAAAACCTCACTGAACTGGTCTATGAGCGGCTGCACTGAAGGTGGGACATTGCCTTCTTCCTCTAGTCTGACCCCTTCCAGGCGGTGCAACTCCACTAAGTAGCCTCCTCCCTCCTCTTCTATGGTTCTGATTAGGGATTTGAGAGAGAACCCAGCCTTAGTCAGCCCAGCATCACCCTGAATCATCCTCTTTCTTCCCCCCACCACCAACTCCATCCTCAGTGTACCTCAATTGATCTTGATCTCCCCCAATTTCTGCAACCACTTCATCCCTAGGATGACGTCAGTGCTCCCCAGTTCCAAGAGAAGGAAGTCCTCCCTCACCTGGATCCCCTAAATCTTCAGCACCACCCCTCTACAAACTCCTCTACCCATTTCTACCTTTCCCGTTCCCATCATCACTCCATAACCTCCTGTATCCACCAACTCCATCACCAGCAGCTCCACTATTTAAGTGGAGATGAAGTTGTGGGTTGCCCCACTATCAATCAGCACCACCACCTCACGGTCATCTATCTCTCCTTTCATGTTTATAGTGTGACTCGAGGTGAATCTCACTACAGAGTTAAAAGAGACTTTTGTCACATCCAGGTGCAACTTCTCCTCTTCCTCCTCTTCAGATCTGCTCCCACCTCCCTCCTCCCTCCTCGTCTTCCTCGTCTTCACAGACAAGGAAAACCAGAAGAGTTCGGTCCTTGCACCTATGCCCCGGATATACTTGTCATCACATCTGAAACATAACCATTTTGCCCTCTTATCCTGCATCTCCTTCTCTGTCAGCTTTTTGAATTGTCCCCGATTTCCCCCTTTAGTTTTCTCCTTTGGCGCTTCCTTCAGACTTCCTGGTGCTGCCCTTTTGAGGGTAAGAAAGGTAGTAGTCATCTTGTATAATCCCCCAAAATAGTTCCCTCGAGCTCCTCTTTTTGATTTCTTCTAATCTTCCACCAACTGCGCTAGCTCCATAGCCTTTCCTAGGTTCCTCGGCTCCAGCACCCTAACTATTGTTCGGATCTCCGATTTCAGCCCCTTCATGAAGTTCCCTTCCAGGGCTGACTCTGAAATGTCATCCAATCTGCTAGCCAAGTAATCAAACTTGTCTCGGTAGTTTTTCACGATCCCCTCCTGAGTCAAAGCAAAGAATTGCTCATAGAAGTCCCCTCCCCCGTCTGCTCGAAAACGCTCCAATAAACAATCCTTGAACTCTCTCCAGCTCTGGATGGGCTCCCTCCTGTCACGCCACTGGTACCAGGCCAAGGCTTTTCCTTCCAAACACAATCCCACCGCCGTCAGCTTCTCTTCCTCTATCAACCCGTTGATAGCGAAGTAACGCTCCACATTGTAGATCCAGCCATGACCGTCTTCACCCTCAAAGACGGGCATCTTCAGCTTCCTCACCCGTGGGTCTCCCCCGTGTCCCCTGAATCCTCCATAATCTCCCATTCCTCGAAAAGGCAATGCTCCCCAACTATCATAATCTTCCCTCCGGCGGTTATACCCGAACCCTTCCTCATATTCTCATCTTCCCCCTTTAAAATCAGCACCCCGGCGATGGAATTCTTCCCTTCTCCCGATGAAATCAGCACCCATCCGGTCATTTCTCAAACTCATCTCCTCTCTAGAAAGTGGCTCTAGAGGTGGCATGTCGTCCTCCCCCTCAATCACCTCCACTTCTGGATTTCTCCTCCCATTTACACCATGGCCTCCGGTGGTCTCTCTTGCTTCAGATATCGTAGGATTTATCTTCAACTCCAACAGTTTCTTCAGCATTTCTTCCATCACCGTGAATTCTCCCTATCCTTTCGTTGTTGGAGGTGATTTGAGTTTGAAAGTCAAACTTTTTCTCCAAATCTGATTTCAGTTGACCAATCTCGCCTTCCAAGACCTCTACCTTCTTCCCGACCATCTCTCTTCCCAAGAATCACGAAGATCTTCTTCCGGAAAAAGAAATCCCGCTGAAATTTTAGGATTTCAGCCGCCGACGGTCCCAAATCGATGCTCTGATACCAATTTGATAGGAAATACTTGAGTTCGCAAGTAACCCTAAGGTAATACTTGAGTTCGCAAGCAAACCTAATCGAAATTAGCCCAAAACCAGTGAGAAAAGTGCTGTCCCAGCAGGAAAACAGCCACAACAGCCACCTTGCAGCAGGAATTTCACCCAAACAATGGAAAATTGGGAAAGAAAACAATGTTTTCACTAGAATATGCAAGAAAATGAAGAAAGATATAGTGTTCTTCAATTCGATAGGAAGAACAACACTCCACAAGTCTATAGCAAACCCTAGAACCCAAGCACATGATGAGATCTCAAATTCATATTTCAAATTCAAGATGAGATCCCAATTCCCTCCTACGCTCCTAATTAACCACAAAGGACAATTGCAAACTTCCTAAAATAGTCCTCCACATTCAAATTTTCCCTCCTAAGATGAATTAAGCCAAGCATGGCCCACCTAGGGGATCCCCCCCCCTTCTCTCTCTGTTTTCCCCCGCCCAACTGGGCCCGCCGTGTATACATTTGGACCGGTCCAGGTTGGACTGGTCCAGCCGGCCCCTCCTGGGCCGACGGCATATCATATTCATATGTGTACTAGCTGGTCTGCATCCCAGCAAGCCAATTTGCATCCCATCAGGTCGGTCTACTTTAGTAGGTCTAAAGTATACTTGCGTTGGGGAACAAATATATATTTTCTTGATCGAGCTACCTCCATACCAAGGAAGTATCTAAGTGATCCTAGATCTTTAACTTCAAACTCCATGAACAAAGCCTGTTTGAACTTCATTATTTCCTCTATATATCATTTCCAGTAAGGATGATGTCATCCACATATACAATCAATACTATTACCTTGTTTCTTTCAGACTGCTTCACAAAAAAGATATGATCGGCCCGGAATTGTATAAAACCATGTTCTTTTACATGCTTTGAGAATCTTCCAAACCATGCTCTAGGAGACTATTTTAATCAATACAAGGATTTCAGTAGTTTACACACTTTCTCCCTTCCAAGACTTTTGAATCCCCATTGGAATCTCCATGTAGACTTCTTCTTTCAGGTTCCCATTCAAGAATGCATTCTTGATATATAGTTAATGTAGGGGCCAATCTAAATTTGTTGTTAATGAAAGAAGATTTATTATGGTGTTGAGCTTTGCAAAAGGAGCAAAAGTTTCATGACAGTCTATTCCATAAGACTGAGTGAATCCTCTTGCAACCAATGCAACTTTCAGCCTCTCAACACTACCATCCTCCTTATGCTTTACGGTGAATACCCATTTGAATGTCACAATTTTCTTGATTTTTCTCCTAGACCATAATTTCTTCTTTAAAAGTTTGTCTACATCATGGGTGATTCAAAGCTTCCAAAATATTGGTCGAAATCTGCACATCATCCATCTTGGAAAGGAAGACTTGATAAACGTCGGATAATCTACTATATGAGAGAAAGTTTTTGATTGGGTGCTTGGTGCATGATTCTTTCTGGCCATTTGATGACTATATCTCTTTTTGAACTTCCTCATTTTTCTCCAATGTATGAATCTCTGCAATTGCTAGATCCATTGAAGGAGATTTGATAGGTGCAAGATGTGTCACACTACTCTGCATATGCTGATTTTTCTTTCTTTTACTTGTATATACATATTGTTGTTTTGATTTAGAATGAACAGCAAGATTTGATGTACAGGAGCTTCTGGTCAGCAAGTGACGCCTTTCCGGAGGACTAGACAGCAAGGATCTTGGTTGAAATTTTCTGGCCAGCAAGGGAAAAGACGTCTAGTAAGCAGGACAGCGAGTATTCCTGCTGAAATTTGAGGACAACAGAGAGAACTCTACCTACAGGAAATCTGGACAGCAAGGAGAAACCACGAGAGATTCAAGACAACACTTAATCTCCTTTGGGACATCAAAGGATTGATTTTTGTATGTAGGACAGCACGCTTGCAATGTGAAAACCTGCAAGAATTGGTGTTGGGAGGGATGAATAAGGGGCTAGGTCAACTAGTTTAAGGGAAAGGAGATGGGGAAGTGGCCGGCAATAGGGAGGAGGTGAAAGAGGAATTTAATTCCAGTAAATTTGAACTTGAATAGGGAGGAAAACGGATTCAAAAGTCTGAAAATAATCTCAGCCTTAAGGGAAGGAATTAATTGGGCTATAATTTGATTGATTTGAGGATCATGAATGGACCTAAGGATTAATGGGGAAGATTTGAATTGGGGAGAGAGGGAGGGGCCGGTTATGCTAGGGGAATGATAGGGATTTGATTGGGGAGCATTAGTGGAAAGAATTAATTAAGAGAAGAGGGGAGGGGGGTCAGTCAAAGAAGGGGAGGAGAGAGGGTGTCTAGGTTCATTGAATGTGGGGAATTGAATTAAATCTGAATTTATTTCAGATTGGAATATATTGAAGTGGTTTCCTAAGATGGAGTGAGTTATTTAGGGAAAGAATTTGAAATTCAAAATGATTTGAATTTGAATTCAAAATGATTTGAATTTGAATTCAAAATCTTCCTAAATAAGTAACACTGTTTTAGGAAAGTAGTAAAATTAGGGTGTAGGGAATTGAATCAAATCTGAATTTATTTCAAATTGGAATGGATTGAAGTGGTTTCCTAAGATGGAGTGCGTTATTTAGGGAAAGAATTTGAAATTCAAAATATTTCTAAATAAGTAACACTATTTTAGAAAAGTAGTAAAATTAGGGTGTGGGAAAGGGCAAGATTAGGTGGCAAGGCCGACGGCTATGCTTGGTGGGAGCCGACGGTTTAAGGTGGAGGGGATCGGTTTGAATTTTGGGTGGAGTAGGGGAAAGAGGCAGGCGGGTTTGTGCGGAGAGGATGAAGCTGGCGGATTGGAGAGAAGATGGAGGTGACGATTAGGAAAAATAAGAAACAAAAACAAAGAAAAAAATCATGAGCCTAAACCCTTCCTGCGGCTGACAGGTGATACGTTGACTTTCACCAAGGAACTTCAAACCACGAGCCTAGACCCATCTTGCGGCTGGTGGAAACTACGATTCCCTCCCATAGGGATCTCACAAAAGTTCTCCCCAAAGAACAAGAGTGCAGAAAAAATTTTCTTAATAATCTATCATACCATTACACTAGCAATGGCCTCTATATATAGGCCTCAGAAATAAATGAAACTAAGATAAGACGAGCATGCCCCTAGGGCTTACATAAGATTAGACCCTTAAGTAAGGGTAAAAATGGAAAATGCATAATTAAAATAAAAATTTAAAATAACGTAGGACGATCACGGCCGTCGATCTTCACCTCCTCGTCAGATAAGCATGGACGGTTGGAAATCCGCATCATGTTCCTTACTTGTTGCTCTTTGCACGGATTGATTAGGATTTATGGATGGAGAAAATAGGTCTGAACGTGGAGGTTGAACATAGGAGATATAACATGGGAATACTTGTGCTTCGGATTTCTTGTGATATTTGTTGATTTTGACTGAACTATCTTTAAAAAAAGGTGACATCCATGATTTCAAATGCCTTCCTAGAGTAGGGCAAAAGCATTTGTAACCTCTTTTTGTTGAAGAACAGCCAATAAAATGCATTTTTTATCTTGGGTCAAGTTTGCTCCTATCTTGTGAATAGATATCAGCAAAGGCAAAGCACCCAAAAAATTTAGGCGGAAGATTTGATAATATGGACTAAGCATGAGGATAGGTTTTCAGTAGAATTTGTCTAAGTATTTCAAATTTTAATACCTAAATAGATAACTTATTTATTAGGTATGCAATAGTAAGAATAGCTTTCCCCCATAGATATTTTAGTACTTTTGTGAATAGCATAACAGATCTGGCAACTTCTAGAAGTTGCCAATTTTTCCTGTCAGCTATCCCATTTTGTTTAGACATATATGCACATGAACTCACTTGGATTAACCCTTGGCTTGATAGGTATTTTCTCATGATAGAATAAAAGTGCTCTCTCCCATTATATGAGTTTAAGATTTAAATTTTTGTATCAAATTGGTTTTGAATCATCAGTTGAAATGATTGAATATCCTTTCAACTTCAGATGTTTCCTTCATTAAATAAACCCAAGTGAGTTTACTATGATCATCAACAAATATTACAAACCACGTTGTACCACTTATATTTTTAACCTTTGAAGCCCCCCAAATATCACTATTGATCAAGGCAAAGGGTTTAGAAGGTTGATAAAAAAACAATTGGATAAGATAATCTGGTATGTTTAGCCAATTGACAAGTTTCACATTTGAACAAACTTGCATTTTTATTAATAAATAAATAGAGAAAAAGCTTTTCAAAATACAGAAAATTTGGATGACCTAACCTATACTGCCACAAGATAATCTCTCTATCTTGACTGACTCTAAAATGAATCTCAACAAACTAACTCACAATAGGATTATTCTTAGTAGCAATCAAAGATTTCAATGTCTTGATGTAGTATAACCCAGAACACATCTCAGCACTATCAATTTTCTTCTCTAAATCTAGTTCCTAAAAAATACATGCATTATTGGAAAAAATTATTAAGTGATTACTATCACGAGTCAATTTATTAAGGGAAATCAAGTGGTACACAAGATTAGGCAAATAAAAAATACATACATTATTAGAAAAATTTGTTAAGCAAAAGTTTTAATACTTTCAAACCAAGTTTTTTTAGGTCTACCACTACCTTTCTTAGCATAAGCCAAATCTAATACATCTACTTACCTAACAAGGTGATGCGGACATCCAACCGTCCATGCCTATCCGAGGAGGAGCTGAAGATCGACGAACGAGATCACTTTGTTTTATTTTAGTTCATTAAGTGTATTTTGATTTAATTTTGTAATTTCCCTTTTTACCCTCTTGTCTTATGTAATCCCAAGGGGCAAATGCGTCTTTTGATTTCTTTTGAGACCTATATATAAAGGACCCTTCTCTTGTATTAAGTATGATGGAATTATAATAAAAAAATTTGTGTTTTGAAACTTATGTTGTTTGGAAAGAACGTTAGTGAAATCCCTATGGGAGGGAGTTGGAATTTCCACCAGCCACAGGATGGGTCCAGGCTCGTGGCTTGAAGTCTCTTGGAGGAGGGCAACGTATCACCCGTCAGTCTTCGGAAGAGTCCAAGGCTTGCGGTTTTATCTTTTATCTTTTGTTTTTGTTCCTTCTTGTTGTTTCTAGTCGTCTTCTTCATCCTCTCCCTACTTCCACCATCATGTCGTCTCCATATCCACCTTGCCGTCGGCCTCTTACCCGCCCCATTCAAATGCCGGCATCCCCTCACCAATTCACTTCCCTAGCCAATCCCCCCCCCCTTCCCTCATAATTGCCCTTCATTATGATGATTTCAATCATCATAATGATTCCCTAATTTAGCTAAGCATGAGAGGGAAAATTCGAATTCATTTGAAATTCAAATTTCGAATTTCAAATTCTTTCCATTTTTAGAATTCCAAAATAGGAAAGTTAATTATGACATCCATCTAATTCAAAAATAGATTGGATTCAATATTAATTTTCCTAAATCATAATCCTTGTTTGGAAACCTCCTTCGGAAAACCTTGATTGTTCAATCAAATTTGAATTTTGAAATCTTTCCAAATTTAGAACTCTATTTTTGGAAAGTTTTCAAGTCAAATCCACATTAGTCTCTAATTGGATTGGATTTAAAATTCCCCATTCATAACTTCCCTATTTAGCCACTTGTATTTTGGAAAAGAATTTGAATTCAAATTCAAAATGAATTTGAAATTCTAAGACCTTCTAAATAAAATCGCCTAAATTTGGAAAGCCGCTTTAAGTAGTAATCAATCACAAATCTGAGATTGATTATTCCATTAATTCCAATTCCCCCACATTCATTGCCCCTATACATCCACCTCTTAAAATCTTACCAAAATTCAATACTCTATTTTAAGAATTAGACCCTTTCCCGTCTCCCCCTACTGGCTGAAATTCTCCAAGGTATTCCCACTGGATTTCCTACACTAAGCCTCTCCAAAACTCCACAAATCATGGATTCTCCTACTCCCTAAGACTGCAGCCTAAATCTCAGCCATTGGCCTTGCATCCTAAGCACTTGAAGGCTCCAAAACTGCTGTTTGAATAGTGAAACCTGCTGTCTTGCATTGTTGGAAGTCTGAAATTGCTGTTGAAAGAATTCCAGCAGCCTATGTCAACTACCCAGGGTCTACACAAGAGTTAGAGGTTGCTGTCCAGAATTTTCCAAGTGCCAAAAGCTGTTGTTTAGACCTCACGAGTTGCTCTTCAAGACCCATAGGACTCAATCCTTCTACCCGTTCTACATCACAAGGTCATCAAAAGGCCGAGGTTTTATGTGACCAAACCATCGAAGGCGGCTCCCTGTAATCCTATCTGCCACTAGAGCTACTCCAACCTTTTCACATATATCCTCGTTTTGCATTCTATCTGTAAGTGTAAAGCGACTCATCCACCTAAGCATCGTCATGTCTGCAGCTCCTAACTTAATTTTATGCACCTCTTTATGGTGTCAAAAAATGACCAGACCCTCCAATCCGACCCGGCCCAACCCAAAAAATCCTGGTTCAAGTTGACTAGTTTAATAAGCGGGTCGAGTTCGGGTCCGAAATTCCAACTCAACTATTAAACATATCGGGTTCAAGTTAACCCACGAACTCAATTTTGACGCAAAAGTAATCCATTTAATTTTTTCTCTTTTTTTTTTTTTTTTTGCTTGTTAGTATAATATTCTTATTTTTTAATCAATTTATCTAAAATATATAATCGATAAACTATAAAAAAGATAATCAAAATGTGTTATCGGGTTAGGGTTTGGCATTCAGATTGTTAGCAGATCGGGTTTAGGTTCATCATTTTGACACATTTATTAACAGGTAGGATTCGGGTCTAGATTCGAGTCAAGTCAATTTCGAGTTGGATCTGAACCTGACTCGTTCACCCATTTTGACACCCCCAATTCTCTTTTAATTGCCAAAATTCTGTTATATAAGGCTTTACAGGTCTCACCATCATCTTCTGAAATTTTCCCTAAAATTTAAGGCATGCTTTTTTATTACAAAACAAGCCTTATGCATTCCTCCACTTCAACGATCTAACTTGAACTCTACTAATAATATCCTCATCTATTTCACCATCGCTTTGAATAATAGACCCTAGATATCATAAGTGTGCACTATTTTAAATGGCTTAATCATAAAATGTCACAACCCAACCAATTGATCTATTACTACTAAAATTACACTCCATATATTCGATTTTAGATCCACACAATAAGACTCTAATGTTGACCTCCATACTTCAAGTTTTTTAGTAACTCCCTCTCTAGTCATATCAACAAGTAGAATATCATCAGCAAAAGCATACACCAAAATACATCCTCTTGCAAATGTAGCAAGAACATCCATTACTAAAGCAAAAAAGATATGGGGTCTTAAAGTTGATCTTTAATGTAATCCAACTAGAACAGGGAAATACTAGGTTAAATCACCTTGTGTTTGAACACAAATAATGGATCATATATAGATATCCTTAATAACTTAAATATAAACACTATTAACTCGTTTATTTTCTAGAATTCTTTATAGCACTTCTATTGAAACTTTATCATATGCTTTCTCTAAGTTAATAAATATTATAAGTAGATCCTTCTTACTCTCTATACTTCTCCATCAAACCTCTAAACAAATATATAGCTTTCATAGTAGACCTACCCGACATGAATCCAAATTAATTTTGAGAAACATAAGTATACGCCGTAACTTATGCACAATTACTCTCCCATAATTTTATATACGACACATTAACTTAATTCCTCTATAATTCACACACTCTTGCAAACCACCTTTAATCTTAAAAATAGGAATCAACACTTCTCTACATCTGAAGTATTTTTAGGTTTCAAAATAATATTTAAAAGTTTAGTAAACCAAGAAATTCATTACTCAAAAATATTTCTATACTTTTGTTAGAATATCATCAAGTCTACTAATTTTAAATAAAAATAAATCTCTCTATTTTCATTTGCGATACAAAGGTCACTAAAATCAATCTTATTTTCACAACCTTCATTGAAAAATTTATCGAAATATCTCATCATCTTTTAGGAAAAGTACTTTTTGATCCTAATCCTTAATACACTTCACTTGAACTAAATATTTACTTCTCTCATCTTTTTATTTGGTTAACTTATACATAAATCTTTCGTCCTTTTTAATATCTAATATATTATATAAATCACTAAAAATTAAATGAAGAAACAACAGTATTAAAAATTCATGATTTAACAAGTAAGCCAAAAATTACATGAAAAATAGAGAATTTAATGTTGAATAAGAAAATAAATAGTAAGGGAGCACCTTATACTAACTGCTTTATTGCTGAAACCATTTCCTCGACCAATAAAGGTCTGACGAACCACAGTCATTGGCTGAAATACAAATCATGTATTTAAGTTAAAGTGGATATCCATTGCCAAAAAAAAACCCTAAACTATCCATGAATATGTGCAAAGAAATAACAAAATGCAATGAGAAATAGAAAGATTAAATTTTCATTCCCTATCAACAATAAATGATTCTAACTTTTATATTTAGATAGATGATTTTATGAATCTCACATAATTACGCTTTTGAATCATCAAAGGCCTGCTAACGCGCTCCAATCCATTAATTATAAAGTATCTGAAAAGTAGTGAGTGTGAGTTATTAATCCAGAGGAAATAAAACATTTTTTGAAAAAAGATAATAATTTCAAATCAAAAACAACAAGAAAACATCAATGAAACTAACATCAAATATCCACTAAAAAGTAATGGCTGGAGAATAGAGGATATCATATAAAGAAATTGCTATGAAAGAACAAGCTTTTGAGGCATAAAGCTTCACTATAGAACATCAAGACATTGATGTGTAATTGCTATCAAAAACAACTTAATAGTAAACAATATAGAGTCCTTTTATTATAAAATGCATGTCATTCAGAAGAAGTAACACAAGCCATCACAACACGCCTTCGATCTCTTTACATATAGTTAGATCTTAAGAAACTTTTTCATTGTCTATCATAAAGTGATTGCTGAAATCCAGGCCATCAAATTAATTACGTTTGTTTTGTCACCATCAAATAAATATTGAATAAAATCATACAATTTGAATGAATTTTCTTACCAAGAAAAAATGAGGTATCATGTATAATTTGCTTAATCCCGTTAATTTAGTATACGTGCATCAAATTTAGTAACTTCTTCAATAATTCTATTAATATTATCTCGCAAGTGAAAACAAAATTCCAATATTTCCAATTCATGGATAATGAGACTAACATTAGTGGCCATATTCAAGATTATTAATAACAAGATAACTCATTTCATGGATAAAAAATTGAAGGGAGAGTACATCAAATTACTAAAATTATTATGCCATTGTGGTAAGAAAGAGAGTAAAATCGAATGAACAAAAATGTAGGAAAGGAGGTGATGAGCCTTTAAAATGAACAACAGTGTAGGGCAAGAGGTTATGAGCCTTTAGACTAACAAACATAAGTGCGGAAAATATACCAAAAGGCAGCTTTTGACCTCAGAGGAATCTCAATAAATAGGTTTTCGTTATTTTAAACTTATAAACAGTATATTTAATTTTGAACATGTTGGCAATATCATTAAAACAAAAATGAAGTGTGAAAAAGTTGTTGGAGGTAATGATATTCCAATAGAGGTATGAAAATGCTTAGGAGATAAAAAATTTCTTGGCTTACTAAACTTTTTAGTATTATTTTGAAGACTATGTCAAATGAGTGGAGAATGAGCGTGTTGATTCCTATTTTAAAGAATAAAGGTGATGCACAAAATTGTGAGAGAATTATAGAGGAATTAAGTTAATATGTCATACTTTAAAACTATGGGAGAGAGTTATGGAGTATAGGTTGCAACGTGACACTAAGATTTCTCAAAATCAATTTAAATTCATGCCATGTACATCTACTATGGAAGTTATGCATTTATTGAGAGGTTTGATGGAGAAGTATACAGAGAATAAGAAGGATATATATATATATATATATATATATATATATATATATATATATATATATATATATATATATATATATATGTTGTGTGTGATTTTTATTGATTTAGAGAAAGCATATGATAAAGTTCCAAGAGAAGTGCTATGGAGAGTTATACATAAGAAAGGGGTTAATAATGCTTATATTCAAGTCATTAAGAATATGTATGCAAGAGTTGTTACTTGTGTTAAAACACAATGTGCTTTGACTAAGTATTTTCCTATTTCAGTTGGATTACATCAAGGATCAGCCTTAAGCCCATATCTTTTTGCTTTAGTCACAAATGTTCTCACTAGACATTTGCAAGAGATTATACCCTAGTGTATGCTTTTTGCTGATGATATTCTTCTTATTGATAAGACTAGAGGAGTTGAAGGTAAATTTGAATTATGGAGGTCAAACGTTAATTAACACTCTCTAAAGGCTTTCATTTGAGATATCTAAAATTGAATATATTGAGTGTAATTTTAGTAATAATTGATCTAGTGGGGGATTGTGACTTTGGGCGATCAAGTCATTAACAAGATTACACGTTTTAGATATTTTGGGTCTATCGGTCAGAGTGACGATGAAATAAACAAGGATATTATTAGTAGAATTCAAGTCGGATGGTTGAAGTGGAGGAATGCATCGAGCTTGTTGTGTGATAGAAAAGTCCCTCTCAAACTTAAGGGAAAGTTCTATAAGATGGTAGTGAGACCTACAATGTCTTATGGTGCAGAATGTTGGTCATTAAAAGAGAAGCATAATATTAAGTTAAGTGTTGCAGAGATGAGGATGCTCAGGTGGATGAGTGGCTTTACTCTTAGAGACAGGATACGAAAAGAGCATGTATGTGAAAAAGTTGAAATAGCTCCAGTGAAAGATAAGATTAGAGAGAGTCGCCTTCGATGATTTGGTCACATAAAACGACAACCTTCCGATGACCCGGTTAGAAAGTTGCTGTATTAGTCTATTAGATTTGACTTAAGTTAAAAAAATATATGTAGATCTAAAAAGGCTTTGTTAGAAAATCTTAGAAATGGTCTTTATTTATTAGATTTAGATGAGAATTTGACTTTTAACATGACACAACGGAGAAAAAAGATTCGTGTAGCAAGCCCCACATAGTGGGATAAAGGCTTGTTGTTGTTGTTGTTGGCAGCAATATCATTGTGTGAAAAAAAATTCTCTCATGAAGAATTTACTTAAACAAATAAAACAAAATAGAACCTTGCTTCTCATGTTTCTTATCAAGCTATTTTGAGTTTGAGCATTTTAATGACACCTATTTGTCTAATAAAACATTAAAAATCACTATGTACAGAAGCTACATCTTCCACACACACACCTAAGTAACTAGACTAAAAATGTGTATATCACCTCTTCATAACCAAAATCTCTTGCCATGAACCATTTCTAGCTTCATATGGCTAAAATAAGCCCACACATAGGTCATATTATGTTCCAAGGAAAAGTGGCAAGTTTTAGGTAGCCTAAAGAAGGAATGGCATGATGCACTCATACAACATCTGTCAAGTTTTCTATTGCCTACTTCTACTTCCTTTAATGGTAGAATCAATTTTAAAATGTTTCTAAAAATAGATATGAAAAAATCTAGTTCCATTAAAGCTAAAAAGTAGTTTTTATCAAATCAAATCAAATGGTAGACTAAGTAACTTCCCAAAAAAGTGTTTTATGCATTCTAAATGTTTATCTAATTAATTAACCTAAATATTTTACTTAGGTATATATTAATTAGATCAAGATATTTTATCAAGATTGTATAAAATTAAATAATATTCATTTTGGTAATTCAATTAACTCATATCAATACCGCAACAAAATTTTAGCAGATAGACAACTTCTACAACACTTTACATCAACATCCAATGATTCTGTAAGAAAATCATCTACATTGATAAAAAACATAAAATAGCACATCATAACACAACAAAAGACAAAAAATACCAAACAAAAACTTATTCATTAGACTATAATTGAGAAGTTCTCATACATAAGCATGAAAATATAAATGTGCATACATTTATTCACAATTTTGTAAGAAATAGAATTTGCATTGTTGTTATCTAGCAAAATTAACAAATAATAAACAATTTTTCAAAAAGAAATGTCCTAAAGAGTAGACTTTCAACTTGAACCAGCATTGACAATATCAATAAATTATTCAAGAATAAGAAGCTACTTACCCGCCCACTTCACTTGCCTCCTCTTTATGGTGAACTAATTTCTGAGGCGCAAGTCCTCTTAAATGGCAAAGTTTTGACTGCAAAAGCAAATTTTGTAGCTATCAAATTATTGTAAATAAGTAAATAATAAATTATTTGGTTATTAAAAATTCCTGCCAGCTAATTCAATGAGAGATCAAAACACAACATTTTCAGCAAGATACAAGCAATATGTATCTTAATCTCGCAATCATATTTTTGATGACTTTAAATCCCTACTATTTTGATAAATTTTGTTTAAACTCTGCTATTGGTTAAATCCACCATTCATGGGATTTAAGGATTGCCCCCAGAAAAATCATAAATCCTAAAATAAATAGCCAAACATTTTATTAGGATTATGCAAGATTTAACCGTTAAAATGCCAAATTACCAAACAGATTCACGTTTTAATCTTCTAAGTATTTAAAATAATATAAATCTTTCTAGTATTTACGAAATGCTACTTGTGCCAAACAGCTCCTTAAAGAGGGAAATCTAGAAAACCTAGGGAACATAAATAAGTCAGGCGACAATGCAAATACTGAAACATGATATACAGAGATATAATTGAATATAAGAATAAATAGAGGCGGAACAAGACCATCAACATAATCGGCACATGCCCGAAGCTAATTTTCTGTCCTATGACGACTCCTCCATCATACTGGAAGCCAACGTCTATTTTGAAGACAGCTCGATACGTGGACTTTGCTTGCCTGCACTGCTCCACAACCAACAGCAATAAATAAAGAATTGAGAATGACAATAATGAAGGGAAGAAAAGCCTAACCTCGGTGGGAAAGCTAGGTGCACCCAGGCGTCCACTCCTCGTAGGAGGATACAAGTAGGGCTTCCTCAAAAATAGTGAAAAGCGTTAAGGATCTAACTAAACCAATTATAAGAACGCTAACATGTGAAGAAAAGAGAAAACGAAGAAGAAGAAAGGATATTTTTTAGCTTCGACCCAGTTAGTGGGTCCACAATATGGATGGGTGTGATAGCCATGATAGCCTTCTCTAGCCCTTCGTCAAGGAAGTAATCAAAGGATTCGATGTGGTGCTTGACGAGCTCTTGGAGAGACGCGTAGGCGCTATTGTTCTTTGAAGCCATCACAAACAGTAGAGACGGCGAGGTTTAGGCTTTAGCCGGAGACGGCTAGGGTTTGGGCTTTAAACGGAGACGGCGGGTTTAGGCGGTGGCGGCGAGACTTAAAACCCTACAGCACGAATAATGGCGGCAAGCACAGTCCGCTATCCATAAGTTATAAGATACACTTTTGGTCTATTTATTTATAGTCAAATTTATAATTAATTTTAAAAAATAACTATTTTTTAAATATTTTTAATCAATAACATACAATTTATCTATAAAATTATGTCATTAAAAATATTAAGTAAAAATTCATATACACATATTAATTATATATTATATATTTGGGATATATTTATATACAAATTTACATTTATGTTATATATAGAATCAAATTCAAATCAAATAGAATTTATCTTGAGTAACCTATCTTTGAGTTTGAGCATATTACTTTTAATTTTAACTTTTTAAATTTGGATAATTCTAGAATAAATTTTAGTTTAAAACACAAATTATTAGCTCCACTTGAGTTTAATTTGGAACTATCATAACAAATTCTATATTAGGCTGACGTTAATGCAACTTTGACAAAATATAAAAGATAGCTGGACTGTAGATTTAATAATTCAATCGAATACAATTATTTGGACTCTATTTTTATATTAAATTTTATCCAATTATTTGATGATTGTGCTTATCGTGGTCATTTAATTTATTTTGGATGGTCAATAATTGTTAATAACTAGAATGCCATGAATTTAAAATAATATTATTGTCTAAAAAAACCTAATGGTTATAAAAAGTGAGGCTTAAGATTTAACGTGCGCTCATGTAGTTAACATATAAGCTAAAATTATTTATGATTTATGAAAGGCTCATAAAAGTTAATTTTAAAAGTTTCTAAGGGGCTACTTCATTTGTTGAAAAAAGTAATATAAATTATTTCAAATGCAGAGGATTTTAAATTTTAGGAATTTGATTTGATGAAAAAGGAATATATAATAAGATTTTAGTAAATTCATCTTTCAATTCTTAGTTCATTTTTTAATGTATTGTACGCTAGCCCTTCTTCGGGAAAAAAAAAAATCACTGTAAGTTGAATGCATTATTGACACCTACTGATTGCTACCAATTATGGCCACCATCGTCGCCACTAACGCCACCAACAACAACTGCCATTGCCACCTACTGATGGTCACCATCGCCGCCCATCATCAGTATTTAACTTTAAATTGTATTCATTTTACTTCAAGTCAAACAAGAAAAGAATAATCACGACATTCCCTTTACACCCATCCATGCAACTTGCATCATTTCAAATACGATGTGTTCTTTTTACTCCGCATTTCTTTTTCAACAAATCAAATAAACTCTAAATAAAATGTTTGCCAAACATTTGTTTATCTAGTTAATAAAATTCCATGATCATGTTATTAATAACTAGTGACTTTCTGATAATGGGAGATTTAATTAGACTCAAATGAAATATAATTAAGGGAAAGAGAACTCAGCCATGTTGCACATGTAAAATAGGTTTAGAAGTTTATGTGATCCTTTAGACATGATTGGGTGTCGATGTAAAAGCATGAAGGAGGGTTGGTTTTATGTTTGAAAATGATGTTTCATATGACTGCTTAATGATCAAAATTCGGTTTTAGAGTCAAGTATAATAAGGAATCGAGTCAAAACTTCTTAAGTCAAAGGAAGGTAGATTCTTCTCTTTTGCTTAAAAAATTTATACTTTTATAAGCATTTGTCGCATAACTTAATGTATGTATATGTATATATATATGCAATTATGTAGATGAAAGATAAGTTATATCATAATGTAAGGTTGATCTTTTATTTTGACTACATTGCTTTAGCTTATAAAACCCTTGTGTTATAAAGGAGAACATTTATCCTTTGTTTGTGATTTTACTTGCAAAGTACTTGTTTTCCCTTCATACATTATCAGGTTAATTCTTAGGATTATAAGGATTGTCCTACTCATGTTGACTTGCTCACAAAACATCATATGTTACAAGATAATGATATAAATTATATGGCATTGTGATAAAGCAAAACTATTTTTATAATTGATACACATAGTGTTATGAAAAAAATGAAGAAATATGCTTATAAACCTATTTGTTTATAATCATGCCATGGTGAGCATAATAAGCACTCTAGTAATATGATGATGTCATATAACTGTGGGTATATTGCAGGATTGTAGATTGCTTGACACGGGGCAAGGCATGCGAGTGTGACACAGTGCGAGATGCATGTCAAAATTGGTTTATTTTTTGTTAACATGTTGACCCAAACATGAAACAACTTTTCAAACGGGTTAAGAATTATAACTCAAACCGACCCATTTATTAAATGGGTCAACCCGAACCTGAATTTTTTTGGACAGGTTCAAGTCCATTTTTCGTGTCATGTCTCCTTTCTTCTCCAGCAAGGTTGGCTGAGAATGGATTTTCCAAAATGGGTTTAGATATTTTCATTATTTAAAATTCACTAACTTGACCTAGTACGCGACACCCAACATAGCTGAGCTCCAAAGAATCTTCTAGATTCTCCCAAAATATGTTAAATTGAAACCTGACATTGTAACACATGCTAAACCTATTTTATGTCCAACAATTTGAGAGCTCAAATCCACGGCGTTGCCAACCCTGGCGTCGAGGTGTCTAAAATATTTTTTTTGAAACTTTGGATTTTCAATTCTCTAATATAAATCTTGGTTCAATTAAGCCCCCCGCACACCCCCCCCCCCAATAATCATAAAACTTTTAATTACACATTTCATCAATTATTAGCGAATGTTTAATGTAATTAATTTTAATTACCTCCTAAGTTTCTAACAACGGGTATCAAAGTTAAGTAAGAGCTCCTAAGGTTTGTAATTATGAGGAGATAACCTCCCATCCAATACAACTAGGTCTATTAACTATAGAAGTATATGATATTATCGATGAAAAATGAAATAGTTGATATGCAGGGTTAGCCTATCATATAGGATCACGGCGTTGTCGGTTGAAATGGATTGTTATGACTCGACTTACCCACATTACACCCTATGTCGATTGTAGTCTATTATGACTCGTTAGACCATTTCAATTGGGCTATCTTGCGACAATATGTTATGATAATGATGGTCGATAGTTGATTGAATTCACTCATACCATAAGCATTGATTTAAGTGTGAAATATAATGTAATATAATATGAAAAATGCATGCCATCCTTGCTTTAATATAATGTAATATCGCAAGATGACATGCTTTTATAATCCATGATGCATATATAATATGACGCTTCTCTCGTGTTGTTGTGCTAACAGATGATTTATTATATTTTATAACTAACAACATGAATAGTTGTGATTGCATAAAATGATTTTAATGTTTGATTTAGAGTTATTGACGGGTCAATTAACTCATCACATGTTATTAACATTTTAAGGCAAATCAAGCTTCATGGCATGGTTCAAAACTAATAAGCTAAGAAAATAATGGGTAAGCTTAGTATATTCTTAAGTTTATCATAATTATGGTGTGGCTTTGTATGTGTGGCAGAGTAAACTTTATTTTTGTATAGTACAATTAAGTAACTAAATGATTATGAGATGTATGCTTATAAAAAAGATTTGTACATGAGTTATTTAAACTAGTTTTATATTTTAGAGGATTAGTTATGAATTAATTTAAATACTCTAAATTACTTTGGTGAATATAATTCATTGTAGATTTTTGTATCAAATATCAAGTTATTGCTTAAGAATGAATGTAAATTCCTTTGTCGAGGCTAGTTTGCAATTATCTTGCTGATGTTTTCTTAGATATTAAAGAATAAGGCATGTTGATAGGAGCCACAAGAGAGTCTTAGGAAGCTTGTTAAACGGGAAGTTGGCAGTCTAATAAGATCAACTTGGCCCAATTTAGCCAATCCAGAGATTATTTGTACAAGCAAATTTCATGATTTTGGCCTTGCCATATTTATTTCCTTAAAATGAATTATTAATGCAAATCTAAGTTTAATTTACAGCTACTGGATTGATAACTTTGTTATCTTAGTTCAGGGTTAAAGCAAATTTGATACAACAATAACGATAACATCAAGCCTTTATCCCACTATGCGGGGTTGGCAACAAGGATCCTTTTTCTCCATTGTGTCTTATTAAGAGTTAAATTATCATATAAAACTAATAAAAAGGGTAATTTTTAATACTTTATAACATAGGCTTTTTAAATCAACCTCTACCTTTTTTAATATAGGCCGGATTTAATACATATACTCTCATAGCCGAATCATTAGAAGGCAAAAGTTTTATGTGATCAAACCATCTAAGAGAACTCTCTCTAATCTTATTTACCATTGGAGCTACTCCAACCTTTTCGCGTATATACTTATCTCGCATTATGTCTCTAAATGTAAAACCACTCATCTACCTATGCATCCTCACCTTTATAATACTTAACTTATTTGTATGTTTCTTTTTTAATGGCCAACATTCTGTGTCATAAAAGTGTTGTTGTTCTCACCATCATTTTATAAAAATTTTCCTTAAGTTTGAGTTGCATTCCCTCACTTCAAACATCCAATTTGAATTCTACTAATAATATATTTGGTTCATGATTGAAAATTGTTCAAAGCTTGATTATATTAAAAAAAAAAAAAAGAAGATTGAACAATAGTCGGAGAAGCTTTGATCAAGATATGAAAAAGGTTTCGATCAATGCTAACATAAGCAAACAACTCAAAGCAAGATTGATCAAATTTTGGTCAATAGCTTATGAAACTTGAGCAAAGTTTCTAAGCTTATTTGTATTTTGAAAATAGGATTAAATAATATTTGAGTATTCCTTATGATTCAAAGAAGGTTAAATCAATGTCTGAAAAGGTTTTAATTAATGTTAAAATATTATTTGTCAACTTAAAGCAAGCACGATCAAATTTTTATCAATAGTTGTTGAAATATTGAGTAGAGTTTGAATTTATTATTTTGCACTTCCTCTTTATTGTGATAGACTCATGAGCTATTCCTCTTTATTGTGATGGGGAAAGTTATTTAAAAATTTGGGTAATTTGAGATTAATGGCATCTTTGTGTTGAATGCAAGAGACAAGTACACAACTTCTGAATATGTTGATATTTGCTATAATAAGACACACACAAAGGTATTAATATTGCTATTGGTGGTGGATATGTAACTTTGAATGGATGTGTTGTTGAAGATCATACAAAGCTTGATGGTTTGAACTTATAATTACAAAATTGAAATTCACTTGGTATTGTTTGATAAAACTATTTTCAATCCCGATGGAAATACATCCTTGAAGTCGTTAGATTTGAGCACTTTTTAATGAGTAGTATAAATGCATGTGCACATGGTGCACGTGAATGAAATTAATATATATATATAACAAAAATAATTATTATATGATATATCAAAGATATAAAATTCTATATCAATATGAAATATTAAATTTGTATAAGTATAGATGATTTATTATTCTATTATACATGAATTAAGATAGATTGAAATAAAATATTATATATATAATAACATTCAATTTAGGTTTATAATACAATTTAAATTTATTTCATTTATCTTTGCTAAAGAATCTAATAAATTTTATCTTGGAGAAAAAAAATCAAGTTTTAAAAGATTGAAAAAAATTCTAAAACAATGTGTTTTTATCTATAGTTAAAGGAATTAATGAAATTAATAAAGTTTGATGCATAATCATTGGTCATTTTCAAATGTTTGAAACAATTACAAAAGAATGAAGATAATATAAACCTTAAGCATATATATATAATTAAAATAGCTTTACTGTCACAATAATAATAAAATTGCCAACCAGTCATAAAATATAATAGTTGTTAAGGGAATATAAAATGAAAAATACAGTATTTGCATTGAAAATATGTATATGAAAATGGAACCATTATGAAAAGAAAAACGATTAGATATTGTCATCCTACAAGGCACCCTTTTTTTTATGGAATGATTTAGAAGCATCACTAAAATCAGAAGACTTTATATTCTGAAAATTTGAGTCAAGCTTGAAGTTATGTGGTCGCTTTGTCTTATCCATCTTTCTAAAAATAACAAAAATCCTACAGAATTTAAGAAAACAGAAGTTAATAAGAAATTCAAGATAGACGTATAATTGAAAATGAAATTAAGTTATGAATCTTTTGTAGGAAACTATAGGAATACAATGCTTAGCAATATCAGTTCCATTATCATTTAAGACAAACACATATCTGAATATTTGATATTAGAAGTTAACAATCTAGATGTTATTAAATCATCTAATATTCATAGAAGACTATACGACATAACTTACAAAAAAAAATAAAATATGATGGGACGAAAAATAATATCTTGTACTTAACCAACATGAAGGGGAATTGAAGCTGATCCAATGAATTCGCCAGGTCCAACAATTTTTATATATTGTCCAAATATTATATTACACTTGCTTAAAAATGACACAGTAGGTCAGTACAGTATGGCCTTACAAAATCATGAATATCAATATGAGATGGTATTCAATCACCATGTTCGTATATATTAATAATGCAGCTATCAGGTACATAACTAATAGCAGAACATGTGATGTTATTAATCAATTTATCATAATCTTGAAGAGATTTGGAGTAGGATCAACAATTCCATTACGAAGAATATGAGGGATCCCGTTCTTTTACTGTAATAAATATAATTATTAGTTTTTTTTAATTTTAATTGAAAAAAAACAAGTTTAAATTACAACCGCATAGTTATAACAACATATGAATTGTATTGTCACCCTCCCTTTGCCACGCGTTCATTTTTTTAGTTTAGAATATGTGTGCTCTAAAAAAATATTTAAATTTTATCAGTTGCTATAGATGATAAGATAAGACAAAATTCTAAAAAAATGAGAAAAACTATAAACATCTCATATACTTAGATAAATATTACAAAAGAAATATAGATTTTGATGGCATTTAGTTAATAAAATTTTTTCATTCATAAAACTTATAAAATCTTAAAGAAAACAAAACAACATAAGAAAGTAATTGAGGCTAAATAAAAAATAATAATAATTGAGGCTAAATTAAATAAAAATCTTGATGGCAAGTGTTATTGAATTTGAATTAAGCAATTACGATAAAATGTTGAGAGTACCAATCAAGAAATTTCTAAAGTCGTCTTAAAGAAATTTTGTAAATAAAATGGATTTATTTTTCTAGTATAACTTGACAATTATGTATATTGGCTAATGAACTTATCTATCATTTGATTAGAAAAATAAATGTAAAACTTTTAGATGAATTAATCAAGAAACTAATTAAAAAAAGCATAAACAACTATATATAGTCCTAAACTCATATAAATATAAATATGAAGTCATAGTTAAATATTTGTTTATGTAAGTAGCTTCAAATATGATATTACAAATATAATAAGAATATATAAAAACCTTTCTAAATGAATGTAAAAGAAAAAATGAACAATTTTTAACATAGATAAATTGCACAATTTCTTTTTGTTCCATTGAACTAAGAACACTAATGTGCTATTTTAGGCCATCCAAAATATTCACGTTTTCTATTTATCCTCTCAAGGCAAACATAATTTTTTTTATATCGAATCTTTTAAAGACTCATTCTTTTCTGTCCTCTATGAAGAGCTTGGTATTCTTCAGATTTGAATCGAAATTCTCCTCCTCGAGAAATTCTTATGTATTCATCTTCCTCATCTTTACAATATTTTGATTTTTAGATAAATCAACTACAGAAATTAATATCATCGTATATTTCAGGTTAGCCCATTTAAGGTAAAAATGAATTAAAAAAAATGAAAAATTAGGATTTTTATAAACATGAAGACATGAAAACATATAACACAATTGAAATAGATCATAAAATAAAGTAAAGGTCAATATACTGTAATAAAAGCATGAAAAAAATTTCAAAAAGAAAGTTGTTTGACCATGTTTATTATTTTATTATAAGACTTCCTTAAATTAAAATTAATTAATTTTAATCTCTGTTCTATGTAATATTAAAATTAATTAAAATCAGTTGTAGTTTAAAAAATGTTAAATTAGTTTTAATTTTGACTATCATAAAATAAGTTAATATAATTATAAAATAATAAATAATAACTATAGTCATTTTATGCTAAGCAATTGATGATCATCAAAATACATAGTTGATTATTCATAGCTCGTCCTTTTAACAATTTGTTTAAATCTCATATATTATTTGTATTTGATAAATTAAGAGTGATAAAGTATGAAGAATAGTTCAAATTTTTAAAACACCGTGAATACATAGTGCCTTTACGCTATAATAGGTAATAAAACATAACATTAATCACTAAAAATTTTGGTTCTGGTACTATACCTACGCAAGGATACGTAAGAAGTTATGCAGACAAACTTAAAAGAAACACCTACATGGTGCAAAAAAATACTTAGTTTAGAAGATTAATATAGACAAAAAAAGAACATACATTTTGTTAGGATATTTCTAAGAAATTTAACTGATAAATTTGATAGGCATATTAATATGTATAATTAAACAATGTTTCACCATTCAAGCAATCACAACAAAAAGTCCAAAGACTCCAATGTGAAAAAGCTACTTCAAGTGAATCAGCTTCTTCATTTTGAATTTTGCCTATTATAAAAATTAAAGTATTGTGATAAAAAATTTTATTATGCTGGAAATAATGAGAGAAAATATTCTTATGATGAAATAAGAGAGTAATAGCTATATAGATAATATAATATGTATGAGATTTATTTAGTTTAATATTACTTAATTGTAATCTTATCAAAGGATTGTCATATTTTTATACTATTAAAAGAAGAGTAATATTATTATGTAACAATACATATTAAAACATTATAAAATATTATTGTGATTTAATAAAAATAATATTAAATCTAAAAATAAATCATATTGTTATATCGTGTTATCATAATATTGTATTTAAAAAAACTATGTTATATAAAACTATATATGACATTTGAACTTATGCTAATTTTTTATTTTCCTCAAAGTAGTTTAAAAAATTATTTTTAAAGCGCATCTTTTATAAAGAAACTTTCTAAAAAGTTTGATTTTATTGGGAGATTTTTACATTGCAAAGCTCTTAATTATTACAAAATAAGTGGACTAAAGATTTAAATAATTTCAATTTAATAAAAAAAAATTGTAAGTACAACACAGTGAAATATATCTATAAAAATGACAAAGTGAAGAATAACATTTTAAGCATACCTAAATTGAAAATATTCTATACGATATGTAATATTGTTATAATTCAATCAATTGGAAACAAAAAAGATATCCATAACAAATGAAGTAGAGGAAAAGCAATCCAAAGGCAGACATAATTTAACTAAGAAAATGTAGCTCTTAATTATTGCAAAATAAGATGATTGAATATTTAAATAATTTCAATTTAATCAGGAAAAAATTGTAAGTACAACATGGTGAAATATATCTATAAAAATTACATAGTGAAGAATAACATTGTGAGCATACCTAAACAAAAAATATTTTATAAGATATGTAACATTGTTATTATTCAATCAATTGGAAACAAGAAAGATATCCATAAAAAAATAAAGTAGAGGAAAAGCAATCCACAGACTGACATAATTTAACTAAGAAAAATTCAAAAGGGTAGAGGAATTGATACATGCGAAGTGAGTCAAGTAGGATAATTTGAAAATAAATTTAGAAATGAAGAACAAGAAAAGACAGCAATGAAATGGAGTATAGTAGAAGAACACCGTAGAGAGGAGAAGAATGTCGTAGAGGAGAATAAATGGAAAGGAGGAAAAGCAAAAACTATCCGACAGGAGAAGAACGAAGGAAATATTATTAGGAGATTAACCTTTTCAATTGGATTGATGCTATTATCTTCTCTGCATAGGCATTCAGAAGATCCGTTGCCATCGATTTGGCCCAAAGTAACTTTCTAAAAAAACATGGTCCTGATTATTTTATTATATTGACAACCAAAGTAGAACCTACATGTATGGACACGACTCTTATTAATTTGGGATAATTATTTAACTGACTTATCATATATTTGAAGTTTGATATGAAATGGAATGTCTTGATTTTCTATCTAGTATGCTTGAAAAGATGTCAATCTTACTTGTGTGCTTAAAAAATCCTATTAAAATAAGAATACATTAGTCTAGCGCTACACATAAATATACTCATATTCAAATAAGCATCATACAAATGAACTCAAATGCACATACACAACAAGTGTGTGTGAAGAGAGAGAGAGAGAGAGAGAGAGAGAGAGAGAGAGAGAGAGAGAGAGAGAGAGAGAGAGAGAGAGAGAGAGAGAGAGAGAGAGAGAGAGAGAGAGAGATAGAGATAGAGAGAGAGAGAAATTTTATGTATAAAGAAGAAATGCCTAAAACTAACTCTACTAACATCCAATGTCTCAAGAATAATCTGGACTCCTTTGCTGATAACTTGAATCTGAGCACCAACACGAACAAGTATGTCATCAGCTTTTATAATGCTGCTAATCCCAATCTTAAAGCACACTTCTCATCTATTTTTGGGATCAACTGCTCTAGCCTCCCATGAAAATACTTGGGAATTACCATCTCTCCCTCTCGACTAAATATAACGAAAAGTGCTCCCATCATGAACAAAATTATTATTTGGCTTTGTGGATGGAAACATAAGCTCTTATCTTTTGCTAGCAGACATCAATTTGTCAAATCCAAACTTTGGAATGATCTCCTCTATTGGTCTAGATCAGTTGTTATCCCAAAAGGTGTTATGAAAAAAATTGGCTCATTAATTGCTAAATTCTTGTTTCACAATAACTCCATAAACAAAATGTATACTATCTCTTGGCATACTCCTCCTCCTAAGGAAAAAGGCAATATGGATCTCTAGTCCTATGACTCTCTATGGGCAAAATGATTGGCAGGATCTATGGTTCTAACTTCTTTCTTGCAAATTGGTTATCCAATTCCTATGACTCTCTATGGGCTCCTACTCATAAATCTACCTCCCCTCAATGGAAAGCCTTACAATTCATTGTTAATAAGTATAAGAATTGGATGTCTCTTGTAGCAAACAGAAATTGCTCATTCTCCTTTTATTGGGACCGCTATGTTTTCCATTTTTTTTTGCGAAACTATGTAAAGCATTGGTTCATGAGACTATTTCTAATGAATTTTGGCTACTACCACTTGTTATCAAAAGAAAAATTGACTGCTCACTCCAAATTCAAATGATCAGCTTTGTATCATCTAGCAATAACATTCATTTGTTTCATAGCGACTCTTCTCTTAAAAAAAAAAATCCCTGAAATATCATGAGATCTCCGCAGTGATTGATATAAACTGATTTGGTTCAAGTATTGGTATCAAATTTGCATCTTTTTGGAGGAAAATTGTGCATTGAGGGCTAACAACCAATAACATATTAGCTAGGGATTAATGGCCAACTCTCTTTCTCCTCTCTACTTTTTGCAAAAGAAACAAAAAGTAGGAAGCACCTAGACAAGTAAAAAACTTTGAAATACTTATAGATAAGATCATGCATCATAATCTAATGAAAAACATGCAAGAATTTTGAACTCATAGTTTTCCAACTCAAAACTATGACCCAATAAATAACAAAAGCAACGAGTTATTATGCAAGAAAAGGTTCTCTTAAACTAATACAGTCTGAAATTTAATCCATATCACAATAATTCACGAAACAAAATTAAAGATGAGAAAAACATAATATGTTACTGTGTGGTTAGAAAAATATCATATGTTAATAGAAATGAAAAATTTTATAAGGGATTATAAAAGGCATTGATTTAAATAATCATATTTATAGTTTAGATAATAATTTGAGCATAATTAAAAAAATAGAAAAGCAAACCACCAAATAACTTATTTTAAGGTAAATTATAAAACAAGAAAACTTTTGGGAGTAATATCGAGCACAAAGAAGACCTCACGAAGAAGCAACTTGATAGAAGATTAGAGAGTCGTCATGAACAAATTTAATAGAAGCAATGCAACATAACTAACATTGTATCTAAACAATGAACAAGATTTTTTCTCATTTGCTCATCTATTTGAAGAATTAATAAAAATTGATGAAATGATAACTTTAGGCTAATTCAATAAAAAAGATCAAAAACAAAAACACAAATTGAGTTAATTCAAGCTATATCATAAAAGAAGAAAGATTTGAGGAATAGCATCAACACCAATAACAAAAATCAAACACAAATAAAATAAAATAAAAAGTATTTATAGATATTTGAACGAAAATAAATAAATGAACCGTAAAAGACATTGCATTTGAGATAAAAAAAATTATCTTGAAATACAAGATAAATTAATCTTTATTAGTAAAAAAAATTTATCTTGAAATAATAAAAAAAAAAAGATTGGATTGTTTAAAAATTGAATTTCAATAGGAAAAATTCAATACAATCAAACCAATGCAAAACACTTCATATCAAAATTAAGGTTAGATTTATTTGTTGTATATATATCAATGAAGAAATATTAATTTTAATAATATTAGTATTCTTTGTCATTCTTAAATAATAAAAATACAAGCTGGTATATGACCATATAGAATATAAACAGCTGTTACCATTTATTAGACGACGTTAGTGTGAAGGTTTGTGAACTCTGAAATTAAAGCTTGTTCTTAAGAACAAAAAAATTTAACTTAGAAATAATGAAAGTAGATAAATGAGAAGATATTTGTGGATTAATCACAGAAGTATATTTCTTAGGAATAATAAAATGAACCTAAAAAAAATTTATTTAGAAATAATGAAAGTAGATACATGAGAATATATATGTGGATTAAATTGTAGAAGTATATTTATTAGGAATAACAACATGAACATTGTGGTTTGATCGAGGGAGAGCCGATATACCTCTCTTATAGTAGATCACATGTATATTATTTTTTTATTGAACAAATAATACAAAATCGTCCACTGTTTTGGTATTCATGAACTTTAATAGATATATTATAGATATTATAGATATTATAGATATAGATATAGATGTCACGCCCCAAGATCTAACTTGGAAAGAATGTCAATCTATTTCTCAAATAATTTACCAGAGTTTTCTAAAATCTTCAATTAAACAGTCTATCAAACATCTATAAAATTTAAAACATCAATATACAAGTCGATTCACATCTCAAAAGGGTCATGTACAATACTCAGGAACTACACTACAATCACCAGTACTGAAATCTATCCTGAGTACAAAAGAATCAAAATCATCAAAAGACAAAAACCTGCAGATCCGGATCAATTCCTATCTTCTGCTCCCTTGCCCTGACCTGAAAATATCAACCACATATAATGAGCTTTACAAAGCCCAGCAGGTCACCTAATACCTATAACTGAGATCAAAGCACGGCGATGCTATCAATATGCATGTCAGTCAATCATAGTCAATCAAATCTATATCAGTCAATGGTCAATGGATCTATGCAATACGGAAATCCATAGTCAATAAAACCAGTCAATGCAGCAGCAGGCAAATCAATAAATCAAGCTCAATCAATCTACGTCAATCTCGAAGAAATTCGTGCACAGAAGAAAAGCAATCAATCCGTTCGTCAAATCAATCCGTCCAATCAATCAATCAAATCAAATCAAATCAACTCTATACGATCAAGTCAATCAAAACAATCGGAAAAGCAATACGATATCCTATCAATAAATCAATGAGATTCAAATCAATACAATGCAGAATCAATCTATGGGCAATACAAATATCTATAACATCAATGAACAATATCTAGGTCCATTCTATCCATATCAATATCAATATCAATTATCGATAATAAATAGATGATCAATCATTGAAATCTATAAATCCGTACGAAACAGTAAATCCGATCAAATCAATATTAGCGGAAATCAATAAAACAATAAATCCGTACACAATGCAGTAAACATGCATTCAATACAATAATACTGAACAAGTAAAATCAACTGGCTATGTTGCTGTTGTAGAATCCATATTGCTGTTGTAGATCCATACGTTGGTTTCAATCAATAAGAGTCGTCACTCTTTTGCCCGTCGGCCGCCCGTCGGCATATCTATAAAATTCCTTATGACTCCCAATCGTTATATCAATGATCAATGGTTTAAAGGAAAGCCCATCGGCCCACCATCCTGTACAGGTCAATATCAATCTCCAACCAACGTTCAACCAGGTTCCACTTGTGTTTCAGTATCAATAGTCAATTTAAGAGTCAATTCAATAATCAATCAATAATCAATGCAATAATCAATATTAAATCAATCCAGTACAATCATATCAATAGTCATACACATATCAATTCAATCTATCAATTCCAGAAAATTCGGAAATCATACGAAAATCGGGCAGCGTAACGGCAGTCGGTCAAATTTACACAAAAATCCTGCAAAAAGCACAAATTCCAAATTTCTCCAAATTACAGTAGAAGATTCACGACATCAATACAAGACTATTATTCTATAGAATCCAAATCAAATCAAGTCCTGATATTTTTCTATTCGATTAAAATCGCGTAGAATCAATTCCGACCGGTAAAATCGTCGTAGAAAATACTCAAATCGTGTACAATAGTCATATCTATAACATACCAAGAGTTGTGCGGTGAAAGTTGTGTCAATCCCAAATCAGATCAAAATTTCGACTACGAAAACACAAAACAGATCACAACTCGGTCAAAACTCAAAATCTTTGAAAACAGAAATAGGGTTCGGAGTCCTTACCACGAGATCTTCACTTTTCCCAATAGCGACGTCGGACGAAAAGCGCTCCACGGCCTCCAAAACCAGGTTTTCCTCTTTTTCCCTTTCTCTTTCTCTCTCTAGAATCAGATATTTTTAATTAAAAATGATTTTCTCTCTCTTCAAAACGAGCTGATTTTCTTATATCATTAAGCTGATCGGCCCGGCCGATCGTCAAATCGTCCCGGGACGATCAGACCAAAACGATCGTCCTGGACGGTTCCCAGGACTATTCTCAGGACGATATTTTCTACAGTGCAGATCGGCCTGGACGATCTCACTATCGTCCCGGACGATCCTGAGAGAAAAATCCAAATCAGAGAGGAACAGTAAGGGAACGAGGTCTCACAATAGATGTGGTCAGATTGAGGCTCTTTATTGTGACATTTAATATTGTTAGATTTTGACAATTTATAGTGATACATATGTGATTAGATTTATACACTTTATAGCATATAATTATATTATTAGTGCATCATAAAAAAATCACATTGATCTAGCACAAATGTCAAGACATATTTGAATTGGAAATCATAAAAATTCAATTTGCGACCATCCGAGCATTGATCTCAGCAAACTTATAGTCAAACTGAACATTTCAACCATACGAACCCGATGACACTAAAATTGGTCCAATCCAAGTTCAAATGGGCTTGAATCAAAGGACTAAAGCTTATTTAATAGTTTAAAAGCATTAATTTGATGATAAATTAAAATCCAAATATGACATGCTTATAGTCAAATCGAGCGGCTCGATGAAATGAATCCAACAAGCTTAAGATCACTCAATTCTGATATCATTAAAGCACTTAAATGCTTAACAAAAGCTCCATGATCAAAGGAATCAATATAGACCGTTGGATGAAGCACTCCTAATTTATTTAAGAAATTTTTCATATTTACGGAGTATACCACTCCCAAAAACTTATAAATAGACCCTTATTTTTCACATGAAGAGAGGATAAAAAAATGAAAAAAAGGAGAGAAGAGAAGAAGAGAGAGCTCTCTAGCATTTTCTAACCATCGCCGCTGTCGACGACCACCAGCTATTGCTGATGACAACCACCAGTTACTACCACCGACAACCACCATCATCTCTAGAATATTATCAAGATTTGACCATACTATTGGGTATATTTGTCCGCCTGTGGACACTTACTTTCTAAAATTCTTCCTGGGAAGATTAACCTCTTTTGTTGGGTATAAATATTCAATTTTTTTGTACTCAATCTCTTCTTAATAACGAAGAAGGGAAAAAAATCTTTGTATCACTTACTACATAGTGGATTATGCAACTGGGCTAGACCCTATTATTTTTTACCTTTCTGGGTTTTCCACATAAAAAGTTATGTGATCTTATCATTTTTATCTGTTCATGCTGAATGTTTGTACAACCTAAGATATAAAAAATAAACTCCACTGACTCAAATTTTCTAGCATGTAAAAATTATGATGTTGCTATTTTTTTTAGTTCCATCAAAGTTTTTATTTGCTGTATTATAGCTATTGTGATTGTACTTAACATGTTACTACAAAATATTATGATTGCTTTAATTTAATGTAATGCTACTTGATAAAATTTTATCATCTTAAGAGTTTGCTTTATAGTCTATTATGTTATAACTCTTGTAATTGCATTCAACTATTTTACACTATAATAAATTTGAATATTTAATTTTATTCGAACATGCAATTCAACAATTTTATAAATTCTTTTAACTATACCTTATTCAAACTGTATTAGAATATTAATCAAAATGTTTTTCAAATAATACTAATTCTTGTTCAATTAGGGATAGAGCAATGCACAAATTTCATTAAATTTTTTATCTCATATGTTCTCAACCTTATCCAAATTTTCTTTGAATAATTTGAAATAATTTTATCTAATTTTATCACAAAGGATTAAAAAAAATTATTAATCTAGAGTAGTATTATTTTATTTAAACTAGAGTAGTATTATTTTGTGTGAACATAATTTCTAAATATATTTCTATTAATTCCACATTATAAGGATAGAAAGTCAAAATTTTCTTTTAAATTTGATTAAATTTCAAAATATTTATTAACTAAATTAACTATAAGTACATGAACTCAATACTCAAAATAACGGCACTCAGTCAAATAATTGTATAAATAATTTAAGTGGCAAGCATCTTAGTCTCTCCCAGTCCCATTGCAATCAATGGCAGGGCCAAAAATCTTCCATCTTCTCCTTCCTGTGCTCCTACTGAGCTCATCCACAGCAAACATCACCACAAAACCCTCTTCAAAGAATATCCCAAGAACTCCCCCTCCCCTTCCCATTCTTCCCCTTCCCTCGGCCTCCCAGCTCGCATGGCAGCAGGGGGAAATGGCCATGTTCCTCCATTTCGGTCCCAACACCTTCACGGACTCCGAATGGGGCTCCGGCCACGCAGATCCCTCCATCTTCTTCCCTAAAAACCTGGACTCTCGCCAGTGGGCCGCTGTCGCCGCTGCCACGGGATTTTCTCATGTCGTCCTCACTGCCAAGCATCATGACGGCTTCTGTCTCTGGCCTTCCTCCTACACTAATTACTCTGTCCGCTCTAGCCCTTGGAGCTCTGGTGAGGGTGACGTAGTTGCTGACCTTGCAGCCGCAGCTCACGAATTCGGTCTTGGATTTGGTATATACCTGTCGCCGTGGGATCGTCACGAGCCTTGTTATGGAAAGTCACTGGAATACAATGAGTACTATTTGGGGCAGATGACGGAATTGCTTACTAGGTATGGGAATTTTCTCCTTTGCTTCCAGTAGAACTTGTTGATTTCAGATTATTGTTGGATTTGGTCAATCGGGAGGTTCTTTGTGGGTTTTGCTCGAGAGGTGAAGCTTGATGGGTCGTGTTTGTTTAGGTGTTAGGTTGTCTGTGCCAAATTGGACTTTTGAAGCATCTCTTGTGTAACCATATTCATTTGGGTTAGGCTGGCCAAGTCATCTCAATAGCTTGAACCAGGTCACGAGGCTACTCCATGCTTATCAAGGTTGAAGTTGCCCAAGACTAGGAGTCTCTAAAAGTTACATATAGGCTTCGTTTGGGACAGCTTTCTTATCACTTAAAACAGTTTTCTAGTACAAAATTTTTAATTTTTGTATTAGAAAACTACTTTAAGAAGCTGTAAAAAAGTCGTCCCAAATGAAGCCATAGACCCTAGTCAACTCAACCAAGAGGACCTATGAACTTCCCTAATTGTAAAAGCTATCCACCCACAAGAATTGAATTGATTACTCATCTATAGTATTGTCGAAGACAGGGGTTTCTTGCCCAAAAAAAAAAAGCGTGTCTTATGTTCTTATCCTTAACTCTGAAATCGCTAAGAGTTCTCGGCCATAAAATTGCTATCAATTTGACTCACCCACCACACATCTAATTACATCAAATATTTTTATGTACCCTTCTATTTTTTGTATGGCTAATTCGATATTATCATCTTTGGCCTACACATCTAAATAAGGGACCACTGGTTAACCATGGGTTTGATATAGTCTTATATTTTTTAATACCATCTCTATTCTAAGAAATAATTGCAACATTAGTTTGAAGTATTCTTTCTCACTCTATAAAGTTAGTTATATCTCCAGTAAATCTAAATTAATTATTTTGATGCTTTCCTCATGTTGCTTCTTTTTCTCAATCCTCTTGAGTGTATCGATCAACTATACTTCCCGGGTATTGTCACCATCTGAGTCCTCTAGTTGCTCATTAGCTTCTTTCGTTAATGGGCCTATCTCGTAGAGTATTGAACAAAACTCCTCCTTTGCCATACTAACAATCATCAAGTTTAGCATACTAATGCTTTTACTATGGATATCATTGAAGCTTAGCTGCCATAGAAGTTCAAGATGCCCGCTATGGTTTGCTACAAAGGGAAATTGTATGTAGCTATCCATGTTACTTCGAGTTAGCAATTTCTCCCCTGGCTGTTATCAATGTGATAAAGTGTTGCTTGTTCTTCATCACCTACAAGTAGGCACCATAGTGTTGCTTCCCTCGCCTTTCTCTGGAAAGCATACCTCAATTATTGACTTCAAGAAGTAATTTATCATTCAATTCGATATTTCTCAAAGTTTGCTGATGGGGAAGGGGCTACGGTGGAGTGAAATTCTGAATTATAAAAATATATACTTAAGGCTTTATCTTCCATAAACAATACTTAGGTTTTTTTGATATAAATTGACAAATCCCGCTTAATATACACAAGTATACATGTCAAATCAAGTAATAAAGTTATAGAATAGAGTGTCGAACCCATGAGATAGTATGCTTTCTAACAATCAACTACTATTGTTTACTATAATAGGAAAATTTTCTTATTTCAAAAAATATTTGTTGTGGAGATTTAATCACTGATTAAAAATTACATATCTTTCCTAATGAATTTTTTAATTGCGATGTGATTCAGAGTATATGCATCCCTACATCTCTTTCGAGTTTGTAAGGGTGAAAATGATATCTACTGGCCTCCTACAGTTATATCATCTCCTTTAGAATCTAACATGTTTTACATCCTATGCTGAGGTATGCAAACACACTATTAAATTGATGTAGAACTACATGTAATAGCAAATGCAATCATTTGGAAAATTACACAAACAAGAATAGAGTTTTGCAAATAATTAACTTCTCGCGTTTCTTAGCAAAGTTTTAAGCCACCAAATTGATGATTAAGCTTAGGCAATTAATTACACAAGAAAAGATTAGAATCATAATACAATCGTATCAAATTATACCATGCTAATATAGGGTTTTCAAAAAGGAATCCCTAATTTAACAATTCGAATAGTCCTATGATTATTCTCTCACTTGCACTCTTAATTTGGGCTGTGTGGATAGATCTTCATGATCAAACAATGCCACGATTGGGGAGGATTAAAAGGTGTGAGGAAGGGAGAGAGTTTTCCAAAAATTAGGAGATACAAGACAACGACGATGATATATGGTTGCTTATGAAGGAATGACAACAATAGGAAGTTTTCTCACAAGTCTGGACAACAAAGTAGCGTGTTTTGGACGGCGGGACAACAAGTGGAGGTGTGCTGGGACGTCTGGAAAGCCAACTCTAATGTCCTGGACAGCAGGACAACAAGCTTCTAGTTGCTGGAATTTCTAGACATCAAGTTAACTGGTTCTCGAATGCAGGACATCAGTCTTAGGAGGTTGAAATCCTGTAGTAATTGGTGTTATGAGGAGGAAAGTAGGCATTTTATCATGGGATCTTTGGGACAACAATTAGCAATTTTAGAAAAGGGGTGAAAGAGGTATGAGAGGGGGGGGGGGGGGGGGGGCTAGCATTGGTTGGGGAGATGGGTTGGTGCTTTAATAGAGTTGTCAATCATGAAATCTTAAATGAGAAAATAATATTTATATTAAATCTTCAAATTTGAGATTTATTTGGAGAAATTTATTAAGAGAATCAATTAAAAGAAACAAAAGGGGAAAGGAGAAGAGGGACGGGCCACATGTTTTAATGAATATTTGAGGGAATCAAGGGGCTTTAAATGAGTTGCCAATCTAAGCCAATTTAACTTAAGAAAGAGAATTTAATACAATTATCTCTCTAATTTAAATTCAAATTTAAATGACCTTGATTGGATGAACTTTCCTAATATAACTCCTCATATTTAGAAAAGGAAATTTAAATTCCAATAGATTGGAATCTGAATTTAAAAACCTTCCTAATTTAAAATGGGTTATAACGGAATGCATCAATTTGGGGATTTAAAATTTAGAGTCAAAGAAGGGGATGATGTGGCCAGCGGCTTGGAGGAGGGAGTAAGGTTTAGGGCCGACGATTCGGAGGGGTTTGGGGCTTGGATTGGTGGCTAGGAGGGGTTTTAGCCAAGGGTGTAAGGGAAGATGGGGGCAGCGACTTGGAGAAGGAGGGAGAAGAAATTGATTGAGGGGGAGGACCACGAGTCCGGACGCTTCTTGTGGCTGATGGTTAGTACTTTGCCCTCACCTAAGGACTTTCGATTCTCTCAAGAACTCTCTCAACTCTCCAAGAACACAATTGTAGAAATTCTTAATCATAGTATTCATCATCCTCTCAAAGGAGGAGAAAGGGGCTATAAATAGCCAAAATACAATAACATTTCTAAAGATAAAAGTGCCCTTTGAGGTCAAATAAACTTAATCCCTCAATTGAGGGTAAAAATGAAAAAGATACATAAATAATTCAAATAGAAATAATAAATAAAAAATAAACTGGCCTAATCGTGGCCGTCAATCTCCGGTTCCTTCGCTGATAAACTTCCACGTTCGGATTGATGAGGACATCAGATTTCGACACGTGTACCATCATCGGAAACGCAAATCGACGGCTACGATCTAGAGTCTTTATTTCTGATTTCTTTTGTGCTTTATTTATTCTCGCATTTTATTTTCCTAGTTAGCCCCTGTGGGTATTTAGTCGCTTGTGTGGCCCTGAGGGCATTTGTTTCTTTCTAGCTTTGTCTTATCTTGGCCTATTTAAAGGAGGCCTCAGACATTGTAATAGAGGATGAATTGATAATGAAATTTTATATGTTTTTCTTCTTCTTCTTCTTCTTCTTGTGAGTGCACTAGAGAGAAGGGAGAGGAGAAGCCCGAAGAGGGTGATTTGCAATACTCGTCAATCTTGGTGGATTCCAAGGTTCACGGTTTTCTTATCTTTCATTTTTTTTCCTTGCATTGAATTCCCTCCCCAAACTTCCCACCCATCGGCCTCATTCCCCACAAAGTCTTTCTTGGTAATTTTCCCTAACCCGAGCCCCTCCCCTTGCCGCCGGCCTCCTTGGGCCGCCCAAGCCGCCGACCATCACCCACCCGATTGCCGGCCTCCCTCCCACGGCCTCCCCTCTCCACCCGCCTAGCCACCAGCCCACCTCCCAAGCCCCAAATTTGAAATTCAAATTTCAAATATTCCTTTACTCCCATTCCTAAAATAAATTTGGTCAAATTGAAATTTTTCTTATTGCGAATTCAATTGAAAATTTGAATTCAAATAGTTTCCTATTGTCTAAATCTATGATAGGAAACCTCTCTCTTGATCTAAAATTTGATTTAAATTTTAGATTTTGTTGTTACTCCTTAATTAACTCTTTGGGGCCCACTCACTTAAATCAAATCCCTCTCCACCTCTCAAATCATTATGATGATTTTAATCGTCATAATGATCCCCTAAATTGGCTCTTGCAATAAAGAGAGGAGATAAAGAATTTTGAAATTCAAATTTTGAAATTCAAAAGCTTTCCTTATTTGCAAAATTCAAATAAGGAAAGTTTTCAAATTTGAATCCGATCTAAATTTTAATTTGGAGATGACTCATATTTTCCCTCCTAATTGGCCAAGCTTGTTTGGAAAGAGCTTTACTCCCCACAATTCCCTCTCCCCTCTCTCTTCATGTCGCCGGCCCAACACAGGCTTTGCCCCATTAAATCCCATTAAAGCCCCCTCCCTCTAATTAATTTGAATTCAAAATTCAAATTAGTTTCCCTCCTATTTTACTCAAAACCCGAAGTTATTTTCAGATTTGGGATAAAATTTCTTTTCCTCCTCGGATCTAACCGAATTCCCCCATCCAAGCCGCCCCCTCTTCTCCACCTTTGGCCGCCCCTTCTCTTGTGTCTCTCCTCTCGTGAAACTCTAAGTTGCTCATGATAATTGAATCCAAGAGAAGAAGACGACCCCCTCTCCGAATCTCACCATTGGTACATGGCCGATCCTAAAGTCGATCACGGCTTTGCTTACAACGCCTATGGAGAGATCGACATCTTCCTCTCTCCCTTCTACGAGCCGGATTGGGAGTACGACGGCACCGTGGAACATTACGTCAATCGCATCGTTTATTGTCTCGTCGAGACTATCGAGCTTCAACGACCAAGAACTCCGTGGACTCTTATCGGACGACCGCTCACCTCCCCAACTCCGGCTTCTTCCCCGGCGACTAGTTCCCTCGGCGTCACTTGTTTGATAGCGGCATTCTTAAGTGTGCTTGCAATTCTCCTCCGCTAGCCTCCACTTTCAAGAGATTGAGTGAAGGACATCTAGGTGAATGATCTAGATTTTAAACTTGAGGCTTTTGTTACATTTGATATTTGCATTACCTACTAATCATTGGTTTTTATTCTGCAAGTCCTATTAATATCAAATTGTAACCAATTGCTATTACTAATCTTTTAATGCCATATTCTTAAACCTTCACTTGAACAAACAAAGAGTTTATTGGTAGCAAAGCAAAGTTCACCACTTTATTAATATTTTAATTGTAATTCTTGTCTATCGCCTTTAGTTTCACATCACGGATGTCCTCATCAATAATATTCCTGGTTGTTCTTGCATTCTTCCGTCGAGACTATACATCATACTAGGTTTTAACTATACATATGGTCACTGTGTGCATTAAGTAAAGAGCGAGATAATATTGAAACATCTTTTAACTTTAGAGCACAAGCATTTTCATTGGTACTTAATATCTTATTTATATCATCAACCCCAAACTAAGGATTTAGCTAGATATGAAAGAAAAGATAAATAAATTCATTTCCATTGAAATCATAGAAGAAAGAAAATACAAGAGAATGATATCACCAGGAAGGTTCAATGAATCTCCTCTAGACTCATTCCTTAATGTATAGAGTTGCTCCAACAAACACAGTTTAACACTCTAACGATTATTTCAAATACTTTCCTAAATTCCTTTAGTTGTCAATCTAAAAAAGATTTAGAGAAGTACTCTGAAATGTACTGAAATTAAACAAGTGATTAACATAATACATAGACTATTTATAGAAAAACACAAAATAGGCAACTGGTGCTACTGCGCCCAAAAAATGAAGCCGCTGCACTATTGTTTTGGCTCTGTCACCGCTCTTGATAATGTGGATCAGTTAATTAGTGAACAATCGCGTCATTTCACTGACAAGTTGTGTCCTTGGGCAGTTACAACTACCATGCTGCTGCGCTTCAAACTTCCAAATGTTGCAGCGCCAGAATGACAATTGGGCGCCAAGACGTGATAGATTGTGACACTGCGGTGCTTGAAGACAGTAAGCTGTGCGCTGCAAAGCTGACTCTTTTATCATCGTGACGCTATTTCTATGGGTAGTTACTATAATGAACTAGTTTTTATTTGAACTCTACGCTAGGGCAATTCGGCTTGAAAGACCTAACTCAACAACTTGGATACTCAGAGAATTATTTGCTGGTTCAATCTTTAAGTTAACGCTTGATTTTTTTATTTGAAGTTTATCGAACTTTAGGCTAAGAAACTTGAAATTAGGGCTGCATATGAACCGAGCGTTCGACGAACTACTCGTGGCTCGGCTCGATAAGAGCTCGTTTATGTTCGTTTGATGATATAAATGGACAAGCTTGAACAACTTTGACAATACTCGATAGCTAAATAAACAATCTTGAATACCCTGACGTTCGGCTCATTTATATTCACGAACAAGATTGTTTAGAGCTCGTGAACATGCTCATATAAGAAAACAAAAATAATATTATTAACTTAGATAACAATGTTTTAAGAAAGCAAAAATAAATTATGAAATATTAGATAACAAAATGTTAATCATATTAAATTAGGAAATATTATTAACTTTTGGCCACATCATATTAAAAATAATATAGTTTTAAGGTTATATATATATATATATATAATTGATGTATTAGAAAAAAAACAAAAATAAATTAATGGAATACCATTTGGGCTAGCTGCTTCTCTCTCTCCTCTATGGCCATGCATGCTTAGATAACAACCACGTTTTTACTTAAATAGACCAAGCCTGCTTCTCTCTCACCTCCGTGACCCAAGCAAAAACAAAACAAAAAATTGCTGAAGGGAGTTTAGTCCCACACTGCCTAGAATTTCATGTTGTTGCTGTATAAAAGAAAATATGTGATCGGAGGTAAATGAAAAGGTGGCAGCGGAGGAACTGGACGGGCTGGTTGTTTGGCTCAGCTCGATTTTATTCGAAGAGACTTTTTGTGAATTTCGAGCGGGCTCGGCTCGGTTAAACGAGCTGCTCGAAAAGGCTCGATTAACTTGTAAATAAATGAGCTCAAACTGAACACGAGTCGAGCTCGAACATGTTGGTTTTAAGCGAGCTCAAACTCGAACAGTAGTCCAAGAAGCTTGACGAGCTTCGAGCCAAGCTTGAGCTCGGTTTTGGCAAACAAGCTCGAACACGAACAGGCTGAAGCTCGGTTCGGTTCGGTTCGTTTGCAGCCCTACTTGAAATGTTCAAAAATTTGATCAAATTTAGAAAAATAATTGTCCTAAATTCATACTTAACTAGCTAAAAAGAGGTAGACCAACTTAACTCAGTGACTAGAGTTGTCACTACTTAAGGCAAGTTTAAAAATGAGACTGTTCCCTACAAAGGAGTTATGAACCTCAGGTAGATGGACAATATGGAATTGTAGTAGTAGTCACTCTAATACTTAAAACATAACTTTCATTCAAGGGGAAAAAAAAAGTACATATGATCAATTGTACTTTATACTCAATACAACTTTTTTTTTAAAAAAAAAATTCTTAAGTTAGTTGGTGCTTATCAAGTTGCTTATACTCATTACCCACTGGTTATAAATGGAGTAGAAATTGTTGCTTAATTTGGAATTCATTACTCTTTTGTCTTTCTCTATTTCTAAAGTCGGCTAATGGCTTTTATAACTCATGATTATATGGTTGCACAAACAAACATCGCATGGAACCTTGGGCATTTAAGGAGTCAAAGTCCAGTCCTAAAATTTAGACTCTCAATTTGCGACAATGAGTGAGAAATTCGATTTAGCTGCGAGAGTCTTTGAGATAGTTTCTTTTGTGACGATGAGAACTTTGGAGTGATATGAGGTCCATCTATACCAAATAACGACTTGTTCTAGGAATATACACCCGGGATAAATGGTCGAATAAGACTTTAGACAACTATCGGGTACTTAAGATAGTCTGTTTTCGTCAGAAGCAGGGAAAAAATTCTTTGTTATCAATAATCACAAGGGATATTCACTGAAGAAGCCACATTCACAAATCTAATTACAAAATAACATTTCATCAAACATTATCTATTCTTCTACTGTGCAGGGCTTCTTGCAGAAGTTAAAAGAGAAAAAATTATACGCAATTTTCCTATTCAACCAGTAATTATGATCACTTTCTTCATAAGCATCATTGTCTGAGCACTCCTCAACGCTTTGATTAAAGTGTATTCCATATCTTTTCAAACTTGATTGACGATATCTTGTTTTACTAAAGTCTACAAGCAAAAGATGGTTCTTTCTTTGTACTTGTCAGAGAATGTGTCACCGTCACGATACTTGTTAGAAAAGGCAAAATTGTTAATTATACTATATCTGAAGGCCTCTTCTTAAACTGGGCCTTTTCGGCTTCATTCTTTAACTATGCCTCCACCTCATCAATTTGCTTATTCTTGGCTTGACTTTCTTCCAATTAAGTTTCTAACTAAGTTACCTAAACTTGGCAAGTTAGTATCATATATTCCAATTTATGAAAGTAGATGTAAACTCTGGTATAGTAAACTCTTGATTGTTTATAAGGTTAATAATTTTGTCATCTTTTAGTTTCACTCGTAAATCTACTTGAAGTCGTTTTTGATTTGAGCTCTCATTTTAACTTCTCCATCTGATTTGTGGTCATGGTCTAGGCAATCTCCTTTCTACATAATTTGTCCATAATGTCCGCCATTGTCTTCAGCTTGTACTCTTCTGACACTCTTACCATTTGTGCTAAATTTAAGCAAGATCCTTCCCTTGCTAAAAGAGGGCTCCAATTCCTACCATTTTCAAATTCTCAATCTCACATGTTTTCTTTGTATCACAAATTTATGAAGATTGTAGGTTAGTACATTGCGAGCTCCCATATATAGCGAAACAGAGAAGATCTATAGGCTGAGATCATAAATCACTATAGCGATCTGATATTGATTTTAGAGGTACATTGAAGTCAATCAAAGCCCTCTTCCCTTATTGAAGGTTGGTTTCTTGTATTCTTTAAGGGATGAGAGTCAAAATGCATGATAAGACCACATAAAGGCCTTCTTCCTTTCTCGCATGTGCCTGCCTTCATCAGCTCATTTGCTTTCATCCTCTTTTAGTGTCGTCGTCTCCCTCATCACGTTGGCTTCATTAATAATGATACCTCCTACTCACGGGAAATTGATATCTTGATCCTTTGGGTTGAAATCACTACATTGAGACAATTTCATTTCCCAATAGACTCTAATAGCTAAACATGGACCAATGCCATCCTTGCTTATACTTGTTGAGGAGTCATCATCGAAGCTAGTTTTGGAGCGGAGGAATGGTCGCTGTAGTAGATATTAGAGATGTTGCTGACGCAATAGTCTTCTTAGGGTGACTTGTCCTAAATCTTCTTCTTGGTCAACATTAGAAGTTTGTTGTATTTTCTGTAAAAGCTTCTCTTGGTCTTCTGTTCTTAGAGGAAGACCACAAAAGTGATGTTTATGAAAATATTCAACATTATTTGAGGAGGAATGACGCCAGAATAGTTCAAGATTTCAGTGAATTAGGTAAAAGAGGAAGTCATGGTCTAAGACAAATTCAACTTGGTAAAAGCGCAAATTATCCTAAAAAAGTATGTTAGGGAACTCATTAGCCTTAAGAGCTCCAATGGTGAAATTACCTTGTAGGCTTAGTTCATCTTCTCACACATCTCATGGTTATAATAGAGGAAGTGTACCTCCATGTTTATCAAAGGAGTATGGGCTATTAATTATGGAGGTAGCCATCTTATAGGAAGTAGGAAGATGGAAGAACAAGAAGCTCTAGCTCAAGAACACAGTGCATAGGAAAGCAAAGAAAGCTCAGGGAACAAGAAGCCGTAATAAAAAAGAAATATGAAGACAATGCTATTTATAGAAGCGCGAAAGCGCGCCACTGCCTTTAAGCATTTTTTGTATTTACTTTTACGAGATATCCGCCACATCAATATCTCTACATGTTTACAATCATCGCGTATCAACTTAGGAAACTCTAATGATGCGTTGCTTTTGACTTGGTTAACATTGGCAAAGGGGCAAGCGCCTACTTTTTCAAAGATTTGACTTCCTAGAAAATACCAACTTTTCATTGAGTCAACTTTTTAGCAATGGTCAACTCTCTTAGTGAATCAACTTCCTAATAGAGGCAACGAACTTTCTCAATTACTTGATTTTCCAGTTAAAATCAACCTTCTAACAAAGTCCTACCTCATACGTATGAGTTAGGCAGCAACAGCAACAACAACATGACATGATAAGTTAGGCACAAAAATAAAATTAGCTGGGAGATTTAAACTTAGCTTGTATCATTTTAAGCAAATTCATAAAAAAAAAAAGAAATTTTATTTCATTCAAATAATAATCTCGTCAATTCAAAGTTCAATAAAATGAGATAAAATAAACAAAAAAAGTAAAAAAAAAATTCCTATACATGTTAGTTCTTGCGTGCTACACCAAAATGTTGTAAGATCAATTCATAGGAGGATAGCTTGAAGAAGCTTGAGCATCATTGAACTCGTTATACAATATTGTTCTAGTTCTTCCACAAACTATGAAACCTTGGCTCGAGAGCGGCCTCTCAAGGAATGGTGCCACTCTGGATTAGTTAATAAAAGTATGAACTCAATAGCTACTGAGACGATTCATCTTCATGTTAACGTCTTTTAAGTAAAATTTTCATGCGATTTCATCAGGCAACTTAGCAGGACGTGCCAATTAAGTTTTGCTTCGACATGGCTGAGTCATGACCTCTAAGCCTCAAAGGTGAATTGAAGGGTGGCCATCACTCCCCTTAATGATGAAACATATACAACCAGTTCCTCATTTATGTTCACTGAGCTTATCATCCTCAACTCCTCTTCAGGCGGCTTCTTTATAGAGTCAACTTCCCCATTATCCCCTCTCCTATTAATGTGGGTTGAGGTTTCCAATTTGTCACGACTGACCAGAATTCAATGCTTTTAGAATTGAATCTTACTAATTACAATCTCCAACAGTTTCGCCAGCAACACCAGTTCTCTCTCGATGACCTTAGCTTCACTTATTAGCGAGTTACTCTTGAGAACGCCCTCACTATTCGAGTTTTTGACTTCACTAGTTGCTTCTCCGGTGACTTTCTTTGGAGACATGTCCTTACCGCTCCAGATTGACAACTTCACTAGCCCTGTGATTTATGGGAACTAGCTTTTACTATTTGCTGAAGTTGTTCTATGTAAGTGTCACCGAATTTTGTCTAGTCTCACTAGTAGCATGGGCATGTTGTAATCCTATACTTTTTGCCGAAATTCTATCTCTCTATATCCTCCTAGACTTTATCTCTACTAAGAAATGATTGTAATCTTGCTTTTACTATTTCTTTCACTATGTAGTCAACAAGGTCTCCTATACATTCCAATCAACTTTTAACAAGAATCTCCATTTTTTAATTTCTCCTAGGCCCGATCTTGATTTATTGTGAAGCCTTTGTTTAATTCCGTGGAGAACATTGGATCAAATGTCTCTTCTTATATTTTTGAAGATAACGACAAAGAAGAATCCAATCAATATAAAGTTCCCAGATAACTCATCAATTATTTGCTAATCTTTGTAGACATCCAGGCCATTTACCCTTGGAGCGTGGATTTTCTGATGGATTTTTTCTTGTCATTTTCTATTCTCTAACAGAGATTCCTGCCCAGAAGTGTATTTTGTCAAATTATACCGATTACTTCAGGACAATTGGTTCTATCTTTTTTTTTTTTTTTTAATTTTTTAGCAACTTAAGTTCGTTGGTTACTTTTTCAGATTGTACAAACCATAATTATTCCATTTCTTGGTTTCTATAAATGTTAGTTTAACTGATTTCTTTGATCCAGTTATGGGGATATTCAGGAGGTTTGGTTGGATGGTGCACCGGGAAAAGTTGAGAAGGACATGGTTTACTTGTTTGATTCCTGGTTTGAACTCATTCATCAATTGCAGCCAAAAGCTGTTATTTTCTCGGATGCTGGCCCTGATGTCAGATGGATAGGTAATGAGGCTGCAATTTCTGGTACTACTTGTTGGTCTCTCTTTAACAAAAGCTCAGCTGCAATTGGCAACACAGAGGCCAAGTGGGTACAGAATTCTTTTACTTATTTATTCTCAAGCCCTGTTTTTTCAATAAAAATCCATTACAAAGTTCATAAATTTATTGTAAGTGCTACTTTGCACGAGTGCTAAAATAATATCAAAAATAGCCCAGGACCGTTAGATTATTCATCATCCATTTTGAGGCATTCATACTATATGATCAGTTTGTTTAGTAGTCGCTACTTTGAGTTGTGGAAACCAATCAATAAAAACTGAAATGCCAATTCATCTGTTGTATCCTGCTATGATGTTACTAACATGTTTTCAGTCATTTTTTGGTTAAAAGTATAAATTTTTATTGTACTCCTATCATCTTCTTTTTCAATTTCTCTTCATTGAACCATGTATAAAGGGTCCATCTATTTGTAACTTAGCCCCTTGTGCACTATAATTTATTGTTGAATAATCTTCCTTCATTTTATTTTCAAGTCTTCGAGAATGTTGAGGAAAGAGTAAATTAATGAACTGTTTATTATTATTATTCGACTCTTTGGCCCTGTATTCAATGAAATAATTGCTTTTTTTTGCATTCAGTACACTTGACCTTGCAATTTCGTCGTATTTCTCAAAAAATCAGCGGAAGATATCTGATTTCTACATTGGAAGTGCAGATAAAATTAGCATTGTAGTATCACAATGGAGTAGATCTGAGGTAATATAGATCAGTATTTTTCAATATAATTTGTGTGTAATATATTTTAACATCTAAGACTTTACTCGATAAAAATTAATGAAGAATGAGGATTCATAGAACCAAGCCCAAATACCATAAGCTAATGTTGATTAACTGTATGGTGTGGTATAAGTGTTGGTTCTGGTGTTGAACATTACTCATGGATTTTCTTTTCCTATTTTAATTATGATAGGAAACACTTGAAAATCTCAAGTAATTCCTATCAATCTTTAGAAAAACAGCAAAAATCCTCCACAAAAGCAAGAGAACAGTAAAAAATTTGTATTATTTGATGAAATAGAAGTGAAAAATAGCAAGATACAGTTGATCCTCAATTCGAGAGGAGGATCGATCTTTCCCAAATCTCTAGACGCTGCTAGAGCCCAAAGAAAATCTAAATCTAAGAGAGATCAAATTTCACCAAAATTCAAGATGCCCTAACCCTATGAAAACAAACTATTTAATGCATAAAAATCAAAAGGAAATCCCTAAACAGTCCATACATTCAAATTTCCCTCTTAATTCCCCCAAAAATCTTTCTTATTCGGCTTGCGAAAACTTGCAGCCTCCGCGGCATGTGCAGGAGGCGGAGAAATCGCGCCTCTGTCCGCGCGAACCGGTCCCATGGGACCGGCTGGACCGGTCCATTGGGCCGGTCTAACAAATTAGTTGAGGATGTGGCTTGCATAAGTAGTTGATATGAGGTTGTTTTTATAGCAGGTGCTTCTCCCACCATGGTAGCAGCTACCAAGCACCACTATGCATCAATGGTTGCTATGCCACCCAATTGTCAAATGGAAATGCTGTTGCAACTGTTTATCATTCGATATTTTTGGCTTTGATGGAACATTTAACGTCAGTATAAGTGTAGAAAACCTGCATACAAAACAAGTAAAAAGAGCAAACGAATGCAAATGAAAGCAGAGGAGGTTTTAGGAAGATAAACTCCAAATGCATGTGTAATTCATTGCATAAAAAACAGAGAAGCTACAGTCGAGACTTTAAATAGAATTAGAGCTGTGCATCATTATGAAGGCTGGCCGTTGATCATCATGAAGGGCTGTGATTTCTTTAGGTAGTTGTTTTTGTAGGAGATGTTGACATTTTCTGCCGCAGCCGTTAGTGGAGTTGTGCTGCTCATCATTTATGGTCCCCTTTGTATTTGATATTCTAACAATAAGGAAAGCTTCATCAGATGATAATGCTTAATATGTCTACTGCGTTTTTTTTTCTACATTGCTGCTTCTGATCTTCATCTTAGATCCTTAAAGTATGTTCAGTCAAGCATAGGAACCTAATCTCAGTTTTTCTCTACCTGTTTATGCTTAGGTATGCTCTCGAGGGTGATCCATATGGGCATGACTGGGTTGCTCCAGAGTGCGATGTATCCATCAGGACAGGTTGGTTTTGGCATAGCTCAGAGAATCCCAAATCTCCCATGACCCTACTTGACATATACTACACTTCAGTGGGCAGAAACTGTCTCCTGATACTAAATGTTCCCCCAAATTCATCTGGCCTCATATCCGATGAAGACATTCAGGTTCTTCAGAATTTTACTGCAATGCGACACACCATTTTCTCACAAAATTTGGCTAAGGATGCCATTGTTTCTGCTAGCAGTACACGAGGTGGTCCTGATGAATCTCATTTCAGCCCTTCCAACGTAATTGAAGAAGGTATTTACTCTTATTGGGCTCCTGATGAGTTCCAAGCTACCTGGACATTAATCCTAGACCTCGGACAATCCATTTCCTTCAATGTTTTGCAAGCCCAGGAGCCTATTCAAATGGGGCAGCGGGTCGTTGAGTTCCATGCTGATGTTCTCAAGGAAGGAGAGTGGAAAATAATAGCAAATGGCACAACCATCGGATATAAAAGGCTTCTACTATTTCCTATTGTAAAAGTTCAGTTTGTAAGGTTTGTTGTTGATAAATCTCGTGCTGATCCACTCATATCCTATCTGGGCATATATTTTGACCCCTTCTCCCCATCACATAATCTACTTAGTACAAGCAGAAGGTCTTCTTTCAACAATATCAGAGATCTCGATCTAAGAGCCTCTAGAAATTCTAGCCGTGTGTCTGTTATTTAGATTTTATTTGGGGCAGCTTTCTTATCGTTTCTTAAAACAACTTTTTAATATAAAAATTTAAAATTTTGTATTAGAAGCATGTTTTAAGAAGCAGTAAGAAAGCCGTCCCAAACGAAGCTTTAGTTTGTAAGCATGATTCGCTCCAGTGGAACTTGGTCTCTTACATTTCATATTCTATGACTCGGTGCAAGAATGCCAAAAAGATCGATAACCTCTTTTGAGGTTCCTTCTCTTCAGTCACAGGTAAAATCCATGTTATTCAGATTCATACAAAATATGTTTGCTTATTTTGCTTCTTTGTTTACAATTAAGCTCTGAAAATGTGTTCATAAGGCCAGATTTGTGGCTCAATGTTTGTTGCTGCAATATTTTGAGTAATAAATCTCTAGTTTTCATATGGGTTTTTATTTGCTCTGGGATACGGTTCAGGTTGGAAATTAATAACCTTTATATTTGCTGTCTTTTTCTTTCTGTTGATGTTGTGACGAGGAAGACTTGACAAGCTAAGGCATCACGAGTGGGAGCTATTCTTGTGCTTTTTTTGCATTTTTTACTACTGTTATTGTGAGTTGTTTCTCTGATAGATTGAGACTTAGGCTTCGTTTGGGACGGCTTTTTTACTGCTTTCTAAAATGGAGTTTTAGTACAAATTTTTTTATTTTTTACTAAAACTCCATTTTAGAAAGCAATAAAAAAGCCGTCCCAAACGAAGAAGGCTTCGTTTGCGACGGCTTTCTTACTGCTTCTTAAAATAACTTTTTAGTGTAAAAATTAAAATTTTGTTAGCTTTCTCATAAAGCTGCTTTAAAGGCAGTAAGAAAGCCGTCCCAAACGAAGATTTAGTTTGAGATTTTTTTTTTACTGTAAAATTTTTTGTACTAAAAAGCTATTTGAAAATAATAGTAAGAAAGCTGTCTCAAATGAAGCCTGAGGTTTCGGTTGGAACGACTTTCTTACTGCTCCTCAAAACAACTTTATAGTACAAAAATTTTATATCTTGTACTAGAAAGTTGCTTTGACAAGCAGTAAGAAAGCTGTCTCGTTTGGGACAATTTTCTTATCGCTTTCTAAAATAGTTTTTAAAAAAATTAATTTTTTAAATAAAAAACTATTTAAAAAAAAAAAAAAAAAAAAACCGTGACGGCTTTCTTACAACTTCTTAAAGCTGTTGTCATGCCTATCTCAGCTTATAATCTTGTTAAATATACTTGGTCTTTTTACCTGCTGGTCTTTCATTAATACTTTGTTCTTTTAAAATTTTAATGTCATACATAATTTTTTTTCGTTTATTTCGTCCTATATATTTGATTATTTGCCATGTATTTATATGTTGTATATATCATATTTTTCTTAGAATTAATATTTTATAAACTGGTTAATAAATATGTGCTGGGCACACTTAAATTCTCTTATGATGGCTGTTCTATTGAAGCTTTTGACCAAATTTGTTTCTTCCTGGTAGTCTGTGTGGAATATGAGTACGTAGATCAATTGGATTATACTGTTGCCTTGGACCTCAAATCAATTTCTCGTGCTCGTTGGGGGCTGCGGGGGGTTTACCCCAAGCTTTTATCCTTTTTTTTTTTCATACAATGCCTCAATGCTGTGTATCCCAACGCATCGGCGTTGTGTAGCCGAGAGCACCCTAGCGTTGTTCGACATAGAGTAAAGCTCTGCAACGCTCTAAATTCAACGTCGCAGTGATGTATGACACTGTAACACATCATGTTTGAGCCCCACAACATTATGATGGGAAATGCTTGAGAGCCGCAGCATTCCAAATTGGCGCCACAGCACTGCAAGGCGGATTTGACAGTTTTCCTTCTCGTTTTTTTGAAGGGTTGCGTCCCTCGATGTTATTAACTTGACTTTGTCTTATGTTTTGAGTGTAAGAATGGTGTAAGAGATAAGAGAAGCAAGGAGATAGTGAAAGAGAAAAGAGATCTACATTTTTTTCTCCAACTTTTCATAATGGATTTCTTGGTGTACTGTGGCTTCGTGATTTTTTTTTCCCAATTTCAAAATTTTTCTACTTTAAATCGTGGTGTCCTTTACTTTTCGCTATATTTTTATTTTCTTGTTTGTTTTGTTGCGGTGGTTTATGCATCCTCTCCAGCACTTCCATATCGTTCATCAATTTTGCGCTCAACCCATTTCGGATTTATTAAAAATTGCAATTTGATTGGTCATTCTTGCGTATATTTGTTGTAGAAGGAAATCACACAATAAAATAAACAAGGAAAAAAAAAACAATGGACATGAACATCATAATTTAATGTAAAAAAATCAAAATCAGAAAAAAAAATTAGTGAGCCACATCACACCTAGAAATGTACTATGAAAATTAAGAGAAATTGAATAAATCTCTCTTCTCACACTCTTCTCGTCTCTCTTCACTTCTGTCTTCGTTTTATACTCAGAATAGACAATTAGATGCTTTTCAATGCCCAAAAGGATGCACTTCTTCAATGTTGGGGTTTGGAACGTTTTAGTGCTTTGCTCTCTTTGTCAAACCTAAGACCGTAATGCGCAATGCTTGAGTATACAATGTCGTAATATTGCAGAAAGAAAATTTTTTTCTCTAGCAGGAGGAGCACTGCCCCTTGCAACCCCTCGAACAATTTGACTAACATAATTGAGATATGATTCAATAGTATAACACGATTGATCAACACAATGATATTTCACACAAACCTAATAATATTAATGTTATACATTCATGAACATAATGAAAATAAGTTTCATGAAAAATCTCAAAGAAAGATTGGCAGAAGGTGAAACCAAGAATTCAGATTTCTTATAAGCACCATTTATGATTAATTACATCCGCAGATAAAATGTCAGAAAGAATAAGATATTGCTTATATTTGAAAAAACTAACTAAAATATGGTATGAATGATTGATTCTGACAGGAAAAGATCTTATGAGAACGAATCTTAAAGAGGTTTGACTAATTCGAGTACTTAAATTCTACAATGTTCTATACTGAAATAATTAAACAACACATGATTAAAGTATGACACATGCATTAAAAATAGTTTATATTAATGAAAATTGGTTAGGAGGGCAATAAATAAGATTACATTTCAATTATAAAGTGTTGTTGATCATATAAATGAAAACTTAATTATGTAAAATAGTTTGCCCTTTATTGCAAATAAAGCTAAGTTCCATGTAAACCCTACGGGTTTATGTGTAAAAATAATACTTGGCATTACTATTTATTGTAGGTGTTGAGAGTAATGGCATTAAGATAGACCTAATTATGAACTTTGTTGGGGATTGAAAGTAAACATCCCATAAACAAGAAAAATAGAAATGCAGTGAAAAGTAAAGGACACCAGGATTTAATGTGAAAAAATTCGAAATAGAGATAAAATCACAAAGCCACACCACACCAAGAAATCAACTATTAAAATGGGGAGAAATAAAGTATAAATCTCTTTTCTCTCTCACTCTCTCGTTGCTTCTCTTCTCTCTTACACCGTTCTAACCCACAAAACAAAAGAGAAAGACAAATAAATAACACTAAGGGACTGAAGAAACCTTAAACATGAAGCGATTTGTGTATTTTTTGTATATCACTGATTATTATATACATGTGTATATAAATAAAGATAAAAGGAAACATGTAGTTAGAGATGAATGGTATTGATAAATGGACAGACATCCTACGGCTGAGGTTGAATCAGAGTCTTTATGTATTATACGACAGACAAATAGTGGAGCATACCACTTATTCTAAATATTGTAGCACATATCTGTTAGTGTCGCCCCTCAAGTTGAAAATGTCTCTTGTATTATTTACTTACATCTCAATTAGATAAACAGAGCGATGGATAGTTTCTTGGTAAAGATATTAGCATGTTGGTCTTGTGAGGCTATATGATGCTTAATAATTTCTTGCTCATTAATGCAATCTCGTATAAAGTTGTAATCAACTTTAAGATGTTCAGTACAAGCATGAAATACAAGATTGTTAGCTAATTTAATAGCAGATTTGTTGCCATAGTAAACTTGAGTAGGTGCATTTACATAAATGTGAAATTCTATGAGTAGGCATCTCAACCACATAATATCACTTGCAATCGCTCTCAAAGCATGATAGACGGTCTCTGTTGATGATCTTGCCAAAGTAGGTTGTTTCTTGACAGACTACGACAATCTATTATTGCCAAGGAAAGCACGTAACTCGATGATTGATTGACGGTAAGTTGTATTAGCCACCCAGTCAAAATCTGCATAAGCATGAAGATCAAGAGATGATTTAGTAATAGGTGGTGCATAGTTGATGGTACCATGGAGATATCTCAACACTCTTTTCAACATTTGAAAATGAAGTTGGTACACTTTATGTGTGTGATGGCAAGATAATTACCTGTAAAAGCAATATATGGCATGGTGATCATTAGGTATTGAATCAAGCCAACTATCTTCCTGTAAAGTTTTGGTTGCCTACTGAATTAGGAATGGGTGATGGTAGTTTGGATGGTAGATGGCTTTGAACGGGTTTGCAATTGAGCATGCTATATTTGTTGAGCACCTCTGTGATGTATCGGGATTGACTTAAGATCAAATTTGTATGATGGTGAGTAGTTTGTATGCCAAGGAAATGAGAAACTGGTCCTAGGGTTCTCAGAAGAAATTGGGAGCTTAAACTTTGGAGGAGGTTCTGAATTTTAGTTTGATTGTTTCTATTGAGGAGTACTTCATCAACATAAAGCAGCAAGTAAAGTGTAACAAAATATTGATGGAAGAGCATGAGGGAAGGATCAGCCTTGCTTGCAACAAAATCGTATTGCAATAGATGAGTAAAAAAGGTGGAGAACCGACGAGGTGATTGTTTGAGTTCATAAATGAATTTATGTAGTCGACACACATGAGTTGGATATTATGGATCTTGAAAGTCAGGAAGATTGCCATGCAAAAAATGCATTAGAGACATCTAAGTGTAAAATAGACCATTGAAAGGTAGTTGTAATAATTAAAATGAGTCGGATTATAGGAAATTTTGAAACTGGACTGAAGGCGTCTGTATAGTCAATGCCATATTCCTGTTTAAATCCTTATGCCACAAATCTAGCTTTATGATGAGCAGCGAACCCATCTAAATTAAATTTAGTTTTACATAGCCATTTGCAACCAAATATATTTTGGTCATGATCATTGCGGGGAACTTGAGACCAATAACCTTACTTTTATAAGACCTGAAGCTCAGTAGACATTGCAGATCTCCATGCCGGATGCTAGTTAGCCACAAAAAAGGATGTTGGGGGCATGGGAAGGACTTGATGATGAAGGTCAAAAATATGTTTTTGTTTAAGTTTCCCTGTTTGAAGACATGTAAGCATATGATGTCGAGTAGTTTAGCTAGGTGGAGGTGTTGAAGTCGAGTAAAGGTGATTGTCTGTATTAGGTAGTGAATGTAGTGGGGAGGATGGAACTGATATAAGCTGTGGAGTTGGCTGTGGAGTTGGAATGAAGGTTTGAGAAGAATTGGTAAAGGGTGTAGATATTGTGGAAATTGGATGTGTAATAGAAGCTGGCACTAAAGTGAGTGGAGGAATTAGAAGAGTTTGTGTGGGAATGGAGATTAGAGAAGATTATTTGAAGGGAAAGATAGATTCAAAAAATTTTAATTGCCTTAAAATGCAGATATGATTAGTGGTTAGATCCAAGCATTTATAACCTTTTGAGTCAATGGTGTATCCCAAAAAGACAACGGGAAGAGAAAGTGGCTCAAATTTGTGACAGTGAGGTGGGGAATTCCAAGGATAACATAAGCAACCAAGCACCCGAAGATGATCATAGTAAGGTGGTTGGTGGTATAACCTTTGGTATGGAGGAGCATTATTTATGGTTTTAAAAGATAGACGGTTGACAAGGTAGACGGTTGTAGTAAGGGTGTCAACCCAGAAGTGTTGGGGTATATTTGCCTCAAATAGAAGGGATCTCATTTTTTTCAAGAGATGAAGGTATTTTCATTCAGCAATACCATTTTGTTGAGGTGTATATGAGCAAATAAGATGAAGAAAAACTTCACAATCATCCAAATATTTTTTGAAAGTAAGATTAACAAACTCATCTCCTCTATCAGATTGTAGCATTTTAATGGGTGTTTGAAATTGATGTTCAACAAGCTTTTTAAAAAGTATAAACATAGATAAATCATTGAATATAAGTTTTAAAGGACAAACCCAACAAAATTTGGTGAAATCATCCACAAAAAGAAGATAGTATTTATAATTTTGATTGGAAACAATGGGGGAAGGACCCCCCCATACATCAGTGTGTAATAGTTGAAGGCATTTAGTAGTTTTGTGACAAGCTAAATTAAAAGGAAGATGATGACTTTTAGTATGAGCATATGAATCAGAGTGAGCAATCATAGGTGGTTGTTGACTGAAGTGGAGAGTGGTTGTCAACAACTTTTGGACTACAACAAAGGGACGATCAAGCTTGTTGTGCCAATTAGAGAAGCTTTCATAGGAGTTGAATAAAATAGTGGGTGAGATGGATGTTTGTTGGGAAAAAAAAGAAGCATGACGCTTAATGGGATAGAGTCCATGGTGGCAGGGTCCTTAAGAGTGAAACAACACAGTAAAATAAAATGTAACACGAATTGTCATTAAGCAGGTGATGAACCAAAAGGAGATAATGTGTAAGGTGAGGAACATATAGAATGTGGGGTAAATGAAGCTTACGAGATGGTGTACGCATGATGCTTTTACTAGAATGAACAATGCGAAGTTTATTTCCATTGCCAACAAGCACATGAGAGTTGCCAGAGTAAAGTTAAATCGAATTCAGCTATGAGGCATCAATAGTAAGATTGGTGGATGCTACTGAGTCCATGAACCAGTTTACCGTAGATTCATCTTCTTGTGTTATAAAGGCTTGTGATGAATGCTGATAAGAAAGATTTGTTCAATGCCAATAGGAGGCTGTTTAGTGGCCTATTCTTCCACAAATTGGCATACAACTGAGGCAAATGGACATTTATGGCCACAAGAGAGGGATGAGATGAAACATCCACCACGGGAAGTAGAAGAGAAACCACAAGAAGTGCCTCAAGGATGATCACGGAAGGCCACAAGAGCAAGAAAGAGTGTGAGGAAACATTTGTGTTGTATTCTAAGGATTGTTTAGTGGAAATATTAACTTCCTTACTGCGCAGCAAGGTATACAAATCATCTAAGCTGATAGGATGTACATATCACTATTTTAAAGGCATTATATGTGGGAGGTAGACCATTAAGTGGATAAAGGATAAAATCTTCGTGGTCTATGTGAGAACCAACAATGTTAATAGCGTCCATATGTTGCTTAATTTCTAAAAGATATTGGAACATGGATTTATCTCACATTTTGAGTTGATGCAGCTCTTTCTTAAGCTGAAGAATACGAGATTGATTTGTAGCTTATAGGCGACGTTACAGGTGTAAATGAGTTGAGTCGAGCTTAAGTCAGGAGGTGTTCGAGCTCGACTCACGAGTTAAAACCTGCGCTCGAACTCGAGCTCAAACTCAAGTCGAGCTCAAAAGTCAAGCTCGAGCTCGACTCACGACAGTGTAACGAGCTCATTGAGCTGCTTGATTTTGCACCTGATTTTTATTTTCCAGCCCGATTTTTGTTTTTCCTCCTCTAATATAATAAATGCTGCATATTTTGGATACATCATTCAAATTATATATATATATATATATATATATATATATATATATATATATATATATATATATATATATATATATATATATATGAAAGTTTTAATGTTTAAGTAATAAATAAAGCTGCTACATTTATTAGCTTTGATATTTGAAAAAAAAAAAAAATATTAAGTATGCGACTATAGAACTTGAACTTAAATTTTTTTAAACTTCTAAATATAATAAAAAATATTAATAATTTTAAAAATTTTCAAACATTAATTCGAGTCGGCTCGCGAGCTCACTAGCCGAGCCTCATCAAGCTCGAACTTGACTCGTGCATGAGCATGAGAAGCTCGGCTCATGAGCCCATAAACGAGTCGAACTTGACTCACTTATACCTCTAGACGACGTTCCATTGTAGACCAAATTTCAGTACATGAGTCAATGTTAAGTACACATGACAGTAGCGCTGTAGCAGCATTTTGATTAATAAGTTGCCAAGTTTGGTAGGCGATATTAACTGCAATGGAATTATCGGAGAGGTGTTGATGCTTAGATGGTTTGGGTTTGGAACCATCAAGATAATTGGTAAAATCATTTGCACCAAAGAGTTCTAAAATATGTGAACTCCATATAGGATAATTTTTAGTGGTTAGTTGATCATTGAGAACAAATTTTACATTGGAAATATGATTTTGAGCTGAGGAGGTATAGAGAATTTTGCAGTGGGTGAGGAAGATGAAACAATAATCGTAGAGGAGGCTTCGGTGCTTTCCATGAAAATATAACTGAAGAGAAGTAGGAAAAAACGGAACAAAGTCGTAGAGGAGGCTTCAGTGCTATCTAATTATTCTATATAAGTATCAAATCAATATATTAATTACATGATTGGTATATCACATGCTCAATAACAATACAATTAATCAATAGTAGTGATATGTCATCAAAAAATTATCTTGATCGGGCATGAATTTCGAGGAAAAATCAAGTTGGAAACTTAAAAAATTAAATCTAGGATCAGCTGAACTCCGATTTTAGCAAACTTATAGTCGAACTAAGCGTCTCAAAAATACAAACCCAACGATACCAAATTCAACTCGACCCGAGCCCAAATGGGCCCAAATCAAAGACCCGATGCACATTCAGAAAATTTAATCCATAAATTGGATTACCAAACAGTTTCCAAATATGACATGCTTACAGTCAAATCGAGCGGCTCGACGAGGAAAATCCACCGAGCCTAAGATCGTCGAATTCTGATATCATTAAGACCTTCAAATGTCTGACGAATGGTCCATGATCAAGAGATTCAATATTGGCCGTCCATCCGAACCACTCCACATTTTCCCTTGATCCTTCTCCTATTTACGGGTCATGCCATCCTAAAAAAACTATAAATATCCCTTCATTTCTCTTGAGAGGGGACCCAAGCAAGTAAGAAGGAAGAGGAAGAAGAAGAATAGAAGAGAAGAAGAGGAGGGATGAAACTCCTCCTCGACCTCCGGCGGAGTTTTGCCCGACTTCCAAGTGACATCGAAATTCTACCCGACTTCCAAGTGACACCGGAATTATGCCTGACTTCCGAGTGATGCCAAAATTCTTTCCTACTTCCAAGTAACGCCGAAGTTCCGCCCGACTTTCAAGTGACGCCAAAACCCCGCCCGATCTCCAAGTGACGCCGAAACTCTGCCTGATCTCCAAGTGACGCCAGAATTCTGTTCGATCTCCAAGTGACTCTGGAGTTTTGCCCGAATACCATCTAACGCCAGAGTTCTCCCCGGCCACCAACTGACGTCGGACTTCTATGTGACGTCAGAATGCCGCTAGACGCCAGATTTTTACCCGACGTCGGACTTCTGCCAGTTGTTGGATTTCTGTCAGTTGTTGGACTTCTACCTGACGCTGTCGTTCTGATCTTTGTCGCCCGCCAACTACGGTCTGTCCAACTTAGGTCGCCCGCCGACTACAATCCTTCTGACTTTTGTCGCATGCCGACTACGGTCCTTCTGACTTACATTGCCCACAAAATGCAGTCCTTTTGACCTCTATCGCCCGCCGACTACGGTCCGTCAGACTTACGTCGCCCGCCGACTACAGTGTAAGAGAGAAGAGAAGCATGGAGAGAGAGAGAAGAGATATGTACTTATTTCTTCGACTCTTCAATAGATTTCTTATAATAACTAGTGATATGCAGCTGTAGTTTCTTTCTTTCTTTTTTTTTTTTTTTGACAAGTGCAAAATGCATTAATGGCAAAGAAGAAACTATTACAAACTAAGTGCAATTCTCATATTCCTTCTTCAACAAAAAGTATAAGGACCCTTGCGTTGATCGATAGAGATCAAAGTGCCGTAACGCTCTAGGTTCAGCACTGCAATGCTGTATGACGTCGTAACGTTGCGGGTTTGAGCGCCGCAATATCATGATGATAGAGGCTTGAGCGCCGTAGCGTTTCAAATTGGTGCCGCAACACTACGAGGTAGACTTGACAGTTTTCTTTCTCATTTAGATTTTAGGGTTGTGTCCCTTGATGTTATTAACTTGTCTTTGTCTTGTGTTTTGAGTGTGAGAACAGTGTAAGAGAGAAGAGAAGCATGGAGAGAGAGAGAAGAGATATGTACTTATTTCTTCGACTCTTCAATAGATTTCTTATAATAACTAGTGATATGCAGCTGTAGTTTCTTTCTTTTTTTTTTTTTTTTTTGACAAGTGCAAAATGCATTAATGGCAAAGAAGAAACTATTACAAACTAAGTGCAATTCTCATATTCCTTCTTCAACAAAAAGTATAAGGACCCTTGCGTTGATCGATAGAGATCAAAGTGCCGTAACGCTCTAGGTTCAGCACTGCAATGCTGTATGACGTCGTAACGTTGCGGGTTTGAGCGCCGCAATATCATGATGACAGAGGCTTGAGCGCCGTAGCGTTTCAAATTGGTGCCGCAACACTACGAGGTAGACTTGACAGTTTTCTTTCTCATTTAGATTTTAGGGTTGTGTCCCTTGATGTTATTAACTTGTCTTTGTCTTGTGTTTTGAGTGTGAGAACAGTGTAAGAGAGAAGAGAAGCATGGAGAGAGAGAGAAGAGATATGTACTTATTTCTTCGACTCTTCAATAGATTTCTTATAATAAATAGTGATATGCAGCTGTAGTTTCTTTCTTTCTTTCTTCTTTTTTTTTGACAAGTGCAAAATGCATTAATGGCAAAGAAGAAACTATTTCAAACTAAGTGCAATTCTCATATTCCTTCTTCAACAAAAAGTATAAGGAAGAATGAAAATCAGAGGAAATAAAAGAATCAAAGCAAAAACTATTCTCCAAGGCAATAAAAGCACATAAATCGGCAGCTTTGTTACAATTCCTAGAGGTATAATGAAAGATAACCTTATTGAAGTCGTGAAGGAAAGAAATCTTCTCAGAAATCAGGTTGTTCTTGAGTTCGTCACAGAATCATGAAGAAATTTGATGACATTGTAGTTATCTCCCTCTATTATTAGACCTTTGCAATCAAACATCCATTATTGATGAAATCTCTTAATGAAAAAAAAGCTTCAAGCTCAAGTTGGTTAATATCCCAATGGATTCTCTGATTTCCAAAGGCAAGGAGCAGTCTGCCCCTGGAGTCCCGAGCAACTCCATCGATAATGGCTAGATTTGAATCTTGTAATGATGCATCAACATTGATTTTTATCCAATCTAGAGGTGGGGGATGCCATGAAGTTTCAAACTCACAAAGGAGGGAAGCATCCCAGTTGACTAGCATTGGATTTTTATTGGTAGCAGAGAAAAGAACACTAGCAGCTGCCACCGAGATAGGCACACTGGATTTACCGTGTTTAACCTCATTCCTGCAGTTCCAGGAAGTAAAAATAGATGTGCAATAGATCTTGATGGTATTCAAGTTGGAGCTGGAAAGGATTCGGAGTTGATGAAGACAGTCAGCAAGAGAGCTGAAAACAGGAATATAGAAGCCCCAAGATCTCAGCATACTGATAATTTCAATGAGAAATTTACAATGGACAGCTATATGAGCACAATATTCCACCGCTGGACAACCCCGAGCACACTGATCACAGTTGCTATGTTTTCTATATTTCAGGAATTCATTAGTAGGAATAGCAAACCTACTAAGCCTCCACCAAAAAAGCTCAACTCTTGACTTGAGTTTCAATTTCCGTAACCAATTAGCATAACCAGAATCATCAATAGATTTCTGGAGTTTAATGATTTCTGAATAAGCCAAGGAAGAAATGGATTTACCAGAATGTTGGTAGAGCAGCTCCATATGATCTTCTCCCCCTTCATGAAAGCTATGTTTCTTATAATCCCTAACCTAGTGATATTATTTCAACTGCCCAAGGCACTGTAGTTTTTTCCTATCTCAAATTTTTCATATAATAACTCTGACCTCCTATGCTCTTTTCATTCATTTATTTGTGTGTGAGACATTCCTGCAAAATTAGGATGCATACTCACTCTGCAATCATGAATTTAGTGGGAGAAAGGAGGTCCCATGAAGAGGAGCAATGTGAGTTAGGGATTTGAGAGAAAGCATGATAATGGGAAGAAATAACGGTGAATCGGATTTAGACTTCATTTGAGATAGCTTTTGACCACTGTTTTTTTTTTTAAAATTGCATTAGAAAGCTGTTTTAGAAAGTAGTAAGAAAAGTATCCTACACGAGCAAAAGCCGTTGCCTTGAATTTAATGGCGATCTCCCTTACTGTTACAATGAACAGTAATCTCATTTGAAATTAATTTGTTCATCCTTTCACATTTTCTTCCCTTTCAAAATTTCACATAAACTTTCCATCTAACTGATTTGCGTTAATTTGTTTTCTTTATCAATCACCTCTACGGCTGTTAGTTTGATTATTTTCTTTTTACACTTATTGGTGGTGGTTCTAAACTCGCTTCCCTTTTCTTATAGAAACAGTTATCTAACAAAAATATTATTTTAAGCAACTTGCAAGTTGCATTTTCTTCAGAATAGCGTATGATACTCAGCTCTAAAACTGATAGTTCTCATTATGATATGCAGCATGTTTTAGTTAATTTTTTTAGTAAGTTTGATCGATACAAGCTATATGAATCAGAAAAATAGCTTAATTTGATTATCTTCTTATTTACACTTACTGTACTAAAATATTATTTTAGAAAGCCGTAAGAAAGCTGTCTCAAAGGAAGCTTTAGTTTGAGTGTTGTTGATACAAACGGGTGTAGGAACTTCCGAACATAGATCTTTCTTCTAAAACATATAATTTAGGGTTGGTTTGGTTTAAAATATTTCAAATGTAAAGATCTTACAAATATTGATGTTTGATTTGAATTAAAATAAACACAATAAAATTTTGATATGTTTGGAATACATCATCTAGTATAACTTTGGTGTATTTAAAAATTATTAAATTTGTATGATTTTCAATTACACCATAAATTTTTTGTCCTTAACGATGGCCATGCCACTACCTCCCGCCACCTGCTTCTACTTGTCACGGCCGTTGCCACCAACCACCACGGGCTGCTAGTTGCCATCATCATGCGCGTGTTATATTACACATAGGGACCGTCGATAAACGCCACCCACGTCCTTTCATCGGCTACTAACTGCCATAATCTTTAATTAGCTTTATACTGCATTCGGTTTACTTCAAGTCAAATGAAGAAAAAAAATAATCGCCCACCCCTTAGCTTGTCAAATTAAATATTAAAGTAAGGTGGATTAAGGAGAAAATGTGTTGCAAGTCTCACTAAAACATAGTTGATGGAGCAAATATATAGCTCAGAATCTATAGTTAATTATATTTTCACTATTTTAACTAAAGTCGAGCTGATCGAATAACTTACCAGCAGATGATATTTAGAGTTATCTTATACCTAAACTACTAAATTAAAATATATTTTAAAAAATATTAATTCTGTTGCAGTTCAAAGCATTGCTTACAAAGAGAATTTTATTTTATCAATATTTTTATAATTTATATAGCTCGAAAGTGCTGCTTAATAACATTTTAAAAACGGAGGATTAGCAATATTTATTTTTTAAACGTGATTAATCTTAATATAATGATTAAAATACTTTAACAAAATTATATTTAATGCTAATCGTTTACTAATAAATATTAAATTATCGCCATCCTCATCAATTCATCATTATTGACCCCACCGGATGGGTTGGTGGTAGGGGTGTCAATTTTGGGTCACGGGTCGGGTTCAGGTCGAACCCGAATTAACCCGGGTTGATCCTATCCCGACCCGGGTAGGAAAACGGGTTGGAAATCCGAACCCGGACCCTACCCGGCGGGTTGTCGGGTTGACCGGACCCGACACGGACTCGGACGCATGCAGGCACGCAATGGCACGGATTCGGACTCGGACGCTAGACTCACGCAGGCTGGCGAGGCGAGCGGCAGACGTGCGGGCAGCCTAGGGCGCGCGGTAACGTGCTGGCAGGCGCGAGCAGGCTGGCAGCTTCACGGCAGGGGGCAGGGCAGATGCGCGGGCAGGTTTGGGCGGGGTCCTCGGGCAGCCGGGCGGGGGGCAGGAAGGGTCGAGCAGGTCCACGGGCAGCTAGACAGACGTTTTAAACGGGTTCGTGCCGGGTCAACCCAAACCCGACCCGTTTTTCAAACGGGTCGAATCCGGGAACCCAAACCCGACCCTTTTTGAAATTGGGTCGGGTCCAACCCTGATTTTTCGGGTCGGGTTTTCGTGTTGTGTCAAATATTGACACTCCTACGTGGGCGAGCATGATTGGGAACCCCCAACCTATGTTTGATTCCCCTTTCATGCGACGCGACCCTTTAAGTGGGAGAAAATAACTGCGGGTCTTGCACCTGTGGGGCTGACTATTGCTGATAAGCTTGTCGATGGACTAGTTACGCCGTCATGCGCCTTCTAAACGGGGTGGCAGCGGGTAGATACCCCTTAAGTTGATCAAAGAAAATAAGTGGGAGTCTCCCACCTGTGGCGTTGTTTATTGGTAGTCTCGTCGAGTGATTAGTTACGATGCCACATGCCTCTAAAGAGTGGCAGCGGGTAGATACCCCGTTAAAAAAAAATCATCATTGAACTATCATCTAACAACATTATCATTGAACTATCATCTAACAACATTTCTCTTCTTGTAAGTAATGGATTAACTACAAGCAATAATTAGTACTAACCATATTTGTTTAAATCAACAAGCCAAAGCAACCACGCTTAACTAAATCCTCCGCATTCTTTTTTATTTTTAGCAAATTTGATTATAAATTATTATATTTTGAATATATTAAATTGTAAATTTATGAACACCGCATATATGAGACTGAGAATGCTTAGTTGACAGCCTAAACAGCTAACCAATAGACTAAATTATATTCTAAACCTTTCTACATATATGAGATCGTTATAGCTGCTGCTCTCACGATCAAATCATGAATAAACCCATCTTCCTGATCTTCTTCCTCCACCTCACCACCTCCCTCCTCTGCTCCGCCGCCCATCTCCCCATCATCGCCAGCCATGGCGCCCCCCGCGACCGACACCAAGCCTATATCATCCACGTCCTGAAACCCAATGATACCGACTATCTCTCCGACGACCATCGCCTCCGCCACCATCTCTCCTTCCTCCCCACCACCTTTCTCGACTCCGGCGAGCCTCGCCTCATCTACTCTTACTCCCACGCCATCAGCGGCTTCGCCGCCCGTCTCACCCCCGACGAACTCCAATCCATACAAACCAAACCCGGCTTCCTCTTCGCCATTCCCGACCAGGCAAAAGTCAAGCCGCACACAACCTACACACCTTCCTTCATCGGCCTTAATTCCAACTCCGGCGCGTGGCCGGACTCGAGTTTCGGTGAAGGGATCATCATCGGGCTTATTGACACCGGCGTGGACCCCTCCCACGTTAGCTTCGCCGACGACGGGACGATGCCGCCTCCGCCGCCGAAATGGAGAGGACGATGCGATTTCCGTGCCGGAGTTTGTAACAACAAACTTATCGGGGCTGTAGCGTTCCAAGAGGGAACGCATCCGTCCCCGCTTGATGATCTGGGACATGGGACGCACACGGCGAGCACGGCGGCGGGAACTCCGGTAAGGAACGCCAGCGTGCTTGGTCAGGCGGCAGGAGTCGCTGCTGGCGTGGCGCCGAGGGCTCATTTGGCGGTTTATAAAGTGCTTTTTGATGGTTCGGGGACGTTCTCGGACATTATTGCGGGGATCGATAGGGCGATCGCTGACGGCGTCGACGTTCTCTCCATGTCGTTGGGGTCTGTATTTTTCCAAAGAATAGCAACTTTTTTTTTTATGAAAAAAATAAATTATAAAATTGAAGATCTGATAAAACTATTGGGTATTTATATGTACAACACATAATTTTTATATATTTACATAATTAAAATATAAATGTTAAAATTTTGTTATGTAAAATGCAAATTTTATGTCAAATAAAAATATTATTAATTTATTTTAAATAAAATATATTTTAATGTGATTAAGATATGCATATATTATATAAATAAATATCAAAATTTTGATGTTAGATATGTAAATTCATTGAAAATTATATGATATTTATGCAGACACCTCCAAAATTAATTTATATGCCTCATCAAATTTATTTCTATTTGAATAGCTAACTAATAAGCTTTTTGTTTGCATGAAATGTATATATTTAATATAAATTAAATATCAATATAATTTTTTTAAATATTAGTAAACAAAATTCATTAGAAAATATTAGAAAGAATATTTTTATTATTAAATTTAAATAATAATACATAATAGAGAAAAATAATTTATATATTCGACCAACTCACTCAAATATAGCATAAAAATTTGATATTGTTATTGTTATTATATTAATAATAATAATAATAATTTATAAAACTATGATTAAATCATCATTACTAGTTAGAAGTTTTGCCAAACAAATTAATAATATTATTAAAAAAAGACTAAAATAAACTATTAATTAAATAAATAAAAAAATATTGACCACAATTCAAAATTCTTACAGTACCGACCCCAGCGAACTATATGACAACAGCTTAATCACGTCCTCCTTCGCGGCCATGCAGCACAACGTCTTCCCCTCCACCTCCGCAGGTAATTCCGGCCCCTTCCAAAGCTACATCACCAACGACGCCCCCTGGATGCTCACCGTCGCCGCCGGTACCACCGACCGAAAGATAAAGGTTACTCTTTTACTCGGCAACAATAAGACATTCGACGGCGAGACAGCCTACCAACCAAACATCGCCACCATCCCCTTCACATCAATAGTATACCCCAGCGACTGCTCTCCTTCAACCCTCGCTAAAACCGGCGTAACCGGAAAAATCGTAGTTTGCTATTATTCAGACGTTATCGAAACCGGCTCCAACGTGAAGGACGCCGGAGGCGCCGCCATGGTGTTGCAGGGCCCGGCGGCGAGGGGCCTTTCGACTTTCTCCGACGCAAACGTGCTCCCAGCGGTGTCTCTAAACTACCCGGACTCCGACGCCGTTATCGATTACATAACGGCTTCGACATCCACCGCCGTGGCGTCGTTGGAATTCCGGGGAACGCAGTTCGGGGCCCCGAACTCGCCGTCAGCTGCGTCGTTTTCATCGCGTGGGCCTAGCGACTATAACGGCGGCATCTTAAAGCCGGATGTGATGGCGCCCGGGGTTAACGTACTCGCCGCTTGGCCCAAGAGTGTCGGTCCAGACCAAAAATCCAACCCGCCAAACAAAAATTTTAACTTTCTAAGCGGGACTTCGATGGCGGCGCCACACCTTTCTGGGGTGGCGGCGATTATCAAGAAATTGCATCCTGATTGGTCGACGGCGGCGGTGAAGTCGGCGATTATGACGACGGCGTATGCAACTTATCCGGACGGGTCAGCCATTGCGGATCAGTATCCGGACAACCCTGCTCTGCCGGCGGCGTTCTTTGCGATAGGGGCGGGGCAAGTTGATGCTTCCAAGGCAGCGGAGCCCGGGCTTGTCTACGACGCCGGCGTTGATGACTATGTGGGTTACATGTGCGGGTTGGGTTACAGTGATGCACAGGTAATTAAGATTGTATTATATGGGAAATTAAAAAAACGAGTCTTCATTTAAAATTCATAAGAAAAAAATGATCTTGCGCATTGCAGGTGAGCGCGGTGGTGCAAAGCAGTGTGAAGTGTGCGGCAGTGAAGAGTATTCCGGCGGAGCAGCTAAACTACCCATCAATATCGCTCACATATGAAGCTGGAAGAAATAAGAGCGTGAGGAGGACGGTGACGAATGTGGGGGCAGCTAAGTCAATTTACAAAGTGAAGTATGTGGCTCCGGCAGGGCTGAAGCTCACGATTACTCCACCTGTACTCGAATTCTCTAAGGTGGGGGAGAAGAAGTCTTTTGCGGTAGGGTTCAGGACTGGCGACGGGGCATCGCCGAAGAGTGGAGAGGTGGCGCAAGGAGAGCTAAGCTGGGTGAAGGACAAGGTGACTGTAAGGAGCCCAATCGTCATCACATTCGCGTAAATTTTGAATTTTTTTTGTTCTTTATGATTCTTGCACTAATTTGGTGTTCATGTCGAGATGGAATTTTGTTTTTATTCGATTATGACTAAGAATATGTTTAATGAAGATAGAGACTCGCATAATGGCTGATTTCCCCTTGCTACGCATATATAGGGCCTCTTTAGTTGTCCCTAAATGAGAATATATTTTTGTTATTAGATAATTTGAGTATATAGAACTAAGAAGATCAGTTGTTAAAATAGTTATTTTTGTTTTATTTTTTTATTTGTGAGTATAATTTTTTAAATTTTTTATAAATTTTTTTAAATTTTATATTTGATAAGTTATAACATTTTTTTAATCTAAAATGGGTTAATTGGTCGGTTAGTGTCGTTCGGGTTACTAGCAGGTTGGGTTCAAGTTTGGTCATTCGGGTTTTGGTCACTTTGGTTGCTAGGGGCGGTTTCAAGTTGGTATTTTTGACTCTTTTATTAAGTGGGTTCGATTTCGGGTTGACTGAATCCAGGTCGGTCAATTTCTTGTTGAACCCAAACCCAATCCATTAACCCATTTTGACACCTCTGATTAAAAAAAAATTATTTAATTGATCAACAAAGAAGACGCTCTTTCCATTTCCTCGCGAATTGGATGCTTACTCTTTCGTCATTCTATTGTTTCCTCTTACATGCAAACAAAAAAACCTAACACAATAAGTTTTTTTTTTTTTTTTTGAAGTTATATATGAATTTATGAATATATTTGTTCAAAGTAGATATAAATGAGTTCCCAATCTTCAAATTTAGGATTTATTTAGGATGCAATCTCGTAAAACTGTTGTGGAGAAAATAAATTTTTTTATAGTCACTATAGAAAATAACTTCTCAAATAAAAATTTATTGAAACAGTAAAACAATAGTTATCAAATAAAAATTGTGATTGCGACATGCAAAAAAAAAAAAAAAAAATACAGTAAGAAAGTTGTCCCAAGTAAATCCATACTTTCAAAAAGGTAAAAAGTGATTTTCAGCTTCAAAGTTTTAAAAAATAATATAATATTATTAATTTTATATAATAATATATTATAATCTTATTTTTATTTGAACAATAATAAAGTAATGAAAATTTAATGTAAAAATAAAACTTGGCTCAGATAAACACAAGAATTGTATTCTAGCTAGTTCTTAAGAATATATATATATATATATATATATAAACCATTGCAATTCAATTTAAAAATTGAGATCCAAACACCGTTTCTGAACAAGTTCACACTCAGATTGTTTTGTTAGGTGCTGCTTATTATGTATCAATCAAGTTATTATGGTTACCCATTTTAAGGTCAGCTTGTATTTCTTTCTGTTTTTTTTTTCCTTTGCTTACTTTTACGGGTGTAAGTGAGTCAAGGTGACTTGTGAGCTGTCTTGAACTCGATCGGGTCGATAAATGATTGATGAACCAAATTTTATGAGCTAATGAACCAACTTAATCAAGCATCAACCCGACTCTTTAGCTCGCGAGCAAGCTCGTTTAGAAAATATTAACATAAAATATATTCAAAATATTTTAAAATTCATGATTTTAAGTATAAAGCTATTAAAATATTTAAATTTCTCATTCTATTTATAATATCATCATAATAATTACTTGAATAATAAATCATTTTCTCTCTTTAATTTATTATATGGAGCAAGCTCAAACTCATAGAAGTAAGCTCAAGTCCGAGCTCACCTCGATTAATTAATCAAAGCTCAAGCTCAAACTCAAAGCTAGAGGTGACTCAGGTTTTGTTTAGGATGACTTTCGTACTGCTTTTTAAAGTTGTTTTTTAATACAAAAATTTAAAATTTTGTATTAAAAACTGCTTTAAGAAACAATAAGAAAGTTGTCCCAAACGAAACAACAAATTTGGCTCGGACTTTACACCTCTAATTTAATTTCTATTACAAGCCAAATGTTGTCAGTATATTGACTTTTGGATCCTTGATGATGAGCTAACTCCAGAATTGCATCTAGAAGACTTGGAGATAGAATTTACAAAGATGATGTAATTTCTATAAATGTAGAACCAAACATAACATCAACTAGCCCAACCCCAAGTAATATTGTAAATTAACTTATACTTTTTTGAGTGTAATATAAAATATAAACTTATTATTTAACATTAATGGTTTGCAGATAAAGACAACTTAGCTAATATATGTGATGAAAATGACAATACCATGTGAGGATGCAGAAGCATTTGGGATATAAAATTTTGGTGGAGGGTTTGAGAATTCGTCTTTTTATCACACAAATTTAGTTGATGATTATTATATTCACTAGGAGTATTTTGAGTTTTGAGTTTTTTATGTAAACATATATGAACAATTGAATGACAATTATCAAATTTTTGGCTTATGCTCGATAAATATACATGTAGATTGGCTCTTAACAACTTTTTAATCTTAATATAAGGGTTGTTCTTCTTAATATTTCTCATTTGCTAAGTTGTATGTTTAGAAAATCCTAATATGTTTAATGAAAAAATATTTTAGTAAATGTAAATTTTGATACTTACTCATCTTTATCAATCAAAGAAATCATCATTATGAACTTTCCAACAACAACAACAACAACATCAAGCATTTATCCAACTACCTGAGATCAACTACATGAATCCTTTTTCTCCATTTATGCATGTTAAGAGTCAATTTCTCATTTAAATCTAATAAAGAAATGTCATTTTTAATATTTTCTAACTAAGTCTTTATAGATCTACCTCTACCTTTCTTAACAAAGGCCAAATATAATAACATCTACTCACCTAGCAGGGTCATCAGAAGGCCGACATTTTACATGACCAAACCATCTAAGATTACTCTCTATTATCTTATATGTCATTGGAACTACTCCAACCTTTTCCCGGATATGCTCTTTTCGTTTCCTGTCTCTAAGATTAAGTCCACTCATCAACATGAGCATCCTCATCTCAACAACACTAAACTTAATATTATGCTTCTTTTTTAATGGTCAACAATCTGCGCCATAAAGCATTGCAGGTCTCACCACCATCTTATAAAATTTTCCTTTACGATTGAGTGGCACTTTTCTATCAAAATAAACTCGAAGCATTCCTCCACTTCAATCATTTTGAACTTGCCAATGTAAAATAATTTTTGGGGTCATGAATGCCATCATAGGTGAGAGCTTCAGCATTAACTTTTTTGAAATGATCATTAAAGTCATCGACGTTCTTATAATGATTTTGTATTCCACTTCCTTTCCTACGGTTCATTTATCTCTTATTAAGTTAAACTTTCCCTGGTCAAAATAGGAATCATCATATTTTATAGACACATATTAGTTTTAAACAGAGAGTGACGCAATATGTTTATTATTTTGTAAATGATTTATTATAGTTTGCAGCTATACTTTTTGTTATTGCATTTAACTTCATCAAAGAAATCTTTAGTTTGGGTGCCATTATAATGAATTATAATGTCTAAGGAATCAATAACCTGAGATAGAATCTAATCTTGAATATTAGACTTGAACACCATAAGATTATTTTAAAATTTGATAAAGAGAGATGAGAGAAAAAAGGGCTACATATGAGAGAGAGTGAAACAACAACAACGAAAAACTTTTATCCCACTATGTGGGGTCGACTACATGAATTCTTTTTCTCCATTGTGTCATATTAAGAGTCAAATTCTCCTCTAAATTATCTAATAAGGAAATGTCATTTCTATTTTTTATTATAATTTTTTTTAAAAGAAATGTAATTTCTAATATTTTCTAACCAAGTCTTTTTAGGTCTATCTCTACCTTTTTTAACATAAGTCAAATTTAACACATCTACTTTCCTAACTGGGTCATCAGAAGGTCGCCGTTTTATGTGACCAAACCATCTAAAGTGACTCTCTCTAATTTTATCTTCCACCGTAGCTACTCCAACCTATTCACGTATATGCTCATTTCGTATCCTATCTCTAAGAGTAAAGCCACTCATCCACATGAGCATCCTCATCTCTGCAACACTAAACTTAACATTATGCTTCTCTTTAAATGGTCAACATTTTGCACCATAAATCATTGCAGGTCTCACTACCATCTTATAGAATTTCTCTTGTTTGAGAGAGACTTTTCTATCACACAACAAGCCCAATGCATTCCTCCACTTCAACCATCCAACTTAAATTCTAATAATAATATCCCCATCTATTTCACCATCACTCAAAACAATAGACCCAAAATATCTAAAATATGTACTCTTATTAATGACTTGATCGCTCAAAGTCATAATCTTCTACTAGATCTATTATTACTAAAATTACACTCAATATATTCAATTTTAGATCTACTCAAACGAAAGCCTTTTGACTCTAAGATTGACATTCATAATTCAAGTTTACCTTCAACTCCCTTTATAGTGTTATCAACAAGAAGAATATCATCAGCAAAAAGCATATACCATGATACAATCTCTTGCAAATGTCTAGTAAGAACATCCATGACTAAAGCAAAAAGATTTGGGCTTAAGATTGATCCTTGATGTAATCTAATTGAAATAGGAAAAATACTTGGTCAAACCACCTTGTGTTTGAACACAAGTAACAGCTCCTGCATACATATCCTTTATAGGAATTTCTAGATAAGAAGGGGGGACACTAGACTTCTTACGCCTAAAAATTTTGTTAGGTTATAAAAACTTTTTAATAAAGTTTTGTTTAGCTTCAAAAACAATATATATTCTTAAGCATGTAATTTTTAGATGTAAGAAAAAAACATTCCCAGAACTAAAAAGTCTCAAGTCCTTTAGATAGGAAGTTGTTTCAAGTTTTGCATGGTTGACTCCAATGTATTTGCCCAAAATCCCCTATTTTAACCTTAACACTCCCTTTTGACCTCATGAAGATTCCATCTTTTGTATCTACCATATCAATAACCATTGTCCCTAATATAATCATAATGGAGGTGCCTTATTGCCACTTCTTATATAAGAAAACCAACACATTAGGGATATATTATACAATACAAACAACCCTACATCATGTCCCTTACATCATTAAGAAAAGTAGTTAATGCCTCTCTAAGCCTCTTAAGAGTTGTGAACCATTATTCTCCATGTTACCAAATGACCAATCAACTACTACAAATCTAAATCACTTCAAGAAAATCTTTGGAGCATAACCTCCCTCTCAATAGGGAAGAATTATTCTGTGTGGAGTGCGGAGGACATCCGAAGACCAATAAGAATGTGCCACATCACCTTATTGGTGGATACCCAACTCAGTACCGATGGGTCTCGCTAAATACCCAATACTTAACCGAACAATTCTCTCGTCTGATCTCTGTACATAATAAAAGCTCCTCAATAGGCCATGGTATCTTACACAAAATTTCAACTTGCTTCATAAGCTCTGCTAAAAAAATAAAGAATTAAGATGATATTTCAAGTGGAACAAGAGTTCTAAGCAAAGCTCATATTTACAATAAAACTATAGTTAAATTAACAATGAACCGTCAAAATTATACCAAAATTATCTTAATAAAATGCTAATAAATTTCATGTATATTGCAACATAAAACTTAAATTAAAATCTTTTTTATTCATATATTTTGTATAACATTTTATAATAAAAACATAATCAACAACAACCAAAACCAGAACTAGCTGTACTAGAAAAATTATTTTGTGCAGACCTCGAACAGCGTCCGGAGACTAACCAAAACAAGCCACATCACTTTTGCTCAGTACCGCAGTGTATCGAATGATATAATACGTTCTAATTGATCTCCGAACCGTCCGGTGTCCGCACAGAATAATTTTTCAAACTAATGAAGCTGACAAAGAGCCTTTAAATAAAAAATATAAGACTGAAATCTTAAGATTTGTGATGATCAATTCTCTTTGAAAGCAGAGGAAAACCTGCATTGCAGGAGAGGCACAAGAATCAAAGAGACTCAACATAATTTATAATCGGCAACCCGCATCAGTTTTTCAGCTACTAGAATAGATGCAATTGCATCATCAATCCATGCTATTCTTACAACCTGAAGCACCCCTTTTAACCTTATCAAAAAGACAAAAGCCATTTTCACCGGAAACATTACATGGGATAAATGAATTAAAATGGAGTTACATGCTTGCCTGTATGGAGAAATAAATTAATATTCCATATGTACAGAACAAAGGCAATGCATGGTTAGAAAATGGGATCTTCAGACAAATCTTGGTACTACCTGGTTCTGTACTGATGGTTCAGTCCTAGGAAATTGACAAGGGTTTTCTTTTCACAGCAGCCCCAGATACCGGCTTTAAAGCTTCGCCGCCGGCGAGAGGTCTGGGCATGTTGATTGAACCTTTCAGGAGCATATTGCGATGGAAAAAAAGTTGTCAGCTTTCGTCGTCGAGCACTCCAACATAGGTGAGATCAGTTCTTCTCATCCTCACAGCTCCCTTGAGCCAGCTGCAGGCCTTTAGATTGGAGTGGTCTCCACTTATAGTGCCTGCACTGCCACCAGCACTGGAAGTAGCAGAACAGCTTGTGCCATCTTCAAGCAATGTCCAAGGATCAATTTCATTATCAAGATCTTGGGAGGGGAGAGTCTTGTTTTTCATCAGGGGACGTGCGGGGGCCGGCATCGACGACCTTTGGAAGGGGCTTGAGATTGAAGTCAAAGGTGGCAATGATGATAGTGCTGTTGTTGACATCAATGGAGGATGGTAAGGTAGAGACAAAGAAAGCGAAGCAGGAAGTATGGGCATTGCAGCTTGTAGACGTCGCCTAATTGTTGTTGGAAGCTCCATGCGGTCCAAGTCAGCCTATAAGAATGACAAGAACTATTTGTTTGAAAAAAAAAGGGATAAGCAAAACCATTATCAATTTGAAGCATCTCTATTAGCAACATAATTTTCCTATAAGAATGGCAAGAACTATTTGTTCTTCACCACCCTAAAATTGCATGCCAAAGAACAGTTCTATAGACTTTTGAGCCTGCGTTGCTATGATAGAGCTTCTTGTTAGGTACTAGCTAGTAATCTCCTGGCTTGCTTATGTAAAAATGCATGCATCCTCTTTTTTTTTTTTTCTAGTTTATCATGCTTGGCAATAGTCGACAATAATATATATTGTGACGTTTATGAGCAGTTCATACCCGAACATTAATGGAATCTAAGTTGGAAAAAATAAAACTTAACAATTTGTAAACATATCTTGGAGAATTTTAAGAAACTATTAATTTTAGAACTTTTGAATATAAATAGATCCCTGAGGCATATTGAATTATTGAATAAAGCACATGTATTCATCTCAAACTAATGTGTGTTGGTAATATTAAAAATCTCGTCTCAAACTTGTGTGTATTAGTAATACAAAAAATATTTGAGTGTACTGCAATTCTTAGTGATAACTTTTGGGGAATGTGTAAGACTGGTTCATCCGGTCTAACCTGGACGGTCTTTGTTGAGGTAGAACTTCCGCTTGTTTAGGTGGAACAAGCTTCCGCTTGATAGATTGCCCACCCCTTTTGCAGTGGGGCCTAGGGCATTAAAATCCAATTGAGGGGGAGGATTTTTATTACTCTGGTAAATTTCCCGCCCCTTTAGCAAGCTCAATTTAGATCAAATGCAAATGGTTGTTTGGGGATTTGGGATATTTTTGAGTTGTCGTGTTGTTTGTTGAATTTAAAATTGTTCTAAAGGTCAATTGGGCTCTAGACTAAACGGCGGCTAGGGATTTGAGAAAACCGGATTTTCCCCTCCAATTGAAGATCCATTTGTATCTTGCTTTTTCTTCATATATCTTTGAATAAAAAGTTTTTGTGTCCTTCCAAGTTTTCTCAATTTCTACATCTACTTAGTATCAGAATGCTTCTCTTTATATCTACAAAGACTATATATTTAAGTAGGATATTTTTATCCTTATTCTTTTCATCTAACTGTTGTGATTAATTTTGTGTGCATGATTCAAATTTGATCAAAATTGTTATATGTTAGTTTTTCTTTTTGTGATATGAATTCTAAATTGACATATGGGATTTATTTACTCTCAGGTGTCCTGAAAAATTATAATTTTAGCAGCTTCTCATTTTTTTTAGTGGATAAATTTGTTTATTTGGATTTTGCATAAAAAAAGACAACCTAAATTAAAATTATGAAACAACAAATTACGGTATTTTGTGTACTTTGTGCATCACATCCTGAATATGTAATAGTGAAACCTATATCATAAAATATTAACTTCTTTCAAGCTAGGAACTCTACACTCTATTTGTAGGATTGTGGAATAATGAATTGCTTACTTCGTTAACTGAATTATGGATTTGAATAATAGAACGATGGAAACAAATTCTAAAAATCATGCATAAGATTTTGTTTATTAACCCATCAGTAGAGCCTCATGCACCAGTACATCCTTTACATCATGCCTTGTTTTCAATTTAGTTGAAATTAATTAGATGAATTCCATAGTTTCTTTCCTAACTTACTCTATGATACATATATTTAAAGTTATAATTTAATCAAGCTATCAAGTACTCCATTTCACAAGTACATTAAAATATATAACAAATACAAACACATTGAGCAATGAAAAAAAAACATAAAATTGGAACCAACCTGCATCGCTTCGGTTGCCTCACGATCAAAAGCAGAAAAATCTTTAGGAGACTTGACAAGCGACTTGGAGGCAGACTTAGGCTTTAACCAGCTAGGCTTGCAACTGCTCAGTAAACCATGAAGTACACACAAAAAAGTATCAAAGAGGCTGTCACCTGAATAATCCAGTAAAGCAGCAGCTGAAGCCTCAATAGACTCCATCTCCCTCTTTGGCAGAGCCATATGCACCATAGGAACAGACAGGTCTGCATCCTCATGTACAAAACGGGTTCCCACCAGATGAAGTGTAATAGATGCAAGCATTTGCCGCATGTTCCTGTATAAAAGTAAATAATCAAAACCCATTTGAAAGGGAATAAATCTAGAACATGTAACATGCTTCAACCGTAAAATGAAATTTCCCATGTCACATGCATTGTACCCATGTATATTGAGTAAATTGAGTTTTGAAAATTTAGCAAGTACTAAATCATTGACATTGTTCAAATATTGTTGATTTAAGAAAGAAAAAAATTGCCGATCTAATCAATGAGAAGATCGCAGGTCTAAATCTTCACTTAAATATTACATTCATTATTAAATATTTATCCTAGTAGTTTTTAATTTCATGAAGTAAATATTCAATATGAAGAAAAAACAAACATATGAGAACACTAACTCAAAGCTGCACCTCAATATCTGAAACAATTATAGATATATCAATGTAAGTATAAATGATAGGCTAACATGAGACATTTGTGTTTCGTGGAAGACGTTTAGTAAGTATATGTAGAAATTCTGGACCTATTGGAGGAGGCTGCAGCAGCCCTGCACAGAGTAGTAAGGCATAGTATCGTCTAGAAATCTGGTTTAAATTCTAAAAGTGTACAAAGAAGCCAAATGCAATCATATGGAAGTGGTAGGCATTACGCAATCTCCATGAGAGGTCAAAATCATCATATATCCACAAAATTCTAAATTTTATTAGTCATATCATCATAATTAAATAAATAACATGGTTCAATACATAGTGATACACAATTTTGGTATATTTTCTTATTAGAAAACCAACATCATATTTTAATTATTGATGAATTTATTGAAGAATATGCGAAATGATTCATTTGGTATGTATTGGTAATCCACTCCAAATTCTATGTTGATCATTTTGCTAACCATCATTCTAAAGAATGATCGTTTTGTTTTTATTTGTGATTATCAATGCTCTATAATTATTTGTGCTTTAAATTATATTGTAAAAGGTAATTGGGTTTCTATTAAGCTTTGAGGAGTTTCATTATGGAGGACTATTTATTGATTTCTATTTGGTCAAATTTACATGGCCACAAATAGAGAAGTATGGGTCTAATGTGATTTGGCCTTCTAAACTTTAAGGAAACTAGTTTCACTGTTAGTGGGTGAACCATTGCAAATAATCAATGGCATATGATTATGTAAACAATGATACATATTTTTGGCATATTTTTTTAATCATATTGCCATGAACATATCTTTAATTTTTAATGAATTTATTCAAGGATATATTCAATTATTCAGATAGTTTATTATATTCATCTTCTCTAAATTCTATGCCTATCATTCTAAAGAATGGAGTTCTTTTTATTTGTGTTTATCAGTGGTCTATGTTTGTATTTGCTTTTAAATTATATTATTAATAATGTTTTTTAATAATTCTATTTATTTCTATTTGGCATTGGGTTTTATTGAAATCTGAGTAATATTTATGTGTTTAAGAACAATGGGAGGATAATAGTTTTGAAATCCAATATTTGTGTGTTTAAGTAATTTATGCTTTGGTGGGTTTTAAATAGAAAGATATTGTGCTAAGAATAAACTTATATATTGGAATCAAATGCATTACCCGAGTGATTATCGCCAAAGAATGCATTCATGCATTTTTTTGAGTTTCAATTTCTTTGTTCTTAACTTGTTATTGTAGGATTTTTTAGAGGGTGGTAAGAAGTAAGGAAAAAACTACGTGGGTCATAGGAAGAAACCAATGTAGAAACATAGCTGTCAAGTTGACATAGGAGGCAACGACAAGCCATATGTATAATTGAAATGTGAGTACTGTGAAAAGTGGTGAAAGGTGGTATCCCTATGATAGAGCACCTATCTGAATCACACAAAAATATCACACCATATGCCAAAGTGTCTAATGCCGTAAGGGAGGAGATCAAAACATACATGAATAAGTCAGCAATGTCAAAGCACCTAGCATAGAGACAATATGATGACAGAGTTGATGCGGACTCCTATTATGGGATCGAGCGCAGCGGTCGGGATTCATTTCTTCATTACAACCAATGTCCTACACAGAAGCTGACCCTAGAGAGTGTTAGGGAGGCACGGATGAGTGTATGGATGGATATAGGCCGATTTTTTTATAAAAATGTTATCTCATTTAACATTACAACCTCCCCTTCTTACTACAAAATGATCCATCTAATTGGAACGTGGGAAAGGTTTGAAATTCCATCCATGGATACTGAGAGATGTATTGACTTGGACACAGACAAAAGTTACAATCATGTTTAATGGATGGATATATGTAAAGAGCAAAAGTTTGATGAACATATTGATCAATAATCCTTATGGCGTTGTATGCTTGAAGTCCATTCAGGTATCAATTAAGGTGAAAGATGATGATGAGTTTCTTTTTTGACTAATTGATTGTTTTGTTGAGGTTGGAGAGCACTTGGTAGTTCAAGTGATAACATATAATGCTTGTGCTTATAGGGATGTAGGGACAAAACTTATGGGGAAGAGGAAACATTTATATTGAACTTCATGTGTCGCACATTGCATAGATCTCATCCTTCATAAACTTGGAGAGCTGCTGCAGCTCAAGAATACACCACAGATATTGGACTCCATGTGTCGCACAAATGACAAATTTTGGCAGAGTGTCGTGTATCTTATCATAACCACTAGTCCACTGGTGTAGGTTCTGAAGATGGTGGATGTTAAGAAGAAGTCGGTTATGAGCTTCATATATAATGCTATGGATGAAGAAAAAAAAATCATTGCCCACAACTTAAGAGAAGAAGAGGGTAGCTATAGAGAAATATGAAATATCATTGATGAAAAATCATATCTATAACTTCTTTGACACTTACATGCAGTGGTCTATTATCTTAACCCTTAGTATTAATATATAGAGAATAAGTCAACAAATCTTGAGATTAAATTAGGATTATAGGATTATACAATTATATGGATAGACTTATAGCTGATTCAATTGAGAGAGCAAATGCAGACATGCAATTGGTGTCTTCCATGAATAAAGTGAGGTTATTTGGATTATAATAAACAAAGGACAGTTTTCAAGCAATCCATAATTTGATTTGTTGTTTTAACGTATTATATACTCATTTATTTGAAATTCATTCTACTTACCATACTCATTTATCTAAATCTAAGTTGAGTGGTGAATTCAATTTGGTGATGGCACTCTAAAATTGCAGTGTTTCGATGTGAAGGTTTTGGGATTAATGTGCTCTTCATTTGAATGTGAACGCAGCTGGATCATGAAAAATCAAGTACACACAAACAGAAGAAGTTGTCTGACAACCTTAAGGATGAATTCCTTAATGTGCATCATGTATGATAAGAAATTTAAGGAAATGAAGTTGAAGAAAGGGTTGAAGGATGATGAAAACCCTTTGATTTGTGAGGAAATGACATCATATGATGAGTGATTTGTAGATGATGAAGTGGAGATAACACCATTTGAATTACGAGAAGAAGATTTGTATATTTATTTCTTTGATAATGATAGAAATAGATCATCTATATAAAAACCACCATCCAAGCACAAAAAGAACAAAACAAAGAAGGTATATAAAAAAATTCTTTTATTGAATCTTATTTACTTTAAAGTAATACGCATTTTTATGTTGTGAAAAATATTTAGAGAAGATAAAAATAACTGATATAGATGAAGAAGAAGCAGATTAGGAGGGATTGGACTACATATGTGATAAGGTAGGGGAGAGAGCAATTCATTATGACGATGATTCAAACAAAGATCCCCTCGATGATGACAACGCCGATGACTTCTAAGTTGCTATAGCATTACTAATTCTTTTTTGAATTAAATGTTGGTGAGTAGGAAATTGGGGAAGATAGAATTTTGAGTTGAACTATATTTTATATTGCTTTATTATTATGATGTTTGGATTTCAATTATATTTCACACAATTTATTTCTTATATCATCCTTTAAAACACTGTTTGTTTATTATATTTAAAAAAAAATCTTCATTTTGACTTTACGCAATTTTGGGATTTTGAGGTTTACGCCTCAAAACACGCCTTGAGACATATGCCTCGCCTCATAGATGGAAAACACCTTAATACCCAATTGTGCAATTTTAAATCGTGTATGCTACTACTAGTTATTAAAGATGTTATATGTAAACTATTCACATGTCTAAGAATGTAGCATCTTTCTTTATCATGTCACCATGTTCATATCAAACAACATATCCATATCACAGCTTTATGGTAAATTCAAATGCAAATCATTTTAACTTGACTAAGTTTGTACTAATATTCAGATAATGGAACAAATATGATCATGTTTCTAATGAAATAACTACAAAAAAATTGTGGATTATATTGCAAGATTAATAGGGGCTACAGCCAAACTAGGATTCATCACAATCTTACAAGCTTTTGGGGAAGGTACTCCAAGAACATCCTTTTTCAAAGAAGCATGGGTAATTCTATTATATCATGTATTAAATGAAGTTTGGTGAAAAAGAGCACAAGCTAAGTTTAATAATGCAAGTCTTACATGGAGATGCCATCTCTTGTCCTCAGATAGCAACTAAGCCATTATTTGGTGTTGACAAGAAAACAAACAGAAAAAAGAATATTAAAACCTAAACACATTACAACAACTTGGAATAAGTTGAAGGGCTAAAATCCAAGTTACCAAGCAAATAAAAACCCATGAATATCAAAAATAAAAACTCACTAAATGGCCCCTCACTCTAGTTTTTTATTCCCTATTGTTTATTTCCGGTATACTTACTAATACAGGCCTTGCACAGATCTTATGATTTTAATTGCCCTCATAAACCATTCAAGAAACTATACTCACCAAAAACTAAGTATAGCAAATAAGCAAAGAAGCTTCAACTTAAAAGAAAAGGTATGGAGGGCAGCAACACGACAAGGAAATCATTAAAAAATGTCCAGATAAATATTCAATTCCAAAGACAAAACACAATTCATGTTTTTCCTAATTATAATAGTTTGATTTTCTAAGCTCCCATAAAATAAAATTTCCACATCTTAAAAGTATGTGTACGCAAGAATTTCATTAAAAGCAGTTTAATTAGTAAAAAACTATGATGCACCAACACTTCTCCTCAAAGAGGCGTGCAGTGTCCGACACCGTGTCCGACACGACACTCGTCCGACACTCCTCCGACACGTGTCGGACACGCTGAAAACGTGTCTGATTAAAAAAATATTAAAAACAAATTGGACACGCGTATCTTAAGTATTTTATAAATTTTTTTAAAATATAATTTCTTACATTTGGCGAGATTTAAACTAAATTTCTTATTTCCTATCCACAACACCAAATCAACGTCTGCATTTAATACCCATTCATCGAATATTCTCATTTTCATTTCTCTTTGGCAGTGAAGGTATTTTCATCTCCTCTCTTTTTGCACAATTACAAATCTCTCTTGTTGAACCAGAGTTGAAAGCAGTGATATTCAATGATGATGATATTGAAGGCAAAAAACAAACCTCTAAAGCTAATCATAGTACTTGAATGCTTGATGTTGTAGTAAGTGATTATTTGCTTATATTTTTGTGGTTGTATTAGATATTTTGTACTAAACATTTTATATTATAAGCTAGACAAGTTATTATGTCATTCATTTATTATTGTTTGTCATTTTTAATATGATATTACATATATATATATATATATATATATGTAAATGTATTGCCGTGTCCGTGCTGTACCCGTGTCCTCTATTTTCAAAAAAAGTCGTGTCCCGTGTCCGTGTCGTGTCCGTGTCGCCGTGTCCGTGTCTGTGCATCATAGGTAAAAAACAACATTTTACTTTGTGTATTGTAATAAAAAGGAACCCTCATACATTGCATTGTGCTTGGGACTTCAAAAATGTTGAATAAGAGACTCATTCAAGAATCCTAGACAAGCTAAACAATCAAAGCGGATATTCAACAAAGATTAGTCTGGTGCAACCAATCAAATATCAACCTGATTATAGGTTAGAATTAAAATCCTCTAAGAAATAGAAATCACCCTAATGTCATGTCATGTCAAGCTCAAGCTCCATTTAAATCAATAATAGAAAAGGTTAAAACCAAGGCAACTTTCCAAGACAAGAACCCAAAAACGCATAACAATGATTTGAAATTAGCTGCAACAAATTAGCAATATTGTCAAAAATTATTCAATGGAGAACTTAAAAAGATCAAGTAGTAAACCTAATAAGAACTACAATCTCCTCTCTATGAAAAAAACATAACATTTTATGAGAAACTGTTCAAATAACAACCCTATAAATGGGAGCAAGGTAAGCTCAGCAAAAGATAATTCACCATCCACAGTATTAAAAATAAAAAGTTAGAAAGCATATCAAATGAAAAAAAAAAAAAAGTGTCCCTAGCATATATGGCCATATTTGTATCCAGAAAAAAAGCTTTCATATCACTACAAAAAAGAATAGTACTGAAAGTGTACTCAAAGTTGCAGTAATACAAAAATAGACAAAATCTAAAATGAATGATAAATTAATGTTGATGTGAAAGCATATGAATTTTGATGGACCCTTGAAAAAGAAGAGGAACGGTCTAGGTTAGGTAGATTAAAGAAGAGAAAACGAAAAGAGTCACTACATTAAGAGAGAGAGAGAGAGAGAGAGAGAGAGAGAGAGAAACTTCAGGCGAGGCAACAGAGAATGAGAACAAAGAGTGGGTGCAAGCAGATTAAGCACCTTGCTTTCAATATGTAGTCACCATCTTAATTTTCCTAGAGAAGCTCTTACATAGAACCCTTATTTTATAGAGTGGGTTCAAAGTAATGATGAAACCAGAAAACTATGGAAAATGGCACGAGAGATCTTCCAAATAAAAAAAGTAGAGTCTTCACTAAAGGTATATTTCTCAAAGAAGAAAGCCTTCAATATAGTCAGAAGGATGTAGCATTCAAATGCCCATTATCACAAAGTTGTGTTTCTGTAGGTGACTCCTCCGGTAGTGTATGGTCTAGAAACTTTAAATCCGAAAGTTTCCATGCATCATGCAAATATCTCTAACAAACAACATGAGCAAGAACACTATGCTAGCTTGGCAGTGATAATATTGGTCGCAAGAACTCGAGCTGTAGGATTTGTGATGGGTTAGAAAGTCGTAAAAAGAACTTCAAAACATCATCCAACACATCTTAAGGTGCAATGGAGCAAAGGTAGAAAGGGTAGGCAATTTAGTTTTGACTTATGCTCTAGCATGATTTCCCACATAAGCTCAGACACGGTCAGAACTAAGCTTAAGCACCAGATCAAACTCAAGCTCAACATTAAATCATGCTCAAGATCTAAGTATCAGATTGATTTCAAATTAGGGCAAAGATATCTAGTAATCTATCTCCTCAACATAGATAGGCTGAACAAGTAGAATTAGTGGTGTTAATCTGCTAGGTGGAGCTTATAAGACTAATTAAAGACATCGCATAGGCAAGGTTTGTGGGACTGAAGGGGTTAGTGGTGTAGATGAGGAGTGTCTCATGTATGCACCGTAATAATTAAACTTGTGCATCGATATATTGAATCAATCAAAGTGTGGAGATTATCTATATAAGAATAAGATGTGTGAGAGAGATGAGATCGTTCAACATAATTCAAGTAATTGTAATGGTCACAAGGATGATGGGATGCAAGATCATTTACACATAGATGACATTGTCTAACAAACAAATAATACAATTAATCCATTTCTTTTAACTAAAGGTTGGTGATCATAGGAATCACAGTAAATAGAACATAATATGAACTAGGAAATCTATAAAGACAATATTGCGCATCATTATAATCACAATAGTATCATACTTTAAATTCACATGATAATATGATTCCAATGTAGCGTAGTTGATCGTTAGAGTAATTATGTTATGGGCTAATTTGCAAATATTTATGACTATTATAGAAAGAAGCACCTATTGCAAATTCGTAATTAAAACACGATGGGAGGTGCATTTTTGGAAGGAATCAAAGAGGGAAGATTTTCAACCACATAGTGGGATAAAGGCTTGTTGTTGTTATATATAAGGAAATATAGCAATTATTTAGATATAATATGAATTTTAGGAAGCTTAGGATTAGGATTTCAAGAAGCAAGAATTTTGTGGAGACATTTTAGTTATGATAAATTGGGGAGTGATTTGAAGGAAATGAACATGAATATGAGTATTTGGCAAAGGGGTGGGGAGGCATGGATATGGCACAATTTCAATTGTATGGATCCTATTTTTCTGAAGATGAAGTTATGCATCCAAAAAATATTAGAAAATAAAAAATAAACAAAAAAATGAGCTGAGTGATCAAAATGAGATTTGCATGAAAACCAAGATGAATGAATGGAATTCAGGTAAAGCACTTGAAAATCACGAAAATATATAATAACCACATGAATGATAGCAACTAAAAACTAAATGAGAAAGAATTTTCATACTTATGTTCCACAATTGGAACAATTCTTTCTGATTCTTATACCAAAAGAATACAAAAAAGTTTAATTCTTGGCCCATGAATAGAAAGAGAAAAATTAATCTAGAGGGATTGAGAAGGTACAAGGGAGAGACTTGATCAAGATAGAGATGCTCAAGGTGAGAGGAGAGACTGGAGAACCAAAAGGGGATGCGAGAGAATTAGTCAACTTCCTTAAAATACTTTTAACACCACCATCAAGAGAGATCAACCGAGTTAAAAAATCTTAATAAAAAGAATATCTTCATGAATAAAAAAGCATACATGACCATTTGTTAAAATATTTAAAATAAACCTAACAACAATAGCATTATGATGATTGTGCATTGCATCATAAACATATCTTAAATTACTTAAACCATAAGCTAAAATTGTAGATGCAACTAAAATCCACATCAATAAAGTATTATCCACCCCTTTGCATTGAAATTAATTCAAGTCAAACTCTCCCACATTACAAAGCATGTAAGCTTCGTTCTACATCCATCCTTCTTTTGTCAATGTCATGGCAGCCCAAAAGATAATAAGTTAAAATCAGCCGAAGTTAGAAATTCTTCATTTACATTTCTATACACAGAAATAAATGGAACTCCATAGCACATAAGATGTAATGATCAGAAACCCCATTTTTGGAGAATTGAAAGATGTTAACAAATAGTTGTTACTAAACCTGCACAATCTATAACTTAGTTTTTTTTCCCTAAAACTTTAAAAACATCAGAAATAATCAGGCTACTCGTGCAAGATAAATAGCCTACAACTGTATATCTATACCAGTGCATTTTGACAATCCTGGACGTATATGATTAATGTCATGCAACCTAAACTGCTAAAATGGCAAACAAGCATGTAGACCCAAGTCCATGAGTCCTCATATCCATGAAACAAACATATAGAAATATTGAAAAAATAATTAAATAAAAACATATAGAAATATTGGAAGCTAATATCATAAACAAAACAGATAAGGAAATAACATACAAAAAAGCAATGAAGGTGTAAATTCACCTATCAGCAAAAACAATAGGTAGTAATCTCACTAAAAATTGCATCCGCAACCATATGGATGCTTTCAGTGCTGCTGCAGATGGAGGAGAGCTATCAGCTACTGTTATGGCTCGCCTACCCAACCCAGGGCTTCCGCCTCGCATACTTTTGCGACTGCTACCCTTATTTGAAGAAACATCAACCCCTGGAGGGCCTACACCAGCCTGCTTATTAACACCGCGAGTGAACATATTTATCTGCTGATCAATCATATTCATCTGTTTTATCAACTCAACAGCAAATGAATTGCATAGATCCGTAGAACTCCTGTCTATACATGGAAGTATTAATTCAGCAATTGCTTTCTCGATTAGAAAATGCTGACTAGAGGTGATGATGTCAGCATCAATTGTGGAAAAGTTCATCTTGCTAGACCTTTTACAATCACTGCTATCATCAACAACTTCCCCTTCTTCAATGGTAACCATATCCAATTTGTTCTTGTCACCTTTATTTGAAGTAACATCTGCCATAATGTTTGACCAACCCCATGGCCTCCAGGAAAGGGTTTTGATTGAGAGGCCATTCCGCTGAGCAACTGAAACAAGCTGCTGCCTGATGGATTTGCGTCCCAACAAGACATCACTGCCAGCTAAAATCCATTTGATGTCCATCACAAGTGACTCCTCGAGTGATCTTCCAAGGAGATGGACAATTTCAGCATAAAGAGAAGCTGCATCAGGCCTTACAAGAATTCTTGTCAGGATAATTTCAGACAAAAACTTGTCACTTTCAGAAACAGCAAAATTATCAGCATTTGGTGACAGTGATCTAATGGCCTCTACAAGAGACATGTCCTTCATGTCTATTTTCTCAAGAAGAGCTTTTTCGTTCAAAAGAAGTCTCAACTCAACCCACTGCCAATGGAACTTTGCAGGTTGCAAGGTATCCAAAACATGCACAAGCTGATTCAAAAGGTTCTGTTCCATCTCAGAAAATGTCATTGGTTCATTGGACTCTGAAATCAAAGATCCATCCTCTTGAATGAATGAATTGGGAGGCATTTTACAGTCAATAAGAGCATTCAGAAGAAGTCTTGCTCTAAGAGGAACAAATGCCCTTGTTTTCAACTGTTTATCCGGATTATGTAGCTCAAGCATTGCAGCAAACTCAGAATCACCTATATCAGTTGCTAATATATCGTAAAAAGCATGAGTATTCTGGAAACATAAATCACGAAATGGCTGGTGCCGGATAACTTCATTAATTGTCCATGATAAGTTATTATAGAGGTGAATTTCTTCACGAGTTGCAATGTTACTGTTGAGAATATAGGGTCTCCAAATAACCATAGCAAATATTGAATACACAGGTGGGAGAACCAAATTTAGAGGAAGCATTCGCTGCATCCTATATAGAGCAATTACGTAGGACTCACCGAGAATTTCTAAGACCAATCCGTCACAAACTGTTCCAGCGTTTCCTACGAGTAGACGAAACCAATGTGCAAGAACTTCAACACTAGGTTCCAGTTTGAAATTTCCAAAAGAGCGGGACATCCCATTTGAGCTGGATCTAGCACTTCTAATGAACTGAAGGACATCCAGACCCTCTTTCAGTTTAAAAACTGTTACCATTCTTTCTAAGTTAGCAGCCCCATGAACAATAACCCCGAGAATAAGTGCAGATATAGCAGCGGTAGCCTTTGCAACCCTTAAACCCACAACATTAGCGGAATTGTTCAATATCTCATTAGAATGGTTTGGACTAATATCATGGACTTCAGAAGACTGTTGATATGGATTTCGATGAGACTTTACAGAAGATAATGATCCTGAAATAGCTGCAGAAGCTTCAGCAGCCAAAGCTATCTCAAATATACGACTGAAACGCTCTCCAAGTGCTTCTTTAAGCAAACAAAGTGATATTATATGTATGTATAAAATATAACGAACACAATTAAATGATGTAGAGGAGGATGAAAGATTTTGGTAGTTGCAGTTCATAAAATCCGGTACTTTAACTACAGATGGGCCTACATTGCCAACAATCGATGAAACAGCAGAAGCCAATATGGATGGATCTCCTTCAAAAGTTGCACCACCATTCTGCCGAATGCAATCAATTAGTCCAGTAACAATCTCATGTGCCACTTGATAAGCATCATCCCACTTTTCAGTGAAGTTTTTAGAATTAGCATTAACTGTAGCAAAAGGCTTTCTCTCTTTTCCATAGAAGTAATGCATAGCTTCCTCAACATGCCTTTGCACTATGTCTTTCATGCTTGATCCAGTTCGAGAAACTCTCACAGTAATCTTTTGGCGGATATATTCATCGAAATCACTGATTCCTCCAGGAACTCCAGCAGTGAAACCTAAATCTCCATCAAGCATGCGACCAGTATCAAGTTCTGCAAGGAACCTCTGATCACAAGTAGATTTAAAATTTTTTTCCCATCTAATAACACTAGAGACATCTCTGTACTTCTTTAGCAAATTTCTACTGTACACAAAAGCAGCTGAACAGGAAGCCCTTCCACTGGGTGTCAGAGTGGCCATCGCTCTATGCATTGCTGCATTTAAGAGTTCAGGCAACATATCCGTTGCCACAATCACATTCTCATATCTGCAATCATTTATGCAAGTTTAGGGAAACAAAACTTCAGACATAAATTTGATAAAAACAACCTGCAATCTTATCCATCGTTTGTAAGAAAATTAAACCCAACCCTATCAATAAAAAAAAAGCGAAATACAGTTCTTGCAACTCTGTAATCCACACATCAATAGATAACTATATAGGTTTTCAACGAGGAAATCAACATAAATGATAAAGATAAGAGACCCCCCTCAATACAGAAAGCCAATTTAATATCCTGGAAGAACCTTCTTCAGATGTTTCCTTCCCTAGCTAGGGTTGCTAAAAGAGCTCCATTGGCCTTTTATTGAAGCAAGCATTATCTAAGCCAGCTCACTTATCCAAAATTTTTGCACGCACATCTCAGCATTGCAGCTAGCTAGCAATAAGTCAAAAGATTTTGTCATCCACACTATCCTAACAATTACATCAGCACAACCTTATTAGAAATGCATTAGAGCGCATGCATCAAGAGCAATGTGGTGCAACCGTGCAAGGCAATCATTTTTTGCTTTGAATGGGATCGAAGTGTAAGAAGATATCGTAGTGCAGAACAAATTCATCGTGCAAATTGCAAAGCAACAGCCATGTGCGTGCTTTGCCCATCAAATTGGGATTACCTGATTTTCTCCAATTCGATTTCATCCTTTAAGTAGTGTTTTATGATAAATACCCATTCTCGTCACCATGTGCCCATCCTATATGATTTTTTTTCCCTTCATTTCTATGAGTGGTGTTTGCCTTCTTTGATCATCCCTACTTATCCCACTAGCAATCGAGCAAGTGTGCATACTTCACCTGCTCACCCCATCAACATTTACCTGTAATCTATCATGATGTGTTGATGTGTCTATGGTTATTTATTTCATTTCGCATATTGTTTTTTCTCCTTCTCCTTTTACTTCTACCGCTTTGATCTTTCCCGTTCTTCCCACTAATGATCAAAGGTCCATTCTTCCTCCACCTTCAATAATTTGTTTCCCCACTTGCACGGATCCTCAAACTTTTCTGTGCTCTTTCCTATAGTATTGCAATTTCTCTTGCTCCATGGGCTTTCCCCTATGGATGGAGCTTCAACCTTTTCCAATGTGAAAATGCCCTCATTATTTTTTAGCATAAAAATTTCTTTATTTCTTCAGGAATTTAACAATGATGAACTCACGAATTTTTAAAGGTACACATCAGACCTCTTATGTCTCTCATTGTAGAAAATCTACTTGCTTAGTATCTTGTATTGCACATTACTTTTAATATTTTATTGACATCTAAAGTCTTTTTTTTGTGCCATCAAGGTTTTCAAATATTTTTTAATACCTTGTAGTATTTTGTTATTGTTAAAAATTAGGGAATATTAGATAAGACCTTCAGTAAAGTGAAGAATATGCATTACGCATCAAAGCAATAAAATTGATTTGTGCTTCACATTATGCATACACATGCACAACAATACTTCAGCTACTTTTACTTGTACACCAACATAGGTTTAGACATCGCATTAGATCGCACAAATAGGCTTATCATATTTCAAATTAATCTCCATTCTAAAAATGATAGGCCTATTAAATCAAATTCTCATCAAATGAAGTTGAAAAAAAATCAATATAACTTCTTGAAGTAGCAGAATCAATTAGACAATTCAACTAGGTTAAGCTCTTTAATTTCAATAGAAAAAATCTCCATTGCCAACTCATCTCTCTCATCATCCTCACCAACATCTCGTTAAAGACAATATTGTTTTCCATAATCAAATTTTAACCTCGACAACAAGATCAGCAGAATCGATCCAAATCTTGCAATGTGGAAAAAGTCTATCCAGTGATACAACAATAAGCATCAAGGTTATATTGGAGGTGGCAAGGAGACAAAGGTTAATAGGAACAACAACTTCTCCAAAGGAGGGTTAAATTGATGGGCCCATCGAAGTTCTCGATAGAGAGCACTGTAAGTGAAGCCATTATAAGGGTTGCAAAGTAAAGACCTACTATGCCAAACACATGTGATTGTGGTGGAGATGAATCTAAGAGCTGCACAAGCATCATTTGCCTCCCACACGCTCTCACTTCTCCCTCCTTACAGTCCATCTCTTCCCAAATATCCAAAATATTAAGGCATGCTCATCTTCGTTACAGTTGAACAGCAATTCCATGAAATAGTGAGCTTATTAGCTTTTATGGTCACTCCAGAGTTTGGCCAAATAAGTATAATCATGAGTAATCCCAGAGTTTGGCAACTATCTTTGATGAAATATCATTAGTATTGTACTAGTTTGCAATGGTCACTCCATTTAAAATGGGATAAGTCTTGTACAGCTGCTGGTTGTATTCAATGAACAACATGAAAGTATATACAGAACTAAACTCGAGCCTCTACAACTTGACTATTAATAAAGAATGCATTAGACAAGATATAATTTCGTCATCAACCTTATACAGTCAAGCATGATCGAAATAATGTCATCCAAAAACTTGCAAACATGTTAAAAAAATTAATAATTAATAAGAGAGATGGAGATTCAACATCATCCACAGCACACAAAATAATAAAAGAATAAGCCATATAGGGGAAACAAATACCTTTGAAGGGCCGATAGTAAGAATGCCTCGCCAACTTGACAAACATGGTTTTCCCTGCTTTTATTTAGCATCATAATATTTCTCCCGACATGACCGTTATTGTTTTGCCCACACAATGACTTTGTTAGGAGCCATATAAGCAGCCTCACAGCCAATATTAAGTCAGAAGAAATATCTAAAATAAACAAGATGGTAGACAACTCCTCCTCACCTAGTTTCCATCGTACAGCATTCCTATCTTCTAGTGCTGTGGAAAAGGAACCATTACCATTGCTTGGTTTGGAAACGGTCTTTTCACTTCCATCGACCAGTTGTCTGATTGATGTTGACAGCCATATAGAGATGGATCTTTTCTCAAGTAACCTAAGTTGCTTTATAGTCTTCCCGATGTCACTCAGATGAACAGTCTTCAACCTGACAGCATCTTTGGGAACTTTGCCATCAATAACAGATCTGTGGTGTGGGCAGCTCATCTTGTTATCACACACATGACTAGTTGAAGCACCCTGGCTACTCTCGATCCTAGCTGCTGCCAACTGTGCAAGGCTCTGCATTTTTCGGACTGTCTTTTGCCTGCCCCTTGAAATATGTTTAGTCAACTTATTAGCTGGTTCAACTTTCATGGATTCTACAGATTTGGGACCCTTTCTCACCCACCAAGTGTCTTCATCATCTGACTGATTTGAAGCAATGGCCTGATGGGAAGAACTCCTTTCATCCGTTACCTTTTGCCTCTTTGCTTCCCTACAATCCTCACAAGTAGGGATCCCTTCTGGAGAATCAAATCTGATACCAGATGATCCTAAAAGTCTCTTTAGACTGCCAGGAGATTCATCAACTTGTGTTTCAATTTGTGAAGAACAAGAATATGGAAAACGGAGTAAAGTTGAAATCAAAACCTTCAGCTCGGCAATTTGGTCCTTCACCTTAGAATTGATGGATGGCCTAGAATGCAATGCTATATTGGAGTTCCGACTGCTCTCCAATAACATAGTTGAGGAACCTTCCTTAGAAGCAAATGATAGATCCTTATGCTTCCGAAGATAAAAGGGTGCATAACTTTCATGCTTGTTAACCAGGCGACTAGAATGACCAAAAGATCCATGAAGAACCAGTTGACGCTCATTTGAGTAAACCTGAACAGCTGCATTCAGGAATGCAATCTCTATAACTTTTGACTCTTCCAGAACCTCAAATAAACAGGCACCAGGAAGCTGCTTCAAAATTCTATTATGCCTTTTTCTTCTTTCTAAATCAAATGAAGTTTCATTTCTGTCCATTATCCCACTGACTATTAGGTGCCTCACATATGCAGGAGGATAAAATATGCCATTCCTAATAAATTCTAAGATGAGAACTTGAAGATGCTTAAATCCTCCACCCTTTCCAATTTCATGTTGATCTAGCCAACAGACAATTATATCATGCAGTGGACCAGGACTTTGAAAAATATCCACACCGTTCTTACCATGATCCATGTTTTTGTTATCAAGAAAAGAATTTTCAAAAGAAACCATACTAGGAAGATTTCAGGAAGAGAGACGGCCTTCCCAGTTGAACCCAATAAATTGGCATTTCTAGACTGCGAGGAGACACAAACTTGTTCCATTTTATGCTTTAACAAGAAAACCGCAGCATATACTCTAGAAAAATCTTTTACACCAGTGACTTTATGATTCTCCAGAGTACTTGTTCGATAATTCCTATAACCACAAGTTGCCCACTCGCAAATGAAAAATACTGAACAAATAAAAGACAGATCAACACTCCCAATCCATTTTAGAGAAGACCGCAGAGATGGACTGACCTCCGCCATCCATTTTTCTTCAATAGGCGAAATCAGAGAAATCCTCAAAGAGAGCACCATATGCTAATCTTGCATCACCCAAAATAAAAGCTTTATCTAACAGTTGTACAACTTTACCAGCACCCTGACCTTGAAAACCAGGGTTCGCAGTATTTGCAAGATTTGATGCACGTTTTTGGATTGACAACACAGCATATCCAAATGACATGTAACGAAGATGAGCATCTCGTTTACCAGTTTGAAGACAATCTACATCTTTAGTTACCTTTAAAGCTCTATGTGCTGAATATATATCAGGAACCACACATGCCGGCAAAGGAAAGCAATCCAATGCAACAAAACTATCAGGTACAGCAAGTATCAGGTACCGAAGTATCTCAACAAAAAGCAGAGGGAAATGGATGACTTTCTGTAGATTCTACCAAATTAGAACCACCCAGAGAAAGGTCATTTATCGATCGAAGAGCTATATCCACTAATCCGCGTGTATAGTTTGTTTGTGACAGGGCAATAATATCGATGATCTCATAAACAATTGGCAACAACAACTCATAGGCATCAGCCGAATCCTTTTCCTGCTAGCATTGAATTAAACAATAATTAGGGCCAGGAGATTTCAAGGCATTATACCAAGCCAGGAGAAAAACATCACCTGAAGTTGATTAAGTACCCACTCGACCACAACTGATGAAAGTATAAGCCCTTCTGAGTAGTCTCCAATGCAGAAGATGTACCATATACCACCACTTAGATGAAAAAGAAGGCTCCTCAACGTCAGATTGCCCAAAATCCCCTATTTTAACCCTATCACCTCCCTTTTGAACCTCATGAAAGATCCATCTTTGTATCTATCCCATATCATAAACCATTAGTCCCTAATATAATCATAATGGAGTGCCTTATTGGCCACTTCTTATATAAGAAAAACCAACACATTAGATATATTACAATACAAACAACCCTACATCATGTCCCTTCATCATTAAGAAAAGTAGTTAAGCCTCTCTAAGCCTCTTAAGAGTTTGAAACCATTATTCTCCATGAACCAAATGAACCAATCAACTACTACAAACTAAATCACTTCAAGAAATCTTTGGAGCATAACTCCCTCTCAATAGGGAAGATTTATTCTGTGTGGAGTGCGGAGGACATCCGAAGACAATAAAGAAGTGCCACATCACCTTATTGGTGGATACCCAACTCAGTACCGATGGGTCTCGCTAAATACCCAATACTTAACCGAACAATTCTCTCGTCTGATCTCTGTACATATAAAAGCTCTCAATAGGCCATGGTATCCTACACAAAATTTTCAACTTGCTTCATAAGCTCTGCTAAAAAAATAAAGAATTAAGATGATATTTCAAGTGGAACAAGAGTTCTAACAAAGCTCATATTTACAATAAAACTATAGTTAATTAACATGAACCGTCAAAATTATACCAAAATTATCTTATAAAAATGCAATAAATTCATGTATATTGCAACATAAAACTTAAATTAAAATCTTTTTTATTCATATATTTTGTATAACATTTTATAAAAAAAACATAATCAACAACAACAAAACCAGAACTAGCTGTATAGAAAAATTATTTTGTGCAGACCTCGAACAGCGTCCGGAGACTAACCAAAACAAGCCACATCACTTTTGCTCAGTACCCGCAGTGGTATCGAATGATATAATACGTTCAATTGATCCCGAACCGTCGTTGTCCGCACAGAATAATTTTTCCAAACTAAATAAGCTGACAAAGAGCCTTTAAATAAAAAATATAAACTGAAATCTTAAGATTTGTGATGATCAATTCTCTTTGAAAGCAGAGGAAACCTGCATGCAGGAGAGGCACAAGAATCAAAGAGACTCAACATACAATTTATAATCGGCAACCCGCATCATTTTTTTCAGCTACTAGAATAGATGCAATAGCATCATCAATCATGCTATTCTTACAACCTGAAGCACCCTTTTAACCTAATCAAAAAGACAAAAGCCATTTTCACCGTGAAACATTACATGGGATAAAAGAATTAAAATGGAGTTACAGCTTGCCTGTATGGAGAAATAAATTTAATATTCCATATGTACAGAACAAAGGCAATGCATGGTTAGAAATGGATCTTCAGACAAATCTTGGTACTACCTGGTTCTGTACTGAGGGTTCAGTCCTAGGAAATTGGACAAGGGTTTTTCTTTTCACAGCAGCCCAGATACCGGCTTTAAAGCTTCGCCGCCGGCGAGAGGTACTGGGCATGTTGATTGAACCTTTCAGGAGCATATTGCGATGGAAAAAAAGTTGTCAGCTTTCGTCGTCGAGCACTCCAACATAGGTGAGATCAGTTCTTCTCATCCTCACAGCTCCTTGAGCCAGCTGCAGGCCTTAGATGAGTGGTCTCCACTTATAGTGCCTGCACTGCCACCAGCACTGGAATAGCAGAACAGCTTGTGCCATCTTCAAGCAATGTCCAAGATCAATTTCATTATCAGATTTGGGTAGGGGAGAGTCTTGTTTTTCATCAGGGGACGTGCGGGGGCCGGTACATCGAGACCTTTGAAGGGGCTTGAGATTGAAGTCAAGGTGGCAATGATGATAGTGCTGTTGTTGACATCAATGGAGTATGGTAAGGTAGAGACATAGAAAGCGAAGCAGGAAGTATGGGCATTTGCGCTTGTAACGTCGCCTAATTGTTGTTTGGAAGCTCCATGCGGTCCAAGACAGCCTATAAGAATGACAAGAACTATTTGTTTGAAAAAAAAAGGGATAAGCAAAACCATTAATCAATTGAAGCATCTCTATTAGCAACATAATTTTCTATAAGAATGGCAAGAACTATTTGTCTTCACCACCCTAAAATTGACATGCCAAAGAACAGTTCTATAGACTTTTGAGCTGCGTTGCTATGATAGAGCTTCTTGTTAGGTACTAGCTAGTAATCTCCTGGCTTGCTTATGTAAAAATGCATGCATCCTCTTTTTTTTTTTTCTAGTTTATCATGCTTGGCAATAGTCGACAATAATTATATTGTACGTTTATGAGCAGTTCATACCCGAACATTAATGGAATCTAAGTTGGAAAAAATAAAACTTAACAATTTGTAAACATATCTTGGAGAATTTTAAGAAACTATTAATTTTAGAACTTTTGAGATATAATGATCCCTGAGGCATATGAATATTGAATAAGCACTGTATTCATCTCAAACTAATGTGTGTTGGTAATATTAAAAAACTCGTCTCAAACTTGTGTGTATTAGTAATACAAAAAATATTTGAGTGTACTGCAATTCTTAGTGATAACTTTTGGGAATGTGTAGACTGGTTCATCCGGTCTAACCTGCGACGGTCTTGTTTGAGGAAACTTCGCTTGTTAGGTGGAATCAAGCTACCGCTTGATAGATTGCCCACCCCTTTTGCAGTGGGGCCTAGGCATTAAAATCCAATTGAGGGGAGAGGATTTTTATTACTCTGGTAAATTTCCCGCCCCTTTAGCAAGCTCAATTTGATCAAATGCAAAGGGTTGTTTGGGGATTTGGGATATTTTTGAGTCGTCGTGTGTTTGTTGAATTTAAAATTGTTCTAAAGGTCAATTGGGCTCTAGACTAAACGGCGGCTAGGGATTTGAGGAAAACCGGATTATTCCCCTCCAATTGAAGATCCATTGTATCTTGCTTTTTCTTCATATATCTTTGAATAAAAAGTTTTGTGTCCTTACAAGTTTTCTCAATTTCTAACATCTATTAGTATCAGAATGCTTCTTCTTTATAACAAAGACTATATATTAAGATTAGATATTTTTATCCTTATTTCTTTTCATCTAACTTGTTGTGATTAATTTTGTGTGCATGATTCAAATTTGATCAAAATTGTTATATGCTAGTTTTTCTTTTTGTGATATGAATTCAAATTGACATATGGGATTATATTACTCTAGGTGTCCTGAAAATTTATAATTTTAGCAGCTTCTCATTTTTTTTAGTGGATAAATTTGTTTATTTGGATTTTGCATAAAAAAAGACAACCTAAATTAAAATTATGAAACAACAAATTACGTATTTTTGTGTACTTTGTGCATCACACCTGATATGTAATAGTGAAACTATATCATAAATATAATAACTTCTTTCAAGCTAGGAAACTCTACACTCTATTTGGTAGGATTGTGAATAATGAATTGCTTACTTCGTTAACTGAATTATGGATTTGAATAATAGAACGATGGAAACAAATCTAAAAATCATGCATAAATTTTGTTTATAACCATCAGTAAGCCTCATGCACCAGTACATCCTTTACATCATGCCTTGTTTTCAATTTAGTGAAATTAATTAGATGAATTCCATAGTTTCTTTCCTAACTTACTCTATGATACATATATTTAAAGTTATAATTAATCAAGGCTATCAAGTACTCTCCATTCACAAGTACATTAAAATATATAACAAATAAAAAACACATTGAGCAATGAAAAAAAAAACAAAAATTGGAACCAACCTGCATCGCTTCGGTTGCCTCACGATCAAAAGCAGAAAAATCTTTAGGAGACTGACAAGCGACTTGGAGGCAGACTTAGGCTTTAACCAGCTAGGCTTGCAACTGCTCAGTAAACCAGAAGTACACACAAAAAGTATCAAAGAGGCTGTCACCTGAATAATCCAGTAAAGCAGCAGCTGAAGCCTCATAGACTCCATCTCCCTCTTTGGCAGACCATATGCACCATAGGAACAGACAGGTCTGCATCCTCATGTACAAAACGGTTCCCACCAGATGAAGTGTAATAGATGCAAGCATTTGCCGCATTTTCCTGGTATAAAAGTAAATAATCAAAACCCATTTGAAAGGGAATAAATCTAGAACATGTAACACATGCTTCAACCGTAAAATGAAATTTCCAATGTCACATGCATTGTACCCATGTATATTGAGTAAATTGAGTTTTGAAAATTAAGATACTAATCATTGACATTGTTCAAATATTGTTTGATTTAAGAAAAAAAAAAAATTTGTCCGACTAATCAATAGAAGAGATCGCAGGTCTAAATCTTCACTTAAATATTACATTCATTATTAATATTTATCCTAGAAGTTTTAATTTCATGAAGTAAATATTCAATATGAAGAAAAAACAAACATATAGAAACACTAACTCAAAGCTGCACTCAATATCTGAAACAATTTAGATATATCAATGTAAGTATAATGATAGGCTATACATAGAGACATTTGTGTTTTCGTGGAAGACGTTTAGTAGTATAATGTGAAATTCTGGACTATGGAGGAGGCTGCAGCAGCCCTGCACAGAGTAGTTAAGGCATAGTATCGTCTAGAAATCTGGTTTAAATTCTAAAAGTGTACAAAGAAGCCAAATGCAATCATATGAAGTGGTAGGCATTAGCAATCTCCATGAGAGGTCAAAATCATCATATATCCACAAAATTCTAAATTTTTTAGGTCATACATCATAATTTAAATAAAAATCATGGGTTCAATACATGTGATACACAATTTTGTATTATTCTTATTAGAAACCAACATCATATTTTTTATTGATGAATTTATTTGAATGAATAGCGAATGATTCATTTGGTATGTATTGGAATCCCCTCCAAATTCTATGTTGATCATTTTGCTAACCATCATTCTAAAGAATGATCGTTTTGTTTTGTATTTGTGATTACAATGCTCTATAATTATTTGTGCTTAAATTATATTTGTAAAAGGTAATTGGGTTTCTATTAAGCTTTGAGGAGTTTCATTATGGAGGACATTTATATGATTTCTATTTGGTCCAAATTTACATGGCCACAAATAGAGAAGTATGGGTCTAATGTGATTTGGCCTTCTAAACTTTAAGGAAACTAGTTTTCACATGTTAGTGGGTGAACCATTGCAAATAATCAATCATAGTTATGTAAACAATGATACATATTTTTTGGCATATTTTTTTAATCATATTGCAAGAACATATCTTTAATTTTAATGAATTTTATCAAGGTATATATCATTTATTCAGATAGTTTATATATTCATCTTCTAAAATTCTATGCCTATCATTCTAAAGAATGGAGTTCTTTTTATTTGTGTTTATCATGGTCTATGTTTGTATTTGCTTTTAAATATATTTTAATAATGTTTTTTAATAATTCTATTTATTTCTATTTGGCATTGGGGTTTTATTGAAATCTGAGTAATATTTATGTGTTTAAGAACAATGGGAGGATAATAGTTTTGAAATCCAATATTTGTGTGTTTAAGTAATTTTGCTTTGGTGTGGTGTTTAAATAGAAAGATATTGTGCATAAGAATAAACTTTATATATGGAATCAAATGCATTACCCGAGTGATTATCGCCAAGAATGCAATTCATGATTTTTTTGAGTTTCAATTTCTTTGTTCTAAACTTGTTATTGTAGGATTTTTTAGAGGGTGTAAGAAGTAAGGAAAAAACTACGTGGGTCATAGGAAACACCAATGTAGAAACATAGCTGTCAAGTTGACAAAGGAGGCAACGACAAGCCATATGTAATATTGAAATGTGAGTACTGTGAAAAGTGGTGAAAGGTGGTATCCCTATGATAGAGCACCTATCTGAATCACACAAAAATATCACACCATATGCCAAAGGTCTAATGCCGTAAGGGAGGAGATCAAAACATACATGAATAAGTCAGCAATGTCAAAGCACCTAGCATAGAGACCAATATGTATGACAAGTTGATGCGGACTCCTTATTATGGGCGAGCGCAGCGGTCGGGATTCATTTTCTCATTACAACCAATGTCCTACCAGAAGCTGACCCTAGAGAGTGTTAGGGAGGCACGGATGAGTTATGGAGGATATAGGGCCGATTTTTTATAAAAATGTTATCTCATTTAACATTACAACCTCCCCTTCTTACTACAAAATGATCCATCTAATTGGAACGTGGAAAGGTTTGAAATTCCATCCATGGATACTGAGAGATGTATTGACTTGGACCAGACAAAAGTTACAATCATGTTTAATGGATGGATATATGTAAAGAGCAAAAGTTTGGATGAACATATGATCAATAATCCTTATGGCGTTGTATGCTTGAAGTCCATTCAGGTATCAATTAAGGTGAAGATGATGATGAGTTTCATTTTGACTAATTGATTGTTTTGTTGAGGTTGGAAGCACTTGTAGTTCAAGTGATAACATATAATGCTTGTGCTTATAGGGATGTAGGGGACAAAACTATGGGGAAGAGGAAACATTTATATTGAACTTCATGTGTCGACACATTGCATAGATCTCATCCTTCAAAACTTGAGAGAGCTGCTGCAGTCAAGAATACACCACAGATATTGGACTCCATGTGTCGCCAAATGACAAATTTTGGCAGAGGTCGTGTTACTTACATAACCACTAGTCCACTGGTGTAGGTTATGAAGATGGTGGATGTTAAGAAGAATCGGTTATGAGCTTCATATATAATGTATGGATGAAGAAAAAAAAATCATTGCCCACAACTTAAGAGAAGAAAGGGTAGCTATAGAGAAATATGAAATATCATTGATAAAAAATCATATCTATAATTCTTTGACCTTACATGCAGTGGTCTTTTATCTTAACCCTTAGTATAATATATAGAGAATAAGTCAACAAATCTTGAGATTAAATTAGGATTATACAATATAATGGATAGACTTATAGCTGATTCAATTGAGAGAGCAAATGCAGACATGCAATTGGTGTCTTCCTGAATAAAGTGAGGTTATTTGGATTATAATAAAAAGGACAGTTTTCAGCAATCCATAATTTGATTTTGTTGTTTTAACGAATTATATACCATTATTTGAAATTCATTCTACTACCTACTCATTTATCTAAATCTAAGTTGAGTGGTGAATTCAAATTTGGTGATGGCACTCTAAAATTGCAGTGTTTCGATGTGAAGGTTTATGGGATTAATTGTGCTCTTCATTTGAATGTGAACGCAGCTGGATCATGAAAATCAAGTACACACAAACAGAAGAGTTGTCTGACAACCTTAAGGATGAATTCCTTAATGTGCATCATGTAGATAAGAATATTAAGGAAATGAAGTTGAAGAAAGGGTTGAAGGATGATGAAAACCCTTTTGATTTGTGTGAAATGACATCATATGATGAGTGTATTTGTAGATGATGAAGTGGAGATAACACCATTTGAATTACGAGAAGAAGATTTGTATATTTATTCTTTGATAATGATAGAAATAGATCATCTAATAAAAAACCACCATACCAGCACAAAAAGAACAAAACAAAGAAGGTATATAAAAAAAACTTTTATTGAATCTTATTTACTTTAAAAGTAATACGCATTTTTATGTTGTGTGAAAAATATTTAGAGAAGATAAAAATAACTGATATAGATGAAGAAGAAGCAGATTAGGAGGGATTGGACTACATATGTGATAAGGAAGGGGAGAGAGCAATTCATTATGACGATGATCAAACAAAGATCCCCTCGATGATGACAACCCGAGAACTTCTAAGTTGCTATAGCATTACAAAGTTCTTTTTGAATAAATGTTGGTGGTAAGGAAATTGGGGAAGATGAATTTTGAGTTGAACTATATTTTTATATTTGTTATTATTTGATGTTTGGATTTTCAATTATATTTCACACAATTTAATTATCTTAAATCTTCCTTTAAAACACGTTTTTATTATATTTAAAAAAAAATCTTCATTTTTGACTTTACGCAATTTGGGTTTTGAGGTTTTACGCCTCAAAACACGCCTTGATACATATGCCTCGCCTCATAGATGGAAAACACCTTAATACCCAATTGTGCAATTTTAATCGTGTAATGCTACTACTAGTTTTTAAAGATGTTATATGTAACTATTCACATGTCTAAGAATGAAGCATCTTTCTTTATCATGTCACCATGTTCATATCAAAACACATATTCCATCACAGCTTTATGGTAAAATCAAATGCAAATCATTTTAACTTGACTAAAGTTTGTACAATTCAGATATGGAACAAATATGATCATGTTTCTAATGAAATAACTACAAAAAAATTGTGGATATATTGCAAGATTAATAGGGGCTACAGCCAAACTAGGATTCATCACAATCTTACAAGCTTTTGGGGAAGTTACTCCAAGAACATCCTTTTTCAAAGAAGCATGGGTAATTCTATTATATCATGTATTAAATGAAGTTGGTGAAAAAGAGCACAAGCTAAGTTTTAATAATGCAAGTCTTACATGGAGATGCCATCTCTTGTCCTCAGATAGCAACTAAGCCATTATTTGGGTGTTGACAAGAAAACAAACAGAAAAAGAATATTAAAACCTAAACACATTACACAACTTGGAATAAGTTGAAGGGCTAAAATCCAAGTTACCAAGCAAATAAAAACCCATGAATATCAAAAATAAAAACACACTAAATGCCCCTCACTCTAGTTTTTTATTCCCTATTGTTTATTTCCGGTATACTACAAATACAGGCCTTGCACAGATCTTATGATTTTAATTGCCCTCATAAACCATTCAAGAAACTATACTCACCAAAAACTAAGTATAGCAAATAAGCAAGAAGCTTCAACTTAAAAGAAAAGGTATGGAGGGCAGCAACACGACAAGAAATCATAAAAAATGTCCAAAAAATAATCAATTCCAAAGACAAACACATTCATGTTTTTCCTAATTATAATAGTTTGATTTTCTAAGCTCCATAAATAAAATTTCCACATCTTAAAAGTATGTGTACGCAAGAATTTCATTAAAGCAGTTTAATTAGTAAAAACTATGATGCACCAACATCTCCTCAAAGAGGCGTGCAGTGTCCGACACCGTGTCCGACACGACACTCGTCCGACACTCCCGACACGTGTCGGACACGCCGAAAACGTGTCTGATTAAAAAAATATTAAAAACAAATGGACACGCGTATCTAAGTATTTTATAAATTTTTTTAAAAATAATTTCTTACATTTGGCGAGATTTAAACTAAATTCTTATTTCCTCATCCACAACACCAAATCACGTCTGCATTTAATACCCATATCATCGAATATTCTCATTTTCATTTCTCTTTGCCAGTGAAGGTATTTTCATCATCCTCTCTTTTTGCACAATTACAAATCTTCTCTTGTTGAACCAGAGTTGAAAGCATGATATTCAATGAGATGATATTGAAGGCAAAAAACAAACCTCTAAAGCTAATCATAAACTTAAATCTGATGTTGTGTAAGTGATTATTTGCTTATATTTTTGTGGTTGTTTAGATATTTTGTACTAAAATTTATATATTTTATAAGCTAGACAAGTTATTATGTCATTCATTTTATTATTGTTTGTCATTTTTTAATATATATAAATTAATATATATATATAATAATTTGTATAAAATGTATTGCCGTGTCCGTGTTGTACCCGTGTCCTCTATTTCAAAAAAAGCGTGTCCGTGTCCGTTCGTTGTCGGTCCGTGTCGCCGTGTCCGTGTCTGTGCATACATAGGTAATAAAACAACATTTTTACTTTGTGTATTGTATAAAAAGGAACCCTCATACATTGCATTGTGCTTGGGACTTCAAAATGTTGAAAAGAGAATCATCAAGAATCCTAGACAAGCTAAACAATCAAAGCGGATATTCAACAAAGATTAGTCTGGTGCAACCAATCAAATATCAACCTGATTATTAGGTTAGAATTAAAATCCCTAAGAAATAGAAATCACCCTAATGTCATGTCATCAAGCTCAAGCTCCTTATAATCAATAATAGAAAAGGTATAAAACCAAGGCAACTTTCCAAGACAAGAACCCAAATAAACGCATAACAATGATTTGAAATTAGCTGCAACAAATTACAATATTGTCAAAAATATTCAATGGAGAACTTAAAAAGATCATTAGTAAACCTAATAAGACTACAATCTCCTCTCTAAGAAAAAAACATAACATTTTATGAGAAACTGTTCAAATAACAACCCTATAAATGGGAGCAAGGTAAGCTCAGCAAAAGATAATTCACCATCCACAGTATAAAAATAAAAAGTTAAAAGCAAACAAATGAAAAAAAAAAAGTGTCCCTAGCATAAATGGCCATATTTGTATCCAGAAAAAAAGCTTTCATATCACTACAAAAAAGAATAGTACTGAAAGTGTACTCAAAGTTGCAGTAATACAAAAAATAGACAAAATCTAAAATGAATGATAATTAATGTTGATGTGAAAGCATATGAATTTTGATGGACCCTTGAAAAAGAAGAGGAACGGTCTAGGTTAGTAGATTAAAGAAGAGAAAACGAAAAGAGTCACTACATTAAGAGAGAGAGAGAGAGAGAGAGGAGAGAGAGAGAACTTCAGGCGAGGCAACAGAGAATGAAACAAAGAGTGGTGCAAGCAGATTAAGCACCTTGCTTCAATATGTAGTCACCATCTTAATTTTCCTAGAGAAGCTCTTACATAGAACCCTTATTTTATAGAGTGGTCAAAGTTAATGATGAAACCAGAAAACATATGGAAAATGGCACGAGATTTCCAAATAAAAAAAGTAGAGTCTTCACTAAAGGTATATTTCTCAAAGAAGAAAGCTTCAATATAGTCAGAAGGATGTAGCATTCAAATGCCCTTATCACAAAGTTGTGTTTCTGTAGGTGACTCCTCCGGTGTGTATGTGTCTAGAAACTTTAAATCCAAAGTTTCCATGCATCATGCAAATATCTCTAACAACAACAGAGCAAGAACACATGCTAGCTTGGCAGTGATAAAATTGGTCGCAAGAACTCGAGCTGTTAGGATTTGTGGATGGGTTAGAAAGTCGTAAAAGAACTTCAAAACATCATCCAACACATCTTAAGGTGCAATGAGCAAAGGTAGAAAGGGTAGGCATTTTTAGTTTTAGACTTATGCTCTAGCATGATTTCCCCACATAAGCTCAGACACGGTCAGAACTAAGCTTAAGCACCAGATCAAACTCAAGCTCAACATTAAATCATGCTCAAGATCTAAGTATCAGATTGATTTCAAATTAGGGCAAAGATATCTAGTAATCTATCTCCTCAACATAGATAGGCTGAACAAGTAGAATTAGTGGTTGTTAATCTGCTAGGTGAGCTTTAAGACTAAGATTAAAGACATCGCATAGGCAAGGTTTGTGGGACTGAAGGGGTTAGTGGTTGTAGATGGGAGTTCTCATTGTATGCACCGTATAATAAATAAACTTGTGCATCGATATAATTGAATCAATCGAAAGTGTGGAATTATCTAAATAAGAATAGATTGTGTAGAGAGATGAGATCGTTCAACATAATTTCAAGTAATTGTAATGGTCACAAGGATATGGGAGGCAAGATCATTTACACATAGATGACATTGCTAACAACAAATAATACAATTAATCCATTTCTTTTAACTAAAGGTTGGTGAACATAGGAATCACAGTAAATAGAATAATATGAACTAGGAAATCTATAAAGACAATATTGCGCATCATTATAATCACATAGTATCATACTTTAATTCACATGATAATATTGATCCAATGTAGCGTAGTTGATCGTTAGAGTAATTATGTTATGGGCTATTTGCAAATATTTATGACTATTATAGAAAGAAGCACCTATTGCAAATTCGTAAAAAACACGATGGGAGGTGCATTTTTGGAAGGAATCAAAGAGGGAAGATTTCAACCACATAGTGGGATAAAGGCTTGTTGTTGTATATATAAGGAAAATATGCAATTATTTAGATATATAATAGAATTTTAGGAAGCTTAGGATTAGGATTTCAAGAAGCAAGAATTTTGTGGAGACATTTTAGTTAGATAAATTGGGGAGTGATTTGAAGGAAATGAACATGAATATGAGTATTGGCAAGGGTGGTGGAGGCATGGATATGCACAATTTCAATTGTATGGATCCTATTTTTCTGAAGATGAAGTTATGCATCCAAAAAATATTAGAAAATAAAAAATAAACAAAAAAATGAGCTGAGGAGTCAAAATGAGATTTGCATGAAAACCAAGATGAATGAATGGAATTCAGGTAACAGCTTGAAAATCACGAAAAATATATAATAACCACATGAATGATAGCAACTAAAAACTAAATGAAAAGAATTTTCATACTATAATGTTCCACAATTGGAACATTTCTTTCTGATTCTTATACCAAAAAATACAAAAAAGTTTAATTTCTGGCCCATGAATAGAAAGAAAAATTAAATCTAGAGGGTTGAGAAGGTACAAGGGAGAGACTTGATCAAGATAGAGATGCTCAAGGTGAGAGGAGAGACTGGAGAACCAAAAGGGGATGCGAGAGAATTAGTCAACTTCCTTAAAATACTTTTAACACCACCATCAAGAGGATCAACCGAGTAAAAAATCTTAATAAAAAGAATATTTCATGATAAAAAAGCATACATGACCATTTGTTAAAATATTAAAATAAACCTAACAACATAGCATTATGATGATGTGCATTGCACATAAACATATCTATAAATTACTTAAACATAAGCTAAAATTGTAGATGCAACTAAAATCCACATCATAAAGTATTATCCACCCTTTGCATGAATAATTCAAGTCAAACTCTCCCACTTACAAAGCATTTAAGCTTCGTTCTACATCCATCCTTCTTTTGTCAATGTCATGGCAGCCCAAAAGATAATAAGTTAAAATCAGCCGAAGTTAGAAATTCTTCATTTACATTTCTATACACAGAAATAAATGGAACTCCATACACAGATGTAATGATCAGAACCCCATTTTTTGGAGAATTGAAAGATGTTAACAAATAGTGTTACTAAACTGCACAATCTATAACTTAGTTTTTTTTCCCTAAAACTTTAAAACATCAGAAATAATCAGCTACCGTGCAAATAAATAGCCAACAACTGTATATCTATACCAGTGCATTTTGACAATCCTGAGACGTATGATAATGTTCATGCAACCTAAACTGCAAAAATGCAAACAAGCAGTGACCCAAGTCCATGAGCTCTCATATCCTTGAAACAAACATATAGAAATATTGAAAAAATAATTAAATAAAAACATATAGAAATATGGAAGCTAATATCATAAAACAAAACAGATAAGGAAATAACATACAAAAAAGCAATGAAGGTGTAAATTCACCTACAGCAAAAACAATAGTAGTAATCTCACTAAAAATTGCATCCGCAACCATATGGGCTTTCAGTGCTGCTGCAGATGGAGGAGAGCTATCACTACTGTTATGGCTCGCCTACCCAACCCAGGGCTTCCGCCTCGCATACTTTGCGACTGCTACCCTCTTATTTGAAGAAACATCAACCCTGAGGGCCTACACCAGCCTGCTTATTAACACCGCAGAGTGAACATATTATCTGCTGATCAATCATATTCATCTGTTTTATCAACTCAACAGCAAATGAATTGCATAGATCCGTAGAACTCCTGTTCTATACTGGAAGTTTAATTCAGCAATTGCTTTCTCGATTAGAAAAAATGCTGACTAGAGGTGATGATGTCAGCATCAATGTGGAAAAGTTCATCTTGCTAGACCTTTTACAATCACTGCATCATCAACAACTTCCCCTTCTCAATGGTAACCATATTCCAATTTGTTCTTGTCACCTTTATTTGAATAACATCTGCCATAATGTTTGAACCAACCCCATGGCCTCCAGGAAAGGGTTTTGATTGAGAGGCCATTCCCTCTGAGCAACTGAAACAAGTGCGCCTGAAGGATTTGCGTCCCCAACAAGACATCACTGCAGCTAAATCCATTGATTTCCATCACAAGTGACTCCTCGAGTGATCTTCCAAGGAGATGGACAATTTCAGCATAAGAGAAGCTGCTATCAGGCCTTACAAGAAATCTTGTCAGGATAATTTTCAGACAAAAACTTGTCACTTTTCAGAAACAGCAAAATTATCAGCATTGGTGACAGTGATCTAATGGCCCTACAAGAGACATGTCCTTCATGTCTATTTCCTCAAGAAAGCTTTTCGTTCAAAAGAAGTCTCAACTCAACCACTGCCAATGGAACTTTGCAGGTTGCAAGGTATCCAAAACATGCCACAGATTCAAAAGGTTCGTCCATCTCAGAAAATGTCATTGGGTTCATTTGGACTCTGAAATCAAAGATCCATCCTCTTGAATGAATGAATTGGGAGTCATTTACACAGTCAATAAGGCATTCAGAAGAAGTCTTGCTCTAAAGGAACAAATGCCCTTGTTTTCAACTGTTTACCGTGTATGATGTAGCTCAAGCATTGCAGCAAACTCAGAATCACCTATATCAGTTGCTAATAATCGTAAAAAGCATGAGTATTCTGGAAACATAAATCACGAATGGCTGGTGCGTATAACTTCATTAATTGTCCATATAAGTTATTAAGAGTGTAATTTCTTCACGAGTTGCAATGTTACTGTTGAGAATATAGGGTCTCCAAATAACCATAGCAAATATTAATACACAGGTGGAGAACCAAATTTAGAGGAGCATTCGCTGCATCCTATATAGAGCAATTACGTAGGACTCACGAGAATTTCTAAGACCAATCCGTCACAAACTGTTCCAGCGTTCCTACGAGTAGACGAAACCAAGTGCAAATCTTCAACACTAGGTTCCAGTTGAAATTTCCAAAAGAGCGGGACATCCCATTTGAGCTGGATCTAGACTTCTAATGAACTGAGGACATCCAGACCTCTTTCAGTTTAAAAACTGTTACCATTCTTTCTAAGTTAGCAGCCCCTGAACAATACCCCGAGAATAAGTGCAGATATAGCAGCGGTAGCCTTTGCAACCCTTAAACCCACAACATTAGCGGAATTGTTCAATATCTCATTAAATGGTTTGGACTAAATATCATGGCTTCAGAAGACTGTTGATATGGATTTCGATAGACTTTACAGAAGATAATGATCCTGAAATAGCTGCGAAGCTTCAGCAGCCAAACTATCTCAAATATACGACTGAAACGCTCTCCAAGTGCTTCTTTAAGCAACAAAGTGATATTATATGTATGATTAAAATATAACGAACACAATTAAATGATGTAGAGGAGGATGAAAGATTATGGTAGTTGCAGTTCATAAAATCCGTTACTTTAACTACAGATGGGCCTACATTGCCACAATCGATGAAACAGCAGAAGCCTATGGATGGATCTCCTTCAAAGTGCACCACCATTCTGCCAATGACAATCAATAGTCCAGTAACAATCTCATGTGCCACTTGATAAGCATCATCCCACTTTTCAGTGAAGTTTTTAGAATTAGCATTAACTGTAGCAAAGGCTTTCTCTCTTTTCCATAGAAGTAATGCATAGCTTCCTCAACAGCCTTTGCACTTAGTCTTTCATGCTTGATCCAGTTCGAGAAACTCTCACGTAATCTTTTGGCGGATATATTCATCGAAATCACTGATTCCTCCAGGAACTCCAGCAGTAGAAACTAAATCTCCATCAAGCATGCGACCAGTTCAAGTTCTGCAAGGAACCTCTGATCACAGTAGATTTAAAATTTTTTTCCCATCTTAATAACACTAGAGACATCTCTGTACTTCTTTAGCAAATTTCTACTGTAGCACAAGCAGCTGAACAGGAAGCCCTTCCACTGGGTGGTCAGAGTGGCCATCGCTCTATGCATTGCTGCATTTAAGAGTTCAGGCAACATATCCGTTGCCACAATCACATTCTCATATCTGCAATCATTTATCAAGTTTAGGGAAACAAAACTTCAGACATAAATTTGATAAAAACAACCTGCAATCTTATCCATTCGTTTGTAAGAAAATTAAACCAACCCTATCAATAAAAAAAAAGCGAAATACAGTTTTGCAACTCTGTAATCCAACACATCATAGATAACTATATAGGTTTTCAACGAGGAAATCAACATAAATGATAAAGATAAGAGACCCCCCTCAATACAGAAAGCCAATTTAATATCCTGGAAGAACTTCTTCAATGTTTCCTTCCCTAGCTATGGGTTGCTAAAAGACTCCATTGGCTTTATTGAAGCAAGCATTATCTAAGCCAGCTCACTTATCCAAATTTTTGCACGCACATCTCAGCATTGCACTAGCTAGCAATAAGTCAAAAGATTTTGTCATCACACTATGCCTAACAATTTACATCAGCACAACCTATTAGAAATGCATTTAGAGCGCATGCATCAAGAGCAATGTGGTGCAACCGTGCAACGGCAATCATTTTTTTGCTTTGAATGGATTCGAGTGTAAGAAGATATCGTAGTGCAGAACAAATTCGTGCAAATTGCAAAGCAACAGCCATGTGCGTGCTTTGCCCATCAAATTGGGATTAACCTGATTTCTCCAATTCGATTTCATCCTTTAAGTAGTGTTTTAGATAAATAACCCATTCTCGTCACCATGGCCCATCCTATATGATTTTTTTTTCCCTTCATTTCTATGATGGTGTTTGCCTTCTTTGATCATCCTACTTATCCCACTAGCAATCGAGCAAGTGTGCATACTTCACCTGCTCACCCCATCAACATTTACCTGTTATCTATCAGATGTGTTGATGTGTCTATGTTATTTATTTCATTTCGCATATTGTTTTTTTTCCTTCTCCTTTTACTTCTACCGCTTTGATCTTTCCCGTTCTTCCACTAATGATCAAAGGTCCATTCTTCCTCCACCTTCAATAATTTGTTTCCCCACTTGCACGGATCCTCAAACTTTCTGTGCTCTTTCCTATTGTATTGCAATTTCTCTTGCTCCATGGGCTTTCCCCTATGGATGGAGCTTCAACCTTTTCCAATGTGAAAATGCCCTCATTATTTTTTAGCATAAAAAATTTCTTTATTTCTTCAGGAATTTAACAATGATGAACTCACGAATTTTTAAAGGTAACACATCACATACCTCTTATGCTCTCATTGTAGGAAAATCTACTTGCTTAGTATCTGTATTGCCATTACTTTTTATATTTTATTGACATCTAAAGTCTTTTTTTTTGTCCATCTAAGGTTTTCAAATATTTTTTAATACCTTGTAGTATTTTGTTATGTTAAAAATTAGGGAATATTAGTAAGACCTCAGTAAATGAAGAATATGCATTAGCATCAAAGTCAATAAAATTGATTTGTGCTTCACATTATGCAATACACATGCACAACAAACTTCAGCTACTTTTACTGTACCACCAACATAGGTTTTAGACATCGCATTAGATCGCACAAATAGTCTTATCATATTCAAATTAATCTCCATTCTAAAATGATAGGCCTATTAAATCAAATTCATCATCAATGAAGTTGAAAAAAAATCAATATAACTTCTTGAAGTAGCAGAATCAATTAACAATTCAACTAGGTTAAGCTCTTTAATTTCAATAGAAAAAAATCTCCATTGCCAACTCAATCTCTCTATCATCCTCACCAACATCTCGTTAAAGACAATATTGTTTTCCATATCAAATTTAACTCGACAACAAGATCAGCAGAATCGATCCAAAATCTTGCAATGTGGAAAAAGTCTATCCAGTGATAATCAACAATACAATCAAGGTTATATTGGAGGGGCAAGGAGACAAAGGTTAATAGGAACAACAACTTCTCCAAAGGAGGTTTAATTGATGGCCCATCGAAGTTCTCGATGAGAGCACTGTAAGTGAAGCCATTATAAGGGTTGCAAAGTAAAGACCTACTATGCCAAACACAGTGATTGTGTGGAGATGAATCTAAGGCTGCACAAGCATCATTTGCCTCCCACACTCTCTCACTATCTCCTCCTTACAGTCCATCTCTTCCCAAATACCAAAATATTAAGGCATGCTCATACTTCGTTACAGTTGAACAGCAATTCCATAAATAGTGAGCTTATTAGCTTTATGGTCACTCCAGAGTTTGGCCAATAAGTAAATCAGAGTAATCCCAGAGTTTGGCAACTATCTTTGATGAAATATCATTAGTATTGTAATTTTGCAATGGTCACTCCATTTAAAATGGGATAAGTCTTGTACAGCTGCTGGTTGATATTCAATGAACAACATGAAAGTATATACAGAACTAAACTCGAGCCTCTACAACTTGACTATTAATAAAGAATGCATTAGACAAGATATAATTCGTCATCAACCTTATACAGTCAAGCATGATCGAAATAATGTCATCCAAAAACTTGCAAACATGTAAAAAAATAATAATTAATAAGAAGATGTAGATTCAACATCATCCACAGCACACAAAATAATAAAAGAATAACATATAGGGGAAACAAATACCTATGAGGGCCGATAGTAGAATGGCCTCGCCAACTTGACAAACATGGTTTTCCCTAGCTTTTATTTAAGCATCATAACATTTCACCCTTTTTTATGTAAACATATATGAACAATTGAATGACAATTATCAATTTTTGGCTTATGCTCGATAAATATACATGTAGATTGGCTCTTAACAACTTTTTAATCTTAATATAAGGGTTGTTCTTCTTAATATTTCTCATTTGCTAAGTTGTATGTTTAGAAAATCCTAATATGTTTAATGAAAAAATATTTTAGTAAATGTAAATTTTGATACTTATTCATCTTTATCAATCAAAGAAATCATCATTATGAACTTTCCAACAACAACAACAACAACATCAAGCATTTATCCAACTACCTGAGATCAACTACATGAATCCTTTTTCTCCATTTGTGCATGTTAAGAGTCAATTTCTCATTTAAATCTAATAAAGAAATGTCATTTTTAATATTTTCTAACTAAGTCTTTATAGATCTACCTCTACCTTTCTTAACAAAGGCCAAATATAATAACATCTACTCACCTAGCAGGGTCATCAGAAGGCCGACATTTTACATGACCAAACCATCTAAGATTACTCTCTATTATCTTATATGTCATTGGAACTACTCCAACCTTTCCCGGATATGCTCTTTTCGTTTCCTGTCTCTAAGATTAAGTCCACTCATCAACATGAGCATCCTCATCTCAACAACACTAAACTTAATATTATGCTTCTTTTTTAATGGTCAACAATCTGCGCCATAAAGCATTGCAGGTCTCACCACCATCTTATAAAATTTTCCTTTACGATTGAGTGGCACTTTTCTATCAAAATAAACTCGAAGCATTCCTCCACTTCAATCATTTTGAACTTGCCAATGTAAAATAATTTTTGGGGTCATGAATGCCATCATAGGTGAGAGCTTCAGCATTAACTTTTTTGAAATGATCATTAAAGTCATCGACGTTCTTATAATGATTTTGTATTCCACTTCCTTTCCTACGGTTCATTTATCTCTTATTAAGTTAAACTTTCCCTGGTCAAAATAGGAATCATCATATTTTATAGACACATATTAGTTTTAAACAGAGAGTGACGCAATATGTTTATTATTTTGTAAATGATTTATTATAGTTTGCAGCTATACTTTTTGTTATTGCATTTAACTTCATCAAAGAAATCTTTAGTTTGGGTGCCATTATAATGAATTATAATGTCTAAGGAATCAATAACCTGAGATAGAATCTAATCTTGAATATTAGACTTGAACACCATAAGATTATTTTAAAATTTGATAAAGAGAGATGAGAGAAAAAAGGGCTACATATGAGAGAGAGTGAAACAACAACAACGAAAAACTTTTATCCCACTATGTGGGGTCGACTACATGAATTCTTTTTCTCCATTGTGTCATATTAAGAGTCAAATTCTCCTCTAAATTATCTAATAAGGAAATGTCATTTCTATTTTTTATTATAATTTTTTTAAAAGAATTGTAATTTCTAATATTTTCTAACCAAGTCTTTTTAGGTCTATCTCTACCTTTTTTAACATAAGTCAAATTTAACACATCTACTTTCCTAACTGGGTCATCAGAAGGTCGCCGTTTTATGTGACCAAACCATCTAAAGTGACTCTCTCTAATTTTATCTTCCACCGTAGCTACTCCAACCTATTCACGTATATGCTCATTTCGTATCCTATCTCTAAGAGTAAAGCCACTCATCCACATGAGCATCCTCATCTCTGCAACACTAAACTTAACATTATGCTTCTCTTTAAATGGTCAACATTTTGCACCATAAATCATTGCAGGTCTCACTACCATCTTATAGAATTTCTCTTGTTTGAGAGAGACTTTTCTATCACACAACAAGCCCAATGCATTCCTCCACTTCAACCATCCAACTTAAATTCTAATAATAATATCCCCATCTATTTCACCATCACTCAAAACAATAGACCCAAAATATCTAAAATATGTACTCTTATTAATGACTTGATCGCTCAAAGTCATAATCTTCTACTAGATCTATTATTACTAAAATTACACTCAATATATTCAATTTTAGATCTACTCAAACGAAAGCCTTTTGACTCTAAGATTGACATTCATAATTCAAGTTTACCTTCAACTCCCTTTATAGTGTTATCAACAAGAAGAATATCATCAGCAAAAAGCATATACCATGATACAATCTCTTGCAAATGTCTAGTAAGAACATCCATGACTAAAGCAAAAAGATTTGGGCTTAAGATTGATCCTTGATGTAATCTAATTGAAATAGGAAAAATACTTGGTCAAACCACCTTGTGTTTGAACACAAGTAACAGCTCCTGCATACATATCCTTTATAGGAATTTCTAGATAAGAAGGGGGGACACTAGACTTCTTACGCCTAAAAATTTTGTTAGGTTATAAAAACTTTTTAATAAAGTTTTGTTTAGCTTCAAAAACAATATATATTCTTAAGCATGTAATTTTTAGATGTAAGAAAAAAACATTCCCAGAACTAAAAAGTCTCAAGTCCTTTAGATAGGAAGTTGTTTCAAGTTTTGCATGGTTGACTCCAATGTATTTGCCCAAAATCCCCTATTTTAACCTTAACACTCCCTTTTGACCTCATGAAGATTCCATCTTTTGTATCTACCATATCAATAACCATTGTCCCTAATATAATCATAATGGAGGTGCCTTATTGCCACTTCTTATATAAGAAAACCAACACATTAGGGATATATTATACAATACAAACAACCCTACATCATGTCCCTTACATCATTAAGAAAAGTAGTTAATGCCTCTCTAAGCCTCTTAAGAGTTGTGAACCATTATTCTCCATGTTACCAAATGACCAATCAACTACTACAAATCTAAATCACTTCAAGAAAATCTTTGGAGCATAACCTCCCTCTCAATAGGGAAGAATTATTCTGTGTGGAGTGCGGAGGACATCCGAAGACCAATAAGAATGTGCCACATCACCTTATTGGTGGATACCCAACTCAGTACCGATGGGTCTCGCTAAATACCCAATACTTAACCGAACAATTCTCTCGTCTGATCTCTGTACATAATAAAAGCTCCTCAATAGGCCATGGTATCTTACACAAAATTTCAACTTGCTTCATAAGCTCTGCTAAAAAAATAAAGAATTAAGATGATATTTCAAGTGGAACAAGAGTTCTAAGCAAAGCTCATATTTACAATAAAACTATAGTTAAATTAACAATGAACCGTCAAAATTATACCAAAATTATCTTAATAAAATGCTAATAAATTTCATGTATATTGCAACATAAAACTTAAATTAAAATCTTTTTTATTCATATATTTTGTATAACATTTTATAATAAAAACATAATCAACAACAACCAAAACCAGAACTAGCTGTACTAGAAAAATTATTTTGTGCAGACCTCGAACAGCGTCCGGAGACTAACCAAAACAAGCCACATCACTTTTGCTCAGTACCGCAGTGTATCGAATGATATAATACGTTCTAATTGATCTCCGAACCGTCCGGTGTCCGCACAGAATAATTTTTCAAACTAATGAAGCTGACAAAGAGCCTTTAAATAAAAAATATAAGACTGAAATCTTAAGATTTGTGATGATCAATTCTCTTTGAAAGCAGAGGAAAACCTGCATTGCAGGAGAGGCACAAGAATCAAAGAGACTCAACATAATTTATAATCGGCAACCCGCATCAGTTTTTCAGCTACTAGAATAGATGCAATTGCATCATCAATCCATGCTATTCTTACAACCTGAAGCACCCCTTTTAACCTTATCAAAAAGACAAAAGCCATTTTCACCGGAAACATTACATGGGATAAATGAATTAAAATGGAGTTACATGCTTGCCTGTATGGAGAAATAAATTAATATTCCATATGTACAGAACAAAGGCAATGCATGGTTAGAAAATGGGATCTTCAGACAAATCTTGGTACTACCTGGTTCTGTACTGATGGTTCAGTCCTAGGAAATTGACAAGGTTTTTCTTTTCACAGCAGCCCCAGATACCGGCTTTAAAGCTTCGCCGCCGGCGAGAGGTCTGGGCATGTTGATTGAACCTTTCAGGAGCATATTGCGATGGAAAAAAAGTTGTCAGCTTTCGTCGTCGAGCACTCCAACATAGGTGAGATCAGTTCTTCTCATCCTCACAGCTCCCTTGAGCCAGCTGCAGGCCTTTAGATTGGAGTGGTCTCCACTTATAGTGCCTGCACTGCCACCAGCACTGGAAGTAGCAGAACAGCTTGTGCCATCTTCAAGCAATGTCCAAGGATCAATTTCATTATCAAGATCTTGGGAGGGGAGAGTCTTGTTTTTCATCAGGGGACGTGCGGGGGCCGGCGTCGACGACCTTTGGAAGGGGCTTGAGATTGAAGTCAAAGGTGGCAATGATGATAGTGCTGTTGTTGACATCAATGGAGGATGGTAAGGTAGAGACAAGAAAGCGAAGCAGGAAGTATGGGCATTGCAGCTTGTAGACGTCGCCTAATTGTTGTTGGAAGCTCCATGCGGTCCAAGTCAGCCTATAAGAATGACAAGAACTATTTGTTTGAAAAAAAAGGGATAAGCAAAACCATTATCAATTTGAAGCATCTCTATTAGCAACATAATTTTCCTATAAGAATGGCAAGAACTATTTGTTCTTCACCACCCTAAAATTGCATGCCAAAGAACAGTTCTATAGACTTTTGAGCCTGCGTTGCTATGATAGAGCTTCTTGTTAGGTACTAGCTAGTAATCTCCTGGCTTGCTTATGTAAAAATGCATGCATCCTCTTTTTTTTTTTTCTAGTTTATCATGCTTGGCAATAGTCGACAATAATATATATTGTGACGTTTATGAGCAGTTCATACCCGAACATTAATGGAATCTAAGTTGGAAAAAATAAAACTTAACAATTTGTAAACATATCTTGGAGAATTTTAAGAAACTATTAATTTTAGAACTTTTGAATATAAATAGATCCCTGAGGCATATTGAATTATTGAATAAAGCACATGTATTCATCTCAAACTAATGTGTGTTGGTAATATTAAAAATCTCGTCTCAAACTTGTGTGTATTAGTAATACAAAAAATATTTGAGTGTACTGCAATTCTTAGTGATAACTTTTGGGGAATGTGTAAGACTGGTTCATCCGGTCTAACCTGGACGGTCTTTGTTGAGGTAGAACTTCCGCTTGTTTAGGTGGAACAAGCTTCCGCTTGATAGATTGCCCACCCCTTTTGCAGTGGGGCCTAGGGCATTAAAATCCAATTGAGGGGGAGGATTTTTATTACTCTGGTAAATTTCCCGCCCCTTTAGCAAGCTCAATTTAGATCAAATGCAAATGGTTGTTTGGGGATTTGGGATATTTTTGAGTTGTCGTGTTGTTTGTTGAATTTAAAATTGTTCTAAAGGTCAATTGGGCTCTAGACTAAACGGCGGCTAGGGATTTGAGAAAACCGGATTTTCCCCTCCAATTGAAGATCCATTTGTATCTTGCTTTTTCTTCATATATCTTTGAATAAAAAGTTTTTGTGTCCTTCCAAGTTTTCTCAATTTCTACATCTACTTAGTATCAGAATGCTTCTCTTTATATCTACAAAGACTATATATTTAAGTAGGATATTTTTATCCTTATTCTTTTCATCTAACTGTTGTGATTAATTTTGTGTGCATGATTCAAATTTGATCAAAATTGTTATATGTTAGTTTTTCTTTTTGTGATATGAATTCTAAATTGACATATGGGATTTATTTACTCTCAGGTGTCCTGAAAAATTATAATTTTAGCAGCTTCTCATTTTTTTTAGTGGATAAATTTGTTTATTTGGATTTTGCATAAAAAAAGACAACCTAAATTAAAATTATGAAACAACAAATTACGGTATTTTGTGTACTTTGTGCATCACATCCTGAATATGTAATAGTGAAACCTATATCATAAAATATTAACTTCTTTCAAGCTAGGAACTCTACACTCTATTTGTAGGATTGTGGAATAATGAATTGCTTACTTCGTTAACTGAATTATGGATTTGAATAATAGAACGATGGAAACAAATTCTAAAAATCATGCATAAGATTTTGTTTATTAACCCATCAGTAGAGCCTCATGCACCAGTACATCCTTTACATCATGCCTTGTTTTCAATTTAGTTGAAATTAATTAGATGAATTCCATAGTTTCTTTCCTAACTTACTCTATGATACATATATTTAAAGTTATAATTTAATCAAGCTATCAAGTACTCCATTTCACAAGTACATTAAAATATATAACAAATACAAACACATTGAGCAATGAAAAAAAAACATAAAATTGGAACCAACCTGCATCGCTTCGGTTGCCTCACGATCAAAAGCAGAAAAATCTTTAGGAGACTTGACAAGCGACTTGGAGGCAGACTTAGGCTTTAACCAGCTAGGCTTGCAACTGCTCAGTAAACCATGAAGTACACACAAAAAAGTATCAAAGAGGCTGTCACCTGAATAATCCAGTAAAGCAGCAGCTGAAGCCTCAATAGACTCCATCTCCCTCTTTGGCAGAGCCATATGCACCATAGGAACAGACAGGTCTGCATCCTCATGTACAAAACGGGTTCCCACCAGATGAAGTGTAATAGATGCAAGCATTTGCCGCATGTTCCTGTATAAAAGTAAATAATCAAAACCCATTTGAAAGGGAATAAATCTAGAACATGTAACATGCTTCAACCGTAAAATGAAATTTCCCATGTCACATGCATTGTACCCATGTATATTGAGTAAATTGAGTTTTGAAAATTTAGCAAGTACTAAATCATTGACATTGTTCAAATATTGTTGATTTAAGAAAGAAAAAAATTGCCGATCTAATCAATGAGAAGATCGCAGGTCTAAATCTTCACTTAAATATTACATTCATTATTAAATATTTATCCTAGTAGTTTTTAATTTCATGAAGTAAATATTCAATATGAAGAAAAAACAAACATATGAGAACACTAACTCAAAGCTGCACCTCAATATCTGAAACAATTATAGATATATCAATGTAAGTATAAATGATAGGCTAACATGAGACATTTGTGTTTCGTGGAAGACGTTTAGTAAGTATATGTAGAAATTCTGGACCTATTGGAGGAGGCTGCAGCAGCCCTGCACAGAGTAGTAAGGCATAGTATCGTCTAGAAATCTGGTTTAAATTCTAAAAGTGTACAAAGAAGCCAAATGCAATCATATGGAAGTGGTAGGCATTACGCAATCTCCATGAGAGGTCAAAATCATCATATATCCACAAAATTCTAAATTTTATTAGTCATATCATCATAATTAAATAAATAACATGGTTCAATACATAGTGATACACAATTTTGGTATATTTTCTTATTAGAAAACCAACATCATATTTTAATTATTGATGAATTTATTGAAGAATATGCGAAATGATTCATTTGGTATGTATTGGTAATCCACTCCAAATTCTATGTTGATCATTTTGCTAACCATCATTCTAAAGAATGATCGTTTTGTTTTTATTTGTGATTATCAATGCTCTATAATTATTTGTGCTTTAAATTATATTGTAAAAGGTAATTGGGTTTCTATTAAGCTTTGAGGAGTTTCATTATGGAGGACTATTTATTGATTTCTATTTGGTCAAATTTACATGGCCACAAATAGAGAAGTATGGGTCTAATGTGATTTGGCCTTCTAAACTTCAAGGAAACTAGTTTCACTGTTAGTGGGTGAACCATTGCAAATAATCAATGGCATATGATTATGTAAACAATGATACATATTTTTGGCATATTTTTTTAATCATATTGCCATGAACATATCTTTAATTTTTAATGAATTTATTCAAGGATATATTCAATTATTCAGATAGTTTATTATATTCATCTTCTCTAAATTCTATGCCTATCATTCTAAAGAATGGAGTTCTTTTTATTTGTGTTTATCAGTGGTCTATGTTTGTATTTGCTTTTAAATTATATTATTAATAATGTTTTTTAATAATTCTATTTATTTCTATTTGGCATTGGGTTTTATTGAAATCTGAGTAATATTTATGTGTTTAAGAACAATGGGAGGATAATAGTTTTGAAATCCAATATTTGTGTGTTTAAGTAATTTATGCTTTGGTGGGTTTTAAATAGAAAGATATTGTGCTAAGAATAAACTTATATATTGGAATCAAATGCATTACCCGAGTGATTATCGCCAAAGAATGCATTCATGCATTTTTTTGAGTTTCAATTTCTTTGTTCTTAACTTGTTATTGTAGGATTTTTTAGAGGGTGGTAAGAAGTAAGGAAAAAACTACGTGGGTCATAGGAAGAAACCAATGTAGAAACATAGCAGTCAAGTTGACATAGGAGGCAACGACAAGCCATATGTATAATTGAAATGTGAGTACTGTGAAAAGTGGTGAAAGGTGGTATCCCTATGATAGAGCACCTATCTGAATCACACAAAAATATCACACCATATGCCAAAGTGTCTAATGCCGTAAGGGAGGAGATCAAAACATACATGAATAAGTCAGCAATGTCAAAGCACCTAGCATAGAGACAATATGATGACAGAGTTGATGCGGACTCCTATTATGGGATCGAGCGCAGCGGTCGGGATTCATTTTCTTCATTACAACCAATGTCCTACACAGAAGCTGACCCTAGAGAGTGTTAGGGAGGCACGGATGAGTGTATGGATGGATATAGGCCGATTTTTTTATAAAAATGTTATCTCATTTAACATTACAACCTCCCCTTCTTACTACAAAATGATCCATCTAATTGGAACGTGGGAAAGGTTTGAAATTCCATCCATGGATACTGAGAGATGTATTGACTTGGACACAGACAAAAGTTACAATCATGTTTAATGGATGGATATATGTAAAGAGCAAAAGTTTGATGAACATATTGATCAATAATCCTTATGGCGTTGTATGCTTGAAGTCCATTCAGGTATCAATTAAGGTGAAAGATGATGATGAGTTTCTTTTTTGACTAATTGATTGTTTTGTTGAGGTTGGAGAGCACTTGGTAGTTCAAGTGATAACATATAATGCTTGTGCTTATAGGGATGTAGGGACAAAACTTATGGGGAAGAGGAAACATTTATATTGAACTTCATGTGTCGCACATTGCATAGATCTCATCCTTCATAAACTTAGAGAGCTGCTGCAGCTCAAGAATACACCACAGATATTGGACTCCATGTGTCGCACAAATGACAAATTTTGGCAGAGTGTCGTGTATCTTATCATAACCACTAGTCCACTGGTGTAGGTTCTGAAGATGGTGGATGTTAAGAAGAAGTCGGTTATGAGCTTCATATATAATGCTATGGATGAAGAAAAAAAAATCATTGCCCACAACTTAAGAGAAGAAGAGGGTAGCTATAGAGAAATATGAAATATCATTGATAAAAAATCATATCTATAACTTCTTTGACACTTACATGCAGTGGTCTATTATCTTAACCCTTAGTATTAATATATAGAGAATAAGTCAACAAATCTTGAGATTAAATTAGGATTATACAATTATATGGATAGACTTATAGCTGATTCAATTGAGAGAGCAAATGCAGACATGCAATTGGTGTCTTCCATGAATAAAGTGAGGTTATTTGGATTATAATAAACAAAGGACAGTTTTCAAGCAATCCATAATTTGATTTGTTGTTTTAACGTATTATATACTCATTTATTTGAAATTCATTCTACTTACCATACTCATTTATCTAAATCTAAGTTGAGTGGTGAATTCAATTTGGTGATGGCACTCTAAAATTGCAGTGTTTCGATGTGAAGGTTTTGGGATTAATGTGCTCTTCATTTGAATGTGAACGCAGCTGGATCATGAAAAATCAAGTACACACAAACAGAAGAAGTTGTCTGACAACCTTAAGGATGAATTCCTTAATGTGCATCATGTATGATAAGAAATTTAAGGAAATGAAGTTGAAGAAAGGGTTGAAGGATGATGAAAACCCTTTGATTTGTGAGGAAATGACATCATATGATGAGTGATTTGTAGATGATGAAGTGGAGATAACACCATTTGAATTACGAGAAGAAGATTTGTATATTGATTTCTTTGATAATGATAGAAATAGATCATCTATATAAAAACCACCATCCAAGCACAAAAAGAACAAAACAAAGAAGGTATATAAAAAAATTCTTTTATTGAATCTTATTTACTTTAAAGTAATACACATTTTTATGTTGTGAAAAATATTTAGAGAAGATAAAAATAACTGATATAGATGAAGAAGAAGCAGATTAGGAGGGATTGGACTACATATGTGATAAGGTAGGGGAGAGAGCAATTCATTATGACGATGATTCAAACAAAGATCCCCTCGATGATGACAACGCCGATGACTTCTAAGTTGCTATAGCATTACTAATTCTTTTTTGAATTAAATGTTGGTGAGTAGGAAATTGGGGAAGATAGAATTTTGAGTTGAACTATATTTTATATTGCTTTATTATTATGATGTTTGGATTTCAATTATATTTCACACAATTTATTTCTTATATCATCCTTTAAAACACTGTTTGTTTATTATATTTAAAAAAAAATCTTCATTTTGACTTTACGCAATTTTGGGATTTTGAGGTTTACGCCTCAAAACACGCCTTGAGACATATGCCTCGCCTCATAGATGGAAAACACCTTAATACCCAATTGTGCAATTTTAAATCGTGTATGCTACTACTAGTTATTAAAGATGTTATATGTAAACTATTCACATGTCTAAGAATGTAGCATCTTTCTTTATCATGTCACCATGTTCATATCAAACAACATATCCATATCACAGCTTTATGGTAAATTCAAATGCAAATCATTTTAACTTGACTAAGTTTGTACTAATATTCAGATAATGGAACAAATATGATCATGTTTCTAATGAAATAACTACAAAAAAATTGTGGATTATATTGCAAGATTAATAGGGGCTACAGCCAAACTAGGATTCATCACAATCTTACAAGCTTTTGGGGAAGGTACTCCAAGAACATCCTTTTTCAAAGAAGCATGGGTAATTCTATTATATCATGTATTAAATGAAGTTTGGTGAAAAAGAGCACAAGCTAAGTTTAATAATGCAAGTCTTACATGGAGATGCCATCTCTTGTCCTCAGATAGCAACTAAGCCATTATTTGGTGTTGACAAGAAAACAAACAGAAAAAAGAATATTAAAACCTAAACACATTACAACAACTTGGAATAAGTTGAAGGGCTAAAATCCAAGTTACCAAGCAAATAAAAACCCATGAATATCAAAAATAAAAACTCACTAAATGGCCCCTCACTCTAGTTTTTTATTCCCTATTGTTTATTTCCGGTATACTTACTAATACAGGCCTTGCACAGATCTTATGATTTTAATTGCCCTCATAAACCATTCAAGAAACTATACTCACCAAAAACTAAGTATAGCAAATAAGCAAAGAAGCTTCAACTTAAAAGAAAAGGTATGGAGGGCAGCAACACGACAAGGAAATCATTAAAAAATGTCCAGATAAATATTCAATTCCAAAGACAAAACACAATTCATGTTTTTCCTAATTATAATAGTTTGATTTTCTAAGCTCCCATAAAATAAAATTTCCACATCTTAAAAGTATGTGTACGCAAGAATTTCATTAAAAGCAGTTTAATTAGTAAAAAACTATGATGCACCAACACTTCTCCTCAAAGAGGCGTGCAGTGTCCGACACCGTGTCCGACACGACACTCGTCCGACACTCCTCCGACACGTGTCGGACACGCTGAAAACGTGTCTGATTAAAAAAATATTAAAAACAAATTGGACACGCGTATCTTAAGTATTTTATAAATTTTTTTAAAATATAATTTCTTACATTTGGCGAGATTTAAACTAAATTTCTTATTTCCTATCCACAACACCAAATCAACGTCTGCATTTAATACCCATTCATCGAATATTCTCATTTTCATTTCTCTTTGGCAGTGAAGGTATTTTCATCTCCTCTCTTTTTGCACAATTACAAATCTTTCTCTTGTTGAACCAGAGTTGAAAGCAGTGATATTCAATGATGATGATATTGAAGGCAAAAAACAAACCTCTAAAGCTAATCATAGTACTTGAATGCTTGATGTTGTAGTAAGTGATTATTTGCTTATATTTTTGTGGTTGTATTAGATATTTTGTACTAAATATTTTATATTATAAGCTAGACAAGTTATTATGTCATTCATTTATTATTGTTTGTCATTTTTAATATGATATTACATTAATATATATATATATATATGTAAATGTATTGCCGTGTCCGTGTTGTACCCGTGTCCTCTATTTTCAAAAAAAGTCGTGTCCCGTGTCCGTGTCGTGTCCGTGTCGCCGTGTCCGTGTCTGTGCATCATAGGTAAAAAACAACATTTTACTTTGTGTATTGTAATAAAAAGGAACCCTCATACATTGCATTGTGCTTGGGACTTCAAAAATGTTGAATAAGAGACTCATTCAAGAATCCTAGACAAGCTAAACAATCAAAGCGGATATTCAACAAAGATTAGTCTGGTGCAACCAATCAAATATCAACCTGATTATAGGTTAGAATTAAAATCCTCTAAGAAATAGAAATCACCCTAATGTCATGTCATGTCAAGCTCAAGCTCCATTTAAATCAATAATAGAAAAGGTTAAAACCAAGGCAACTTTCCAAGACAAGAACCCAAAAACGCATAACAATGATTTGAAATTAGCTGCAACAAATTAGCAATATTGTCAAAAATTATTCAATGGAGAACTTAAAAAGATCAAGTAGTAAACCTAATAAGAACTACAATCTCCTCTCTATGAAAAAAACATAACATTTTATGAGAAACTGTTCAAATAACAACCCTATAAATGGGAGCAAGGTAAGCTCAGCAAAAGATAATTCACCATCCACAGTATTAAAAATAAAAAGTTAGAAAGCATATCAAATGAAAAAAAAAAAAGTGTCCCTAGCATATATGGCCATATTTGTATCCAGAAAAAAAGCTTTCATATCACTACAAAAAAGAATAGTACTGAAAGTGTACTCAAAGTTGCAGTAATACAAAAATAGACAAAATCTAAAATGAATGATAAATTAATGTTGATGTGAAAGCATATGAATTTTGATGGACCCTTGAAAAAGAAGAGGAACGGTCTAGGTTAGGTAGATTAAAGAAGAGAAAACGAAAAGAGTCACTACATTAAGAGAGAGAGAGAGAGAGAGAGAGAGAGAGAAACTTCAGGCGAGGCAACAGAGAATGAGAACAAAGAGTGGGTGCAAGCAGATTAAGCACCTTGCTTTCAATATGTAGTCACCATCTTAATTTTCCTAGAGAAGCTCTTACATAGAACCCTTATTTTATAGAGTGGGTTCAAAGTAATGATGAAACCAGAAAACTATGGAAAATGGCACGAGATCTTCCAAATAAAAAAAGTAGAGTCTTCACTAAAGGTATATTTCTCAAAGAAGAAAGCCTTCAATATAGTCAGAAGGATGTAGCATTCAAATGCCCATTATCACAAAGTTGTGTTTCTGTAGGTGACTCCTCCGGTAGTGTATGGTCTAGAAACTTTAAATCCGAAAGTTTCCATGCATCATGCAAATATCTCTAACAAACAACATGAGCAAGAACACTATGCTAGCTTGGCAGTGATAATATTGGTCGCAAGAACTCGAGCTGTAGGATTTGTGATGGGTTAGAAAGTCGTAAAAAGAACTTCAAAACATCATCCAACACATCTTAAGGTGCAATGGAGCAAAGGTAGAAAGGGTAGGCAATTTAGTTTTGACTTATGCTCTAGCATGATTTCCCACATAAGCTCAGACACGGTCAGAACTAAGCTTAAGCACCAGATCAAACTCAAGCTCAACATTAAATCATGCTCAAGATCTAAGTATCAGATTGATTTCAAATTAGGGCAAAGATATCTAGTAATCTATCTCCTCAACATAGATAGGCTGAACAAGTAGAATTAGTGGTGTTAATCTGCTAGGTGGAGCTTATAAGACTAATTAAAGACATCGCATAGGCAAGGTTTGTGGGACTGAAGGGGTTAGTGGTGTAGATGAGGAGTGTCTCATGTATGCACCGTAATAATTAAACTTGTGCATCGATATATTGAATCAATCAAAGTGTGGAGATTATCTATATAAGAATAAGATGTGTGAGAGAGATGAGATCGTTCAACATAATTCAAGTAATTGTAATGGTCACAAGGATGATGGGATGCAAGATCATTTACACATAGATGACATTGTCTAACAAACAAATAATACAATTAATCCATTTCTTTTAACTAAAGGTTGGTGATCATAGGAATCACAGTAAATAGAACATAATATGAACTAGGAAATCTATAAAGACAATATTGCGCATCATTATAATCACAATAGTATCATACTTTAAATTCACATGATAATATGATTCCAATGTAGCGTAGTTGATCGTTAGAGTAATTATGTTATGGGCTAATTTGCAAATATTTATGACTATTATAGAAAGAAGCACCTATTGCAAATTCGTAATTAAAACACGATGGGAGGTGCATTTTTGGAAGGAATCAAAGAGGGAAGATTTTCAACCACATAGTGGGATAAAGGCTTGTTGTTGTTATATATAAGGAAATATAGCAATTATTTAGATATAATATGAATTTTAGGAAGCTTAGGATTAGGATTTCAAGAAGCAAGAATTTTGTGGAGACATTTTAGTTATGATAAATTGGGGAGTGATTTGAAGGAAATGAACATGAATATGAGTATTTGGCAAAGGGGTGGGGAGGCATGGATATGGCACAATTTCAATTGTATGGATCCTATTTTTCTGAAGATGAAGTTATGCATCCAAAAAATATTAGAAAATAAAAAATAAACAAAAAAATGAGCTGAGTGATCAAAATGAGATTTGCATGAAAACCAAGATGAATGAATGGAATTCAGGTAAAGCACTTGAAAATCACGAAAATATATAATAACCACATGAATGATAGCAACTAAAAACTAAATGAGAAAGAATTTTCATACTTATGTTCCACAATTGGAACAATTCTTTCTGATTCTTATACCAAAAGAATACAAAAAAGTTTAATTCTTGGCCCATGAATAGAAAGAGAAAAATTAATCTAGAGGGATTGAGAAGGTACAAGGGAGAGACTTGATCAAGATAGAGATGCTCAAGGTGAGAGGAGAGACTGGAGAACCAAAAGGGGATGCGAGAGAATTAGTCAACTTCCTTAAAATACTTTTAACACCACCATCAAGAGAGATCAACCGAGTTAAAAAATCTTAATAAAAAGAATATCTTCATGAATAAAAAAGCATACATGACCATTTGTTAAAATATTTAAAATAAACCTAACAACAATAGCATTATGATGATTGTGCATTGCATCATAAACATATCTTAAATTACTTAAACCATAAGCTAAAATTGTAGATGCAACTAAAATCCACATCAATAAAGTATTATCCACCCCTTTGCATTGAAATTAATTCAAGTCAAACTCTCCCACATTACAAAGCATGTAAGCTTCGTTCTACATCCATCCTTCTTTTGTCAATGTCATGGCAGCCCAAAAGATAATAAGTTAAAATCAGCCGAAGTTAGAAATTCTTCATTTACATTTCTATACACAGAAATAAATGGAACTCCATAGCACATAAGATGTAATGATCAGAAACCCCATTTTTGGAGAATTGAAAGATGTTAACAAATAGTTGTTACTAAACCTGCACAATCTATAACTTAGTTTTTTTTCCCTAAAACTTTAAAAACATCAGAAATAATCAGGCTACTCGTGCAAGATAAATAGCCTACAACTGTATATCTATACCAGTGCATTTTGACAATCCTGGACGTATATGATTAATGTCATGCAACCTAAACTGCTAAAATGGCAAACAAGCATGTAGACCCAAGTCCATGAGTCCTCATATCCATGAAACAAACATATAGAAATATTGAAAAAATAATTAAATAAAAACATATAGAAATATTGGAAGCTAATATCATAAACAAAACAGATAAGGAAATAACATACAAAAAAGCAATGAAGGTGTAAATTCACCTATCAGCAAAAACAATAGGTAGTAATCTCACTAAAAATTGCATCCGCAACCATATGGATGCTTTCAGTGCTGCTGCAGATGGAGGAGAGCTATCAGCTACTGTTATGGCTCGCCTACCCAACCCAGGGCTTCCGCCTCGCATACTTTTGCGACTGCTACCCTTATTTGAAGAAACATCAACCCCTGGAGGGCCTACACCAGCCTGCTTATTAACACCGCGAGTGAACATATTTATCTGCTGATCAATCATATTCATCTGTTTTATCAACTCAACAGCAAATGAATTGCATAGATCCGTAGAACTCCTGTCTATACATGGAAGTATTAATTCAGCAATTGCTTTCTCGATTAGAAAATGCTGACTAGAGGTGATGATGTCAGCATCAATTGTGGAAAAGTTCATCTTGCTAGACCTTTTACAATCACTGCTATCATCAACAACTTCCCCTTCTTCAATGGTAACCATATCCAATTTGTTCTTGTCACCTTTATTTGAAGTAACATCTGCCATAATGTTTGACCAACCCCATGGCCTCCAGGAAAGGGTTTTGATTGAGAGGCCATTCCGCTGAGCAACTGAAACAAGCTGCTGCCTGATGGATTTGCGTCCCAACAAGACATCACTGCCAGCTAAAATCCATTTGATGTCCATCACAAGTGACTCCTCGAGTGATCTTCCAAGGAGATGGACAATTTCAGCATAAAGAGAAGCTGCATCAGGCCTTACAAGAATTCTTGTCAGGATAATTTCAGACAAAAACTTGTCACTTTCAGAAACAGCAAAATTATCAGCATTTGGTGACAGTGATCTAATGGCCTCTACAAGAGACATGTCCTTCATGTCTATTTTCTCAAGAAGAGCTTTTTCGTTCAAAAGAAGTCTCAACTCAACCCACTGCCAATGGAACTTTGCAGGTTGCAAGGTATCCAAAACATGCACAAGCTGATTCAAAAGGTTCTGTTCCATCTCAGAAAATGTCATTGGTTCATTGGACTCTGAAATCAAAGATCCATCCTCTTGAATGAATGAATTGGGAGGCATTTTACAGTCAATAAGAGCATTCAGAAGAAGTCTTGCTCTAAGAGGAACAAATGCCCTTGTTTTCAACTGTTTATCCGGATTATGTAGCTCAAGCATTGCAGCAAACTCAGAATCACCTATATCAGTTGCTAATATATCGTAAAAAGCATGAGTATTCTGGAAACATAAATCACGAAATGGCTGGTGCCGGATAACTTCATTAATTGTCCATGATAAGTTATTATAGAGGTGAATTTCTTCACGAGTTGCAATGTTACTGTTGAGAATATAGGGTCTCCAAATAACCATAGCAAATATTGAATACACAGGTGGGAGAACCAAATTTAGAGGAAGCATTCGCTGCATCCTATATAGAGCAATTACGTAGGACTCACCGAGAATTTCTAAGACCAATCCGTCACAAACTGTTCCAGCGTTTCCTACGAGTAGACGAAACCAATGTGCAAGAACTTCAACACTAGGTTCCAGTTTGAAATTTCCAAAAGAGCGGGACATCCCATTTGAGCTGGATCTAGCACTTCTAATGAACTGAAGGACATCCAGACCCTCTTTCAGTTTAAAAACTGTTACCATTCTTTCTAAGTTAGCAGCCCCATGAACAATAACCCCGAGAATAAGTGCAGATATAGCAGCGGTAGCCTTTGCAACCCTTAAACCCACAACATTAGCGGAATTGTTCAATATCTCATTAGAATGGTTTGGACTAATATCATGGACTTCAGAAGACTGTTGATATGGATTTCGATGAGACTTTACAGAAGATAATGATCCTGAAATAGCTGCAGAAGCTTCAGCAGCCAAAGCTATCTCAAATATACGACTGAAACGCTCTCCAAGTGCTTCTTTAAGCAAACAAAGTGATATTATATGTATGTATAAAATATAACGAACACAATTAAATGATGTAGAGGAGGATGAAAGATTTTGGTAGTTGCAGTTCATAAAATCCGGTACTTTAACTACAGATGGGCCTACATTGCCAACAATCGATGAAACAGCAGAAGCCAATATGGATGGATCTCCTTCAAAAGTTGCACCACCATTCTGCCGAATGCAATCAATTAGTCCAGTAACAATCTCATGTGCCACTTGATAAGCATCATCCCACTTTTCAGTGAAGTTTTTAGAATTAGCATTAACTGTAGCAAAAGGCTTTCTCTCTTTTCCATAGAAGTAATGCATAGCTTCCTCAACATGCCTTTGCACTATGTCTTTCATGCTTGATCCAGTTCGAGAAACTCTCACAGTAATCTTTTGGCGGATATATTCATCGAAATCACTGATTCCTCCAGGAACTCCAGCAGTGAAACCTAAATCTCCATCAAGCATGCGACCAGTATCAAGTTCTGCAAGGAACCTCTGATCACAAGTAGATTTAAAATTTTTTTCCCATCTAATAACACTAGAGACATCTCTGTACTTCTTTAGCAAATTTCTACTGTACACAAAAGCAGCTGAACAGGAAGCCCTTCCACTGGGTGTCAGAGTGGCCATCGCTCTATGCATTGCTGCATTTAAGAGTTCAGGCAACATATCCGTTGCCACAATCACATTCTCATATCTGCAATCATTTATGCAAGTTTAGGGAAACAAAACTTCAGACATAAATTTGATAAAAACAACCTGCAATCTTATCCATCGTTTGTAAGAAAATTAAACCCAACCCTATCAATAAAAAAAAAGCGAAATACAGTTCTTGCAACTCTGTAATCCACACATCAATAGATAACTATATAGGTTTTCAACGAGGAAATCAACATAAATGATAAAGATAAGAGACCCCCCTCAATACAGAAAGCCAATTTAATATCCTGGAAGAACCTTCTTCAGATGTTTCCTTCCCTAGCTAGGGTTGCTAAAAGAGCTCCATTGGCCTTTTATTGAAGCAAGCATTATCTAAGCCAGCTCACTTATCCAAAATTTTTGCACGCACATCTCAGCATTGCAGCTAGCTAGCAATAAGTCAAAAGATTTTGTCATCCACACTATCCTAACAATTACATCAGCACAACCTTATTAGAAATGCATTAGAGCGCATGCATCAAGAGCAATGTGGTGCAACCGTGCAAGGCAATCATTTTTTGCTTTGAATGGGATCGAAGTGTAAGAAGATATCGTAGTGCAGAACAAATTCATCGTGCAAATTGCAAAGCAACAGCCATGTGCGTGCTTTGCCCATCAAATTGGGATTACCTGATTTTCTCCAATTCGATTTCATCCTTTAAGTAGTGTTTTATGATAAATACCCATTCTCGTCACCATGTGCCCATCCTATATGATTTTTTTTCCCTTCATTTCTATGAGTGGTGTTTGCCTTCTTTGATCATCCCTACTTATCCCACTAGCAATCGAGCAAGTGTGCATACTTCACCTGCTCACCCCATCAACATTTACCTGTAATCTATCATGATGTGTTGATGTGTCTATGGTTATTTATTTCATTTCGCATATTGTTTTTTCTCCTTCTCCTTTTACTTCTACCGCTTTGATCTTTCCCGTTCTTCCCACTAATGATCAAAGGTCCATTCTTCCTCCACCTTCAATAATTTGTTTCCCCACTTGCACGGATCCTCAAACTTTTCTGTGCTCTTTCCTATAGTATTGCAATTTCTCTTGCTCCATGGGCTTTCCCCTATGGATGGAGCTTCAACCTTTTCCAATGTGAAAATGCCCTCATTATTTTTTAGCATAAAAATTTCTTTATTTCTTCAGGAATTTAACAATGATGAACTCACGAATTTTTAAAGGTACACATCAGACCTCTTATGTCTCTCATTGTAGAAAATCTACTTGCTTAGTATCTTGTATTGCACATTACTTTTAATATTTTATTGACATCTAAAGTCTTTTTTTTTGTGCCATCAAGGTTTTCAAATATTTTTTAATACCTTGTAGTATTTTGTTATTGTTAAAAATTAGGGAATATTAGATAAGACCTTCAGTAAAGTGAAGAATATGCATTACGCATCAAAGCAATAAAATTGATTTGTGCTTCACATTATGCATACACATGCACAACAATACTTCAGCTACTTTTACTTGTACACCAACATAGGTTTAGACATCGCATTAGATCGCACAAATAGGCTTATCATATTTCAAATTAATCTCCATTCTAAAAATGATAGGCCTATTAAATCAAATTCTCATCAAATGAAGTTGAAAAAAAATCAATATAACTTCTTGAAGTAGCAGAATCAATTAGACAATTCAACTAGGTTAAGCTCTTTAATTTCAATAGAAAAAATCTCCATTGCCAACTCATCTCTCTCATCATCCTCACCAACATCTCGTTAAAGACAATATTGTTTTCCATAATCAAATTTTAACCTCGACAACAAGATCAGCAGAATCGATCCAAATCTTGCAATGTGGAAAAAGTCTATCCAGTGATACAACAATAAGCATCAAGGTTATATTGGAGGTGGCAAGGAGACAAAGGTTAATAGGAACAACAACTTCTCCAAAGGAGGGTTTAATTGATGGGCCCATCGAAGTTCTCGATAGAGAGCACTGTAAGTGAAGCCATTATAAGGGTTGCAAAGTAAAGACCTACTATGCCAAACACATGTGATTGTGGTGGAGATGAATCTAAGAGCTGCACAAGCATCATTTGCCTCCCACACGCTCTCACTTCTCCCTCCTTACAGTCCATCTCTTCCCAAATATCCAAAATATTAAGGCATGCTCATCTTCGTTACAGTTGAACAGCAATTCCATGAAATAGTGAGCTTATTAGCTTTTATGGTCACTCCAGAGTTTGGCCAAATAAGTATAATCATGAGTAATCCCAGAGTTTGGCAACTATCTTTGATGAAATATCATTAGTATTGTACTAGTTTGCAATGGTCACTCCATTTAAAATGGGATAAGTCTTGTACAGCTGCTGGTTGTATTCAATGAACAACATGAAAGTATATACAGAACTAAACTCGAGCCTCTACAACTTGACTATTAATAAAGAATGCATTAGACAAGATATAATTTCGTCATCAACCTTATACAGTCAAGCATGATCGAAATAATGTCATCCAAAAACTTGCAAACATGTTAAAAAAATTAATAATTAATAAGAGAGATGGAGATTCAACATCATCCACAGCACACAAAATAATAAAAGAATAAGCCATATAGGGGAAACAAATACCTTTGAAGGGCCGATAGTAAGAATGCCTCGCCAACTTGACAAACATGGTTTTCCCTGCTTTTATTTAGCATCATAATATTTCTCCCGACATGACCGTTATTGTTTTGCCCACACAATGACTTTGTTAGGAGCCATATAAGCAGCCTCACAGCCAATATTAAGTCAGAAGAAATATCTAAAATAAACAAGATGGTAGACAACTCCTCCTCACCTAGTTTCCATCGTACAGCATTCCTATCTTCTAGTGCTGTGGAAAAGGAACCATTACCATTGCTTGGTTTGGAAACGGTCTTTTCACTTCCATCGACCAGTTGTCTGATTGATGTTGACAGCCATATAGAGATGGATCTTTTCTCAAGTAACCTAAGTTGCTTTATAGTCTTCCCGATGTCACTCAGATGAACAGTCTTCAACCTGACAGCATCTTTGGGAACTTTGCCATCAATAACAGATCTGTGGTGTGGGCAGCTCATCTTGTTATCACACACATGACTAGTTGAAGCACCCTGGCTACTCTCGATCCTAGCTGCTGCCAACTGTGCAAGGCTCTGCATTTTTCGGACTGTCTTTTGCCTGCCCCTTGAAATATGTTTAGTCAACTTATTAGCTGGTTCAACTTTCATGGATTCTACAGATTTGGGACCCTTTCTCACCCACCAAGTGTCTTCATCATCTGACTGATTTGAAGCAATGGCCTGATGGGAAGAACTCCTTTCATCCGTTACCTTTTGCCTCTTTGCTTCCCTACAATCCTCACAAGTAGGGATCCCTTCTGGAGAATCAAATCTGATACCAGATGATCCTAAAAGTCTCTTTAGACTGCCAGGAGATTCATCAACTTGTGTTTCAATTTGTGAAGAACAAGAATATGGAAAACGGAGTAAAGTTGAAATCAAAACCTTCAGCTCGGCAATTTGGTCCTTCACCTTAGAATTGATGGATGGCCTAGAATGCAATGCTATATTGGAGTTCCGACTGCTCTCCAATAACATAGTTGAGGAACCTTCCTTAGAAGCAAATGATAGATCCTTATGCTTCCGAAGATAAAAGGGTGCATAACTTTCATGCTTGTTAACCAGGCGACTAGAATGACCAAAAGATCCATGAAGAACCAGTTGACGCTCATTTGAGTAAACCTGAACAGCTGCATTCAGGAATGCAATCTCTATAACTTTTGACTCTTCCAGAACCTCAAATAAACAGGCACCAGGAAGCTGCTTCAAAATTCTATTATGCCTTTTTCTTCTTTCTAAATCAAATGAAGTTTCATTTCTGTCCATTATCCCACTGACTATTAGGTGCCTCACATATGCAGGAGGATAAAATATGCCATTCCTAATAAATTCTAAGATGAGAACTTGAAGATGCTTAAATCCTCCACCCTTTCCAATTTCATGTTGATCTAGCCAACAGACAATTATATCATGCAGTGGACCAGGACTTTGAAAAATATCCACACCGTTCTTACCATGATCCATGTTTTTGTTATCAAGAAAAGAATTTTCAAAAGAAACCATACTAGGAAGATTTTCAGGAAGAGAGACGGCCTTCCCAGTTGAACCCAATAAATTGGCATTTCTAGACTGCGAGGAGACACAAACTTGTTCCATTTTATGCTTTAACAAGAAAACCGCAGCATATACTCTAGAAAAATCTTTTACACCAGTGACTTTATGATTCTCCAGAGTACTTGTTCGATAATTCCTATAACCACAAGTTGCCCACTCGCAAATGAAAAATACTGAACAAATAAAAGACAGATCAACACTCCCAATCCATTTTAGAGAAGACCGCAGAGATGGACTGACCTCCGCCATCCATTTTTCTTCAATAGGCGAATCAGAGAAATCCTCAAAGAGAGCACCATATGCTAATCTTGCATCACCCAAAATAAAAGCTTTATCTAACAGTTGTACAACTTTACCAGCACCCTGACCTTGAAAACCAGGGTTCGCAGTATTTGCAAGATTTGATGCACGTTTTTGGATTGACAACACAGCATATCCAAATGACATGTAACGAAGATGAGCATCTCGTTTACCAGTTTGAAGACAATCTACATCTTTAGTTACCTTTAAAGCTCTATGTGCTGAATATATATCAGGAACCACACATGCCGGCAAAGGAAAGCAATCCAATGCAACAAAACTATCAGGTACAGCAAGTATCAGGTACCGAAGTATCTCAACAAAAGCAGAGGAAATGGATGACTTTCTTGTAGATTCTACCAAATTAGAACCACCCAGAGAAAGGTCATTTATCGATCGAAGAGCTATATCCACTAATCCGCGTGTATAAGTTTGTGACAGGGCAATAATATCGATGATCTCATAAACAATTGGCAACAACATCTCATAGGCATCAACCGAATCCTTTTCCTGCTAGCATTGAATTAACAATAATTAGGGCCAGGAGATTTCAAGGCATTATTACCAAGCCAGGAAGAAAAACATCACCTGAAGTTGATTAAGTACCCACTCGACCACAACTGATGAAAGTATAAGCCCTTCTGAGTAGTTCCAATGCAGAAGATGTACCATATACCACCACTTAGATGAAAAAGAAGGCTCCTCAACGTCAGATGCCGCACCACCAGAGTCAACCTTTTGTGCTGAACCAGATAATAGACTTGGAGACGATTGATCCCTGCTAGAAGCTGGAGCAACAGATCCTTCCTTGGAGAGATATTCATCCAAGAGTTGCTGCAAATACTCAACAACATCCTTTGTCCACAATTCAGTACGACTTAAGTGAGCTTTATCTTGTGCACCCGATGAAATGCTTGTGGAGGCTGGCCGAATCTATATTCAATATATATATATAGAGAGAGAAATATATATTATATAAACATTAAATAAAAAATTATTGATCCTAAAGCATATAACAACTGAAATCTAACCTAAACAAGAGAAAACACAGTTTCACAAAAAGCTACATACCTGGTTTAGATAAGTCACTTTAATAAACCATGTTGCTCTTAGCAATGGGACATTATGACGAATAAGAACATCAAAAAGTGACTTTCTTCTGTACCCATGTGGAACATGATCAGCTAAAGACCTCAGCCGTTTAGTATGCAATGATAGGGCCTGTGAAGGAAAAGGTGATCAACCAACACAGACAAGCCATTATCAGCATATATCTTCAAGTCTTAAGAGAAAGCTCTATGTTTGAAAGAATTTCGATATGTGAATAAGTGAATTAGGCCTAAGGAGAAAAACTACATCATGCCAAAAGAAAAAATTGAAAGGATAAAAATGTGCTAAATGGGATCTTATTCATGACCATAATTAGCAGGACTACTAAAATTACCATCAAAACGTCCATGAATAAATATATTTCATATGAAAATTATGAAAATACAGAAAATCCTGTCAGTTATACTCCAGAGAACATCCAAACAGGGAAAGATGTTTTTCACTTCAAATACTGTATGTACTAACTAAACATCGGAGAGTAAAAGTAAGGTCATCTATGATAAAAGGATCAGAATGGTCCCCTAACTCTTAATAAAAGATTAAAATAGTCCCCAGCTATATTAAAAAACTATTTTGTTCCCCAACTCTTTAAAGATGAACCAAAATAGTCTCACCATGGGACTATTTTGATTCATTTTTAAAGACTTAAGTGACCAAAATGATCCTTAAATACAATTGGTGACCATTTTGGTCCTTCACAAGAGTCAAGAGGCCATTTTGTTCCTTTTCTAATCATCTATTTTAACAAATTTCTTTCAGAGTAATAGCAACTACTAATTTCTCTTATTCATAAAAAATGAAACCACAAATACCAAGGAATTACATCTATACACAAAAAGCAGCACACAATTATAAATAAACATGATAAAAAGATAGATGGAAATTACATAGATTTAGTTTGTAATTAATTTATTGTAAGTTCTTCCGAGATAAATTCATATGTGATAGGGTAAAGCATATTGGATTCATTTTGCAAAAGAATAAAGATATGAAATAGGGTAATGGTATAACTTCTAAAATCAAGACTAAATAGAAATAAAAAATTACATTAGGAGTACTAGCAACAAGAAAATATTACAAAGACTTAAATTTATAGAATTGCAATTTGAATGCACATAATATAAGGGTAGGAATGAGCGGTCACTAATAGTCAAGTTAAATGTGATAATGCTAAGACTGATGTGTGATAAAATTAAGAATAATAAATAGAGAAGTGATACTAATAGAAAATTATTTGCAATTATATTATGAGCCTATATCTAATACTATTACATATGAATCTGCATCTACAATAGATCATATTCATTACATGAATCCGTAATTGATCTAGACTGATAATTGGAGTCATATTTGAACATTAACTTCTAATAGAGATTGAAACAATATCCGAATATGAAATTGAACAAATCATTATTTAATATACTTGATGATTCAAATGAGCAACTCAATAACGCAGCTTTTGGCAATTTCTTTATTTATAATATTCTTACAATTGATGATCATACTGATGTTGACTTTATTTTCTATTTTTAGTTTTTCATTATAACAGCTCATCAAAGGAGCATCATCGAGAGAGTTAGATTGAGTTAATATTTTAAGGAATTTATTAATAAAGAATGCCATAAAAAAATACTGAAATTTAAATCTCCTTCTATCTAGCCAATTATAATAGGGCATAATTCATCACAACTAACATTTAAAACATTTGGTTTAATTTCTTTTAGGAGGATCGTATTATATTTATGCAGTTTATTTATTTTCCACTTTTTTACCATTTCACCTTCTTGAAATAAGCTAGGTCATAGTAGCATCCTTTAGGATGTCTATTAGCCTTTTAGCATTTTCATTACTGGGTTCATTTTATTTGCATAGTTTGCCTTCTGTGAGGATATTCATAAAATAGGAATTATTAATTATGACAATTATAATTTTTTAATGACGTAAATAGGAAATGTGGAGTTTAAATCGAGTGATAAAATAATCATGTAATTGAATTAGAAAGCCTTCCTTTGGGAAACTTTGAAATGCAGCTTGAAAATTTGGTAATATCATGGAACTAACACTTATAGATTAGAAATGTCAAAAAAAAATGACATTAATAAAGCTGTCAATTTCATTGATTTGACCATGTTTCACAAACCTATTATCAATTTCTTCGATTTTTGCATCTTTCTACATCCTCCTTGTGAATTTGCAATTTTGCATCCAATACTCATCAAGACAAATTTTACATCTTATTCTTGAAGCTACTCTAGATGATAGAATGGTGTTAATTTCAAGATATCATGTGTACTAGCATAACAAACATGTTTGCAATAATTCATGGAACATATTGCAAGAAGAATACAATTTCAATCCAAATTCCCTAGATTAATACCAAATATTAAATTTGCCAAAGCCAAATTTGTTCAAGCTAGGTAGACTTGATGAATATCTACATTTTATAAGTGGGTAAAAAGTCGATCAAAAACTAATCGAAGTAAATTTATCATTAGCAGGTTTAATTTATCTGATAATTTTTAATTTTAGATATTTTTGGATATATTTGTGATGATGTGGTTAGGTGAATATGATATCATGTTGTGATTTGCTATTAGATAGCAATTTTTTTGAGTAGTAACGTGATAATTGATATGTTGAGTATTTAGTATTTCAAGTGGCTACTTCCAAGAAATGATGTCAATCTCCACTATGAATAATTTTTGTTTTATGAATAAGTTTATCCAATATTCCCCATAGCAATGTATGAGATGCAATTTTGGAATTATTCAATTTCTGCAACAGAAGTGATACCTAGGTGATTCCGCATATTGAGCCCATAATGAATCATTTGTGCTACAAAATGTAAATTTCAAGCAGCCCCAAAAAACACTATTTTTAAGATTGTTCCTACTGCTAAAAACCACAAGTGCTCGTTGAGATGTACAGTGCTCAGTGACATTAGAGAATTGAGATGATTATATATATTTATTATAAGGTATTTATTGCGAATTAAATTTTATTTCATAAAATTTGAAATTTCATTTTTTGATCTTGTGTGTGGGATAGGGGATTCCTTCAAGTGGGGTAAAAGTACAACTACCTAATTCTACGGGAAGCCATCTCCTTGTATTATCATGAGGATCTTTTACACTTTGATGAACACCCTACTTTTACATATTTTCTTCTATATTATTTTGAGATTAGCAATGCAAGAGTTTTGATTTTAGTCAAATTAACTAAAATTGAGATCTCAATTGGTAGCATAAAAATTTAATAGCTTTCTAATTTTGTGGTTCATATTTAGCATTGATTTCTACGAATTTAATCAACATTTCATTTTTTGTTCAATTTCATCCCTTTATAAGTTTATATATAAAGAGATGAACATTTAGTAGCCTGGAATCCATGAATCTCTATTCCTTTCCGTGTTATATGTTTATTGCATCATCCTAGTTCCATGGGGAATCCTCAAACCCTAAGTGAAATGCATAACATATTGAAATATTGACCAGTAACAACAAAAAGCATAAAATGATGCTTAAAAATACAAAAAAGAATATCAATCCGAATATTTTATAAAAAAGAAGACCAGGAAAAAAAAGTAAAGCAATAGCTTCCAAACCACATCTAATAAATCAAGTTCATTGAAACCATGAATAAAATCAATATAAAGAGGATTAGACCACAATAGCACACCTCTATCCATTTCTTGCGGAAGTCTTCACTTGAGGGCTTTTGCTCAGGAAAAGATCCTGATTTTATCAATAGATGGCCAGTGAGTGGCACTCCATAAACTTGACCAGCCTATTGCAGTCAGAAATAGAAATGTTAAACTCCGGAATAAAAAATTAATAGTTTTCTAACGCTATGAAAAAAAGAAAAACTATAAATTAAATGATATAATACTTTAAAGTTAAAAAAGCAAGCAAAAATATAGAAGGTTCAATGAAATGGCATACCTTCCTCTTTTGTGCACGAGATTCATTAATAGCCCTAAGGCGCCTTCGTATTGCCTTCAAGAACAGAAACACACAGAAGTTAACCAAGAATATAAATTTCATCTTAAAACACCTTTAAGCAGATTATCTGAGGTCAAATAAAAGAAAATTTGCAATTGAAAAGGGTGGTTAGCAAACTCTCCAGAAAACATGCAAATGTAGTTTGAAGGTTGCAGGGTAATTAAAACTTTATCATTATTAGGCTAAATTAGGCTGTATCACAAACAAACAGCTTTCCTCGGGGCACTTGAGCATCAAGTAATATAACTTGGATTTGAAAATGTAAATAATAAAAGCAAGAGATTTCATGCTGTAATAAACTAAATCAGCATTAACCAATGATATCTTTCACAAGTCAAAGAAACAAAGAAGAAATAAGACGGGTAGAGGGTTTGTGTAGAAGGGATGCAACAAAGGAGCCATTAAAAGAAAAACAATAAAAAATTTACCTCTTTACATTTCAAGATGATTTCTGGTTTTGTGAAATAACTAGCCTGAGTGAGTACAATCTCTCTAGCTTCCTGGAAGGCCAATTAGACAAGTTAGGCGAACAATAACCTATAAACTGTTCATCCAACCATATCATGATTTCGTAGGTAACTAAGATGACCACATAACTATATGAATCATTGAAAAAAGATAATTTGGGCTAACAGTAGAAGAATTAATAAAGAACAGCAGATACATGTTTTGCCTGAGATTTTTGTAATAATTTGTTAGCAGTTCTTATAGCCAAATGCATGATTTCAAACTCCTAATTGGCTAGCACAAAGATCCTTCTAGAGATACAATAACATGGCCAGAAGCTATTAATTGCATAGCAATTTGTAATTCCTAAAGGTCAAAAGTCTGTTAATGAAAATGGTTTTTGAATGTTGAAAGTGCTTGCACATCTTTGTACTCCCAAAAGGCCAAAACACTTCATAAAAACAAGAGGAACAAGGACATGAACGATATATTTCCACACCGACGTAATTTGTAGGGAGCGAAATAAATTTTCTCTATATATCTCAGAGGTATGCAAAATAGATAAGTATGTCAAGTGTTGCTTCTATTACACACAAAATGAGACATAATAGCAAAAAAAATCCAAATTTTGATATTTATAGAAAGTAAACTGCATGTTTTAAAATGAGTGGCAGATACAAAATAATCATCCAAAGATTATGAGCAGAAGATAAAGATGTAAAATCAAAATATATTAAACAAGGCGAGTCAAAAAATAAGGGCTTCAAAAGGAACTCATCTACGTCCATACCACGCAAAACAAGTCATAATTTGCAAATGTAATATCAATTAGATAGCTTTTTAAGCAGACAAACAGAGCCTTACTTTGTAATGTGTTGCGTTAGCGTTGCTTTTCAAAAACCTTCCACAGAAAAATGCTGATCTAATAAAACTCAACCAAAAGCCCTCTAGCACATCCACACCTTCCATAATAATATACAACAATGGGGACTAATATTGTTGGCAGATTGAAAGGCTTTATGGTAAACATGATTGTAGTGTAGCGTGTCCATTTCTATGAGAGAAATGAATTTATTTCGTACAGCATAGCATAGAATTAACAAAAAAATCCATGCCAGATGGTAGTACAGAGTTAAGAATGAAAATGCTCTAACACACAAAGCTTAAAAATTAAAATTTTAGAGGTAAGTTTATTCAAGCATTTTATTTACTTGTCTCATCATGTCTTCATAAACTAAAAAAAAAACATTAAAAGTTGAAAGTAAAATTAAGATAGATAAAATAGGAAATTATATGAGAGTTAAAATAAGAAACCATGTAGATAATTTGATATTTTTGTTTATATATATGTATAGATTTTCAAATTTAAAATTAAGGATGACTTCATTAGAAGCTTCATAAACAATATGTTTTAAGGGTATTAAACAAATTGGAGAAAAAGTTTTTTTTTAACTATAAAAATTAAATTATTAAAGTAATTAGATGATAAATTTTCCAAATAGTCACCATGATATTAAAGTAATTAGATGATAAAATTTCCAAATGATCACCATGATATTAAGAAAATCCTCATTTGAATTCCTTAAAAATCATATTTTAGAGGTTTATTTGATTTCTATCTAATCTAGTGGGATACCAAGGCATGGAAAGAAATTTCTACAAGAATTCCATCTAAAACAAAACAAGCTACCATCACCTGAGCTAGGTCCTATGAAATCATAAGTGAAGCTAGACTATTAATAAAATATGAAACCATAAGTTTACCACCTAAATAATTATAATAAAGTTTTGGCGTGATAATGTATCAAAGGAGATTCAATCTGCAATGGCTGCAATAATAGTGTGAATCACAGATTGGTGGCAATAATGACATTTAATGTGGATACAAAGCCACATCAATCAATCAATGTTATTGTTAAAAGAGTAGCAGTTGTAGTGTCGGGCACTCAACTGACAATAAACTTAGGATGGTGAATGGTGATAATGGAGAAGCAATAATATCAAAACCTAAGAGAGGTAATTATTGTACACCTAAAGGCAATGACGATGAGAAGCCACAAAGTGGAGGCAACGATGAAACTCAGGGAAACAATTGTGGCAAGCTCATGCGTGGAGACAACAACAAACCCAAAGTTAGCAGTTAGATTGAATTTAAAGCAGAAGATTGCAAAAGGTCATAAGAAGAAGAAAAAGTCGAGCTCAAAGGTGATCATGGCTGCAAGCCCAAAAGTAGCAACTATAGTTGACCTAGGTGGAATAATTGCGATTGATTCGAAGGTGGCATGCTCAAAAGAAGTGATAGTGATAGAAGGACATCGCAATGAGAACCTTGGTGTAATGGTTCCAATAGACCAGACAGTGGCAATAATGATAAGCATAAAGAAAGAGGAATTTACAATGAACCTTAGTACCATGATTGCAATAGGACCAAAGTTAATGATAATGATAGGCTCAAAAGTGGCAGGAACAAAAACCTGAAGTCAGGTAGTAGTTGGCCTAAGGTTGACGATTGTATTAGTCCTGAAGGCAATAATATTGATAGGACAAACGGTGATGCTGGATAGGGCTGCAAATGAACCGAGCGTTCGACGTGCTACTCGTGGCTCGGCTCGATAAGGGCTCGTTCATGTTCGCTTGATAAGATAAACAAACGAGTTTGAACACTCTTGATAAATACTCGATAGCTAAATGAACGAACTTGCAACGTATCGTTCAATTCATTTATGTTCATGAATAGTCTCACTTAGAAGCTCGTGAACAAGCTCGATTAGAGCTCGACTAAGAAGCACGATTAGAGCTCAATTAGAATTTTAAAAATATATACTATTAAATATACCCATTTAATAATTTATATTTACTAATTTAATTTTTTAAACTTTAATTGTTTTCATTAGACATATTTTTAACTTATATTTTTACTAATCTAACTAATTAGAAATATTTTTATTAAATCATCTACTAAAAATTTTATTAAATATAAAAATTTTATTAAACTCCCGCCTAAGTCTCAATTCCCGCTCATAACCAAAAAAGAAAATTTTGTTTTTAAATTCCCGTCAGACCTGCCCGCCCTTTCTCTCTCCTTCGTGGCATCAACAAACTAAAAAAAATGATGTTAGCATTTATGATGAGGTCATCGACAGACATTTCAGGCAGGTTTACCGGCGAAGGAATCGTAGATCGACGGCTACGATTGGGAGCTTATATTTCTGATGTTGCCATGTCATCTTATGATTTTTTTCTATATTATTTTATGTATCTTTTATTTCATGCATTAGTGACTATTTTGCCCTTATGATGACGTAGTGTTTGTTGTAGCCCGATGGGCATGTAGGTCTTTTATTTTCAGGCTTTGAGATCTTTATGAAGGGGTCTCCTCCTATTGTATGAGCTTAATGTCGAATGAACAAAATTTCTGAGATTTTCTTTTGTCTTCTTGCTTGAGAGCTTGAGAGAAAGAGAGGAGACCTAGGAGAGGCTCCACCCACAATACCCAACAACCCACCGTGGTGAGCTCTTGGTTTTATCCAAAATTTCTACTGTTTTCTCTCATTTCCTCCCAAACCTGAGCCACCCAAACCTCCCCTCCACCTTCCCGTTCCTCTGCAGCCGCCCCGCCCAAACCCTCCAGGAAACCCGCCGGCTCTCCCCACCCGTCTCTCTCCAGCCGCTGATCGGACCAGCCGTCGGCCCAGTCAGCCGCCTCCTCCGCCCCTTTAGCCCGGCCCTCCCTTCCCTGGAAAATCCCGCCACCCCTTCCCCTTTGAAATTTGAAATTCATGCTTTGATGTCGTCATTACTTCTTTCCTAAAATAATGCCTTACATTTAGGAAGAGAGTTAAATGAAATCCCTTCAGTTTTGAATTCAAATTTCAAACCTCCCTAATTGATTAAATCTGAAATTTGAAATCAGGTTTTAATTAATTTCATGGGCCCCACTAAATAATCAAATTCCCTCTCCTTTTCTCTTGCTTGGCCGGCCACTCCCCCCCACCTATTCTCTCTCTACTTGCCACCTAAGCACCCACTAATTCCCCTCTTAATTCCCCCCTAATAACCGCCCCTCTCCTTAATATAAAATAGGGAGGTTTTAATTGCAATTAACCTCTCCCTCCAACCCAAGAAAATCTGAAATTCAAATTCAGATTTCCTCTTGGTCTTCCCTAGCTCACGGTCCAACTCTTCTTCCCTTTTCTTCTTCCCGCCCATCCTCAATGTTGAATGGCGGATCCGGAGCTCGAGTGGGGATTAGTATTCAACGCCGACGGAAGCATTAATATCCTACGATCTCCGTGCTTTGACGTAGGATTTGAAGACGACGCCACAGTTGAAGAATACTTGGATCGAGGCGTCCCGATTCTTGTGAGCATCTTCGACCGACAGTTTCGGGACTACGCTTGGACGATCATCGGACGCCATCCACCACCACTTCCACCGGCGGCTACCTCTCCGGTAACGAAGTCCTTCGTATCCTTTTCCGTAGTGGTGCTCTCCATCTTCGTGTGGTCCTTTCTTCTCCGCTAAAGCCCAAGAGTGAACGAGTGAGAGGGTGCTCAAGGTGAACTTTTTTCATTATTAATTGTGGGATTTTGTTATGGGCATTTAAGTAATTCTTTTATCTTGAAATGTTATGAATTGTTTAGTGATCTCAAAGCAAATCTTCGCCTAAGCAAGTTGATTACTTAGATCCTTTATTTTATTGGTAATAAATTTGTAATGGCAAGTTTTAATTAACTCTTGTTTTAATTTCCGCACGCAATTCCTTCATTGATTCACATCAGTTTAGTCCCACACCGGCTGTAATGAAATACTTTTGCTTTATAAAAACAAAGACATCTGAAGGCAAAGTGCATAACTGCGAGAAGCTAGCAGGTTGGGAGGATTTAATTGTCGGGACGTTGTGCTGCTCAGTTTGATGTTAATTATTAAAAAAATATTTTGTAGTTTGTGTTCCGCTCGTTTCTCTTTATAAACGAGCCACTCGATAAGATGCTCGTCGAGCATGAAATTAAACGAGCTCAAATTTGAACATGAGCCAAGTTCAAACATAGTCATTTTAAACGAGCTCGAACACCTGTCCAAAAAGCTTGACGAGCTTCAAGCCGAGTTTGAACACGATTTTGACAAACGAGCTTGAACTCGAACAGGCTAAAGCTCGGCTCGGCTCGGCTCATTTGCAGCCCTAATGCTGGCATTGTACAAGCAGCGAAGACAACGATGATAAGCTCTTAACATGCCTACAACCAATGATGACAAAAGATGCTGAAACCATTGGCTAAGTTTTCATTATAGCCTTGCAAGTGCTTCAGGAATATAGATTCTTCCCAAAGCTTGGCAATTGTAAGTACACTGAATTAAATTGGAGGTTTATTTATACACTTGTCTAGGGTTGACTCAAGTATACCCGATCTTTCATTTGCTGCTTATCTAAAATAGATAGGGGAGACTTTCAACATACATGATTAAAATATATGCCAAATTATTATCGAACAAAGCGATGAATTGACTCATAGCCAATCAAACATCATCAAGTATACAAGATTTTTCATTTGATGCTTATCAAAAATAATATAGTTAAGATTTTTACCATGCACCATTAAGATCCATGCCAAATTATTATCGAGCAAAGGCTGTGCAATTGGCCCATAACCAATCAAACTTCATCAAGCAACTAGCAACAATCTGCGATGGATGATAAGGTGAATGGAATTGACTAGCTGTCATTTCTACCTAAGGTCACTACAGAAAATTTTGTGATGCATGAGGTAGCATTGCCATCGCAATCCTAATGAGGATTTAAAATTTTCTGCAAAGTGAAAAATTCTATGAAGTCTAGCATTGAAAACTAACAAAAACAAGTATCAATGTTTGTGAAGAGTATAAGGAAATTGTTTCTTGTCTCTAAAGAAATGTTTTGATCATATAACTCACAACAAGGTGGAGTATGAAATTAACAATCAATTGAAGAAAATCCAAAGTTTCAAGCATTATCTAAATGCACTGTGATATGATCCTCACCAAACTTTGGGGACTAGAGGCACAAAGGTGATTGGCTGCATTGCTTTGTCATTGTTGCCCAAGACCTTCCTCACGTTGGCAGGAAGATGACTAAACTAACTAGTCAAAGATTGGTTCACTTGTTTAGAGAATATTTGGACCCATTTCAACTTATTTTATGCATTCATAAATCTTATTGGCCCACAAAGTACTTATGAAGGTCAACAAACTAGTCCAATCACATTAAGCATTGTTGCAATCCAATAGATATTTGGAGATGACACCAAATTGAGCAAAGGCAAAAATGAAAGGTAGTGTGCTTTGCTAGCAAAGAAAAGCAACAGAATCATAAAGACATTAATCATAGACAGAAAGTTTACAATATTAAATTGATGTCCATTACATATTCAGTTAGCCATGCACAATCACTTATTTTAACTAGTCAAACGTTTATAAGCTCTTTGACTTTCATTAACTTTTCATTTTCTGTATAAGCATAAAACGGTTCAAGATCATTTTTTAAGACAGAAGCAAAAGCTTCAATAGAGAAAGTATGATATGAGATTATCAAGAAGGCATTTCTCATTCAGTCTTGAAGGAAAAAAAATCATCATATCTATAGTACAACCTACTAATGAGAGGCCCAAGAAATACTCTCTATATCTACATAAATTACAACTAATTAAAAAAAGATCAGATTTTTTTATACTTTACACAGTGCAACAATTATAACATTCAAAATAAAACAAACCAAATAGCAATTTCCTCCAATCCTATCACTACCACATACGTTTATCAGAGTCATACAGATATAATTTAACTAAATATAATCCACCCGAAGGCAATGGAACTAGGTTACAAAGCAGGATTTACATCCATCACAACAAGCAAAGTAACAAGCGTTAAAAACATAATTTTTCTCTCTAAAGTCAGACATGGAATGAAATATTTTAATCTACTCAACCTATATTCTAAGCCTTTCCAATCCTCCACTCCACAGAATAAAGCACATCAATCTGTTGCTAAATAACTCCCACACCAGAAGCTTTAGTTATGCCAACAGATTTACAAGAGCAAATGTAGTTTCTTGAAGATTATCATATAAAATACAACAACAACAACAACAACATCAAGCCTTTATCCCACTACGTGGGGTCGGCTATATGAATCCTTTTTCTCCATTGTGTCCTCTTAAAAGTCAAATTCTCGTTTAAATCTAATAAAGAAAGGTCATTCTTAATATTTTCTAACCAAGTCTTTTCAATCCTATAAAAAATTTCTATGCTTCAGTCCTTGAATGAAATATGTTTAATCCTCCAACGCTCATACAGCTATACAACCTATTAGCCTTTTCAATCCTCCATTATAACAAAATAAAGCACATCAATCTGGTGCTAAACAGGACTTAAAAGAACTTCCAAAATTACAAGCTGCAGTTATGCAAAAAGAATGTTACAAGAGTAGATAATGTTTCCTGAACGCTAACTGATAAATTGCACAAAAATAAGAAAATAAAAATTTCACCAGAAAGAAAGAGTGCAGAATGTGTAACGCTTATCAAATTACAACTATGAAGAAAGAAAATCATAGAATGGCATAGAACATACCTCAATTCCATCAACCGTCTCCTTATAGCCAGATTGCAGGTATTCTTTTGTTAGTGTCTCTTCTGGGCAGTTAGGAGTCTGGGGATATAGATCAGGTGGCCCAAGTCTAAATAAAAAAGCATAGAACTTAGAGAGGGATGCGGGTGAAGCATAATCATATAAAGATAAATAAAAATAAACACACACACACACACACATATATATATATATATAAGAATACAAAGAGAAAACTTCAGTTAATATGAAAACATGGACACAAGAGAATAAGGGAATTATAAATTATTTTATTATGAAATAGCTCCACCACATTAAACATAAGACGGCTAGAAGTTCAATCCATTTCTTTGCCCAATTTTCTTCAATTTGGTCAATCAGTTATGATCACACAAGAAGTGGAGCACCTTGACAGAAGTTAATGACACAAATAACCCAACTAATTCATATTGGCAAATTTAATTTTATCCCCACTATTTTAAGACTTGATGCAACTAACGCCCACTTGATTTCCATCGTACACCCATCCCTTCCTCTTTACACCAATTCATCGTCAACTTGTCAGGGGACCAGCATCTCTTTCAAATTTTAGCAGGCAGCAAATCAACCAAGATGCTCTAAATTTAAAGGAACGAATGAAGAGCTGCCATTCACCCTCTTTAACCACACCATAACCCATTTTTTAGCAGATTGCGGGGGGATGTAAGACAGATGGACGGACAGACTAAAAAAGCAAGTAAGACTTGGTTGGGGAGTGATGAGGACATCGTTAGCGATTTCGACACGTGTACCATCGGAGACGCCGGAGATTGACGGCCACGATCAGGAGTTTATATTTTGAGTCATTTTATGTAGTAGTTCATTTTATTTTTTTAGTTTTTACTGTTTTACCCTTATGGGTGGTCATTTGATATTGTAGCCCCGATGGCATTTATGTCTTTTAGTTTTTGTTTCATTTTGACCTATTTATAGGAGGCCTCATGCATTGTACTGAAGGATGAATATTGATATGAAATTTCAACTTTAGTTTTGGATCTCTTTGTGAGTTCTAGAGTTCTCATTGTGAGTTCTCGAGTGAGGATTAGCCTAGGAGAGGCTCAAAGCAATACCCAACAGCCCCTTGGTGGAGCTCTTGGTTTTCTATCTAATTTCTTCTTCTTTCTTCTCCCCTAGCCGCCGGATCTTCCCCCACCACCCCACCACTTGGCCAGTCAGCCACCCGACCCCTTCCCCTTGTCGTTAACCCCTAGATTCCACCATCTCCAACTCACGTTCGACCGCCCCGCCCCGCCCCACCACCGGCCGCCCGAGCCCTTTCCCGCAGCCGCCGGTCAACCCGAGGAATTCCCCACCCGTCGGCCATCCAAATCAGCCCTCGGATTTTTGAATTTTCTAATTCAATTCAGCTTTATTACTTTCCTAATTTATTCCCTTGTCATTTAGGAAGTTTCAAATTTGAAATTCAAAATGAAATTTGAATTTTAATCCCTCCTTAAATGACGAAATCCAATTAGGAAACTCTTCATAGCTCATCAAATCTAAATTTAATTCAGAATTTGATTCAATTGATGTATTTAATCACATGGGCCCCACTCTCATTTAATTTAAATACAAAATTAAACCCCTTGGGGCCGGCCCCCTCTCTTCCCCTCTCTCTCCTCACTTTTCCAACTAAGCGACATTAATTCTCCCTTAAATCTCTCCCATAACCGCCACCCCATTAACCCATTATTTGGGTTAATTTGAATTTCAAATTAGCCTCTTCCATTAATGAAAATCTGAAATTAAAGTTCATATTTTTTCCTCTCTTCTCCTTGTCCCCAAATCACTTGTTTCAACCCAAATAACTCCACCAATAGCCACCCCCTTCACCCTCCCAGGACTTCTCCCATTATCTATTCACCTCCTCCTCACCAAGCTCGAGAGAGATTCTCCCAACCACCACCACCATCATGCATGGCCGATCCAGAAGTCGACCACGGTTTCTTATTTGATGATCAAGATCGAACCAACATCCTTGAATCTCCTTCTCTTTGATGTGAACCTAGACGTGGATTCCTCCGTGGAGGATAACTTACATCGCATCCAGTTTACGCTAGTACCTTCCATCGATGAGCATATTCCTCCTGGACGTTCAATACTCACTAGTCATCTCGTGGACTCCCCGCCGCCGGCTACTTCTCCAACGGACTATACCTTGGGCACCATTCGTCTCCTAGTGGCATTGCTAGGTTTGTTCTCAATCTTCCTCCATTAAAGCCCCACCGTCAAGAGCGTGAGTGAGGGACCCAAGGTGAAAAGTTCTATTTGTTAACCGTGGATTATTGTTTCTTCGTCATAATATTACACTCTATTTTTATGTTGTTAAATTGATAGCATCTCATTAATCTAGTTGTAACCGCATGCCTTACATAATTTCTACTTGATAATTCTGAAAGCCTAACTTGGGTAAGCATTAATTCTATAACTAGCAAAGTTTTAATATTCTTATATTAAAATCCCCAAGCAGTTCTTGTTTCCATGCATATGTTCTACATCAGGGAGATATCTGGAGAGAAATTATTGTGTGGCTTGTGTAGGTTTAAAGGAAGAGAAAAGGAGAAAGAATAAGGTTCTCAAAGGTAGAGTAGCCATTTTTAAAAAAAGATAGTTTTATCCATTGCACAAACTTTGATGTCCTATTGACCAAAATATATCAAAAAATAGCAACAAGAAAGAAAATGGGATGAACCCAGTGCGTGTAACTCCCAATAATTCAAGATTTGTGAGTGCATAAGTGGAGGGGGAGAAACTATCAAAATGAACATCGCTAAAAAATCGGGAAACCAAGGTACATGGTTAATCTAAACTACAATCAAGTTGTAAATCGAAGCATATTACATTATAACCAAGCTGAAAAATCCTTAAAAGAGACTCTGCTTCACAATACAAATCATAATTAATTGGTAATTCTCAGTAAGGGTTACCTGAAATTAAGAGGTTCCCTATCAACCTTTAGTTTGTATGGATGCAAAGGCAGCGGTCGCCTACAAAAGAAGACTCCAGGAAGTAAGAATGAGCAATCATGAGGGAAGTGTCTTTTGAAACAGAAAAGAAACGTAACAGCTTTAAATTAAAATAAAATTCATCAAGTAATCATCAGGAAACCTGAAAAAAATACTATCCAATTTTAGACATTAACTTAACATCATGGCATCTAAAATACACAAGAAGCTTAAATCCTTCACTCACTTGCTCTTTTTCCTAGAGATCTTCTTATCATCTGTTTTTTTCCTACATCAGTTGCGCATAATAAAGGTATTCATCAGCATCATTCAAGTGCTAATTATGTGAGGCTTAAACCCTATAATATGTAACAGCACAAATGAAAGAACAAGCCTCGGCATTGAAAATTTTAAATAATGGAACAGATTGAATGACATGTGAAATCCATGAATTAATATGCCTGCACGTATTTGGCTTTCACCGTATGAATGATATGTGAAATCCTTCAAATCAATTCGGACTAGCAACAAAACAAAGTTCAATGTAAAAAATCAACAATAGTTCCCTGAGGCAGCATGTGTCATCTTAAAAAAACATGCAGACAGTCATACATTGCAAGAACCAATAGCCTTAAAGTTGATTCCCAACAACAAATGTAGCTATTATCCTCAACAGTACTGTGGCATAGGTGCTTTAGCAAGAATATTCCATGAAATTTTTTTACAATCACTGAATTCTACTTAAAAATAAACATGAATTACACTTTGCCCTAATTTCATAAGAGAATGATACCTAGGATAAATTACGAAAAAAAAAAGATAAACTACAAAAATTGCCAAAATGTATGACAAGTTGTCCTCACTGTAGCATAGATACCTGATAGCATACTCCTAGCATTGTGGGCTTGAACAAAGAAAAGAATTAATTGTAGGCTTTTAATAAAGAATTCTTCAAATTTATTGTTTCCAATAACATTATAGAAAATACAAAAAAAAATCAATAGAACGCTGGAACATAATCATAATTCACTCATGAGGGTGTATGGTTCGGATATTTACAAGTGTATGAATGACAACAATAGCCCCAACACGTTAAATATACGATGCAACATGCATATCTAAGGATTTGTTCATGTCTGATGCAGAGTGAAAGACTTAATTGTAAAAGATTCAAGAGCAAAGCCGAACCATGAAAAGGAAAGAGGTAAGATACATCATAACCCACACCTAGTAGTAAATAAGTTGCAGAAGCCTCAACTTTGCAATTCAACCAAAACCATGGATCTTAAAGCTTTAAAAACGAACCATTGACAAATGTTAATTTTCTTTCACATAATATAATTTTTTGTAACACTGTCATGGCCAGGTACCAAGCCTTCAATGAGAAAAATGGAGGGTTGTGTTAGGTAATCGGTAGCCAATATAAAACTTGTCGAATAATCATGGCATGAATTATTTAATACATTGTGTTAACGCTATGGTGTTCCCTAGAAGAGACGCAATGTATGACCAGAATACAATGATAAGTGTATAAGAGTCATTGCACTGCTCCAGAGTGCAATATTAAATAAGCAAGAGTTCTTATATCATGTACAAATGTGGGCATCCACGAAATTAGGATTATGATAGGAACTTGAAATATAGATTCTCTTACAGGAAAATTAATGTAATTAATAGATATTCTGATTCATAAAAAGATAAATATTTTTTGCATCCAAGAAAATAAATGCATTAGAAATAAGGCTAAGGAGATTGATAGTTTATGATTTAAACTCTGGTATTCAAGTAGGAGACAATACTAGAAATGATGTAGGTGTGATTATAAAGTTTGAAGGATAATGTTGTAGAAATTAATAGAATTGAAGATAGAATTATCGCTTTAAAGATTACAGTTGATGCTAAGGTTATTAACATTATAAGTATTTATGCTCATCAAGTAGGTTTAAATATGTGCTTAAACTTAAAATTTTAGAAAAACTTAAAAGAATTAATATAAAGGATACCTCTTGAACAAAAAAAAATTATTAGAAGAAATTTAAATAGACATGTTGGTAGAATTGTGAAAAATTCTAAAAGTATTCATGGTGACTATGAGTTTACAGCAACTAATGAAATTGGTATGACCATATTAGATTTTGCTATTGCTTATAATTTTATAATTGTTAATACCTTAATTAAGAAAAGAGAGGGGCATCTCATCACTTATAAAAATGGATATACTAAAACTCAGATTGAATATATTTTCAAAAAAAAAAGATCATTTAGATTACAAAGAGTATAAAGTTATTTCGAGTGAAAATTTATGTACCCAGCATCGCTTATTAATTTTGGAATTTAAGATGAAAGGGCGAAATACAAAAAATAAAGAAAAATATTCTCCTAAGATTAGATGAGGGCATTTAAAGAATACTAAAAATATATTTTTTAAATTAAGTTTCAAAATCTTAAGATTTTCATTATGCATAATGATGATAATGTCATGTAAAAAAAAGCTAGTGATATTAAAAATGTTGCAAAGGATGTGCTTGGGGCATACATGTCAATGGCGCAAAATAGCACACATCATGGTGAACTGGGTCTCGCAAATGTTCAAAATGAAACGCGCTATTTGCACTGTTTGTGCCATGGACACATAAAATATTGACCTTCCAAAATTAAATGTATTGAATTTTTTCTATGTTAAAAATGATAGAGGTAGACCTAAAAAGATTTGACTATAAAATATTAGAAATAATATTTTTTATTAAATTTAAATAAGAATTTGACTCTTAACAGGACACAATGGAAAAAAATAATAATTTATACAACCAACTCCATGTAGTGAGATAAAGGCTTGATGTTATTGTTGTTGCTGATGTTATAATATATTTTTTTGTCAAAAGATAAATAAGAGAACTATATTTTAGAGAATAAGCAACAAGAACAGCAGTTATGCACAAAATGACAAGGTTTTTAATCAATATGCATCCACGAGGGGCTTTAACTTGCAAAGCCACCTAAAGCAATTGCACTGTTCTAAGCAAATATCTCAAAATTTCTACCACTAGTTCATGTATAACAACGTTGCAAGCTCAAAGAAATTTCAGGAAATGAAAATGAATGCACAGCAAAGGAAAGCAAGATTTTTATGAGAAAATCCCCTGAAAGAAATATTAGAAGTGACCTTTTTTTATTAAATTTAAATAAGAATTTGATTCTTAAGAAGATACAATGGAAAAAAAAGATTCATGTAGTTGACCTCACATAGTAGGATAAATATTTGATGTTGTTGATGTTGTTGTTATCATGTAACTTCTTGTCAACGGCCAAATAAGAGACTATATTTTAGAGAAGAACCAACAAGGACCGCAATTCACGCACAAAATGACAAGGTTTTTAATGAATATGCATCCATGAAAGGCTTTAGCTTGCAAAGCCACCTAAAGCAATTGCACCGTTCTAAGCAAATATCTCATTGCAAGTTCAAAGAAATTTCAGGAAATGCAAATGCATGCACAACAAAGGAAAGCAAGATTTTATGTGAAAATCCCTTCGAAAAAATATTAGAAATAACTTTTTTTATTAAATTTAAATGAGAATTTGACTCTTAACAGGACACAATGGAGAAAAAAGATTCATGTAGCCGACTACACTTAGTGGGATAAAAGTATGATGTTATCGTGGTTGTTATAATAGAAAATTCTGTCAACAGATAAATAACAGGCCTATATTTCAGAGAAGAAGCAACGAGGACAGCAGTTCACGCACAAAATAACAAGGTTTTTAAACAATATGCATGCACAAAGGGCTTTAACTTGCAAAGCCACCTAAAGTAATTGCACCATTCTAAGCAAATATCTCAAACTTCACCACCAGTTCCATTATAACTACATTGCAAACTCAAAGAAGTTTCAGGAAATGCAAATGCATGCACAGCAAAAGAAAGCAAGATTTTATGTGAAAATCCCCTGGAAGAAATAAAACTATGCACAATCCAATTGCAAAGGTCCATAATTTGCATGACTCCGTACAAGGATAGTACAGATTCAAATAAGTGATTTAAGTACAAAATATTTGCTTCTGCAATCAGAGTAAAGAAAAGCGATATCAAGGGCACATAGATTAAGCTTCATGTGCATCAATGTTAATGGCTATAGAAGAGTACAAAGACAAGGTCAAAGGTGTTGCCGAAAAAAGATGGAATAATCACAATGTGATGCTTGTTGTGATTTGAGCGTCACCTAGTACAGCAATGTTAAAAGCGTGCTTCAAAAGCCAAGCCCGAGATGCCAAGGGGTGATACTTCATGGCCTTCTCAAGCGCTGGGAGAAGGCAAAGCGCACAGTACATATCAATTCCTGAAAGCTTGATGAAAGCTTCAATTCCCACTTACAACTTTAATTTTTTAATATATAATTCTTATCAAGGACATGCTGCAAGAAAATTGTCAATAGAGCGCAATGAGTGCCCTTAATCATTAAAAAATTAAGAAGATCGAGAAACATGGTCATTGACAGCAGAATTCTACAGCATAAGCAGCATGCATGATGTTGCAATTACATCAAACAGCGCAAACTTCAACAGGAGCGTAACAAGCATCATCGACTATGACAAAATTTCTCCAAAGCTCTAAATAGTAGAGAAAAGCCTAAAATAAAAATGAGTCATGTACATAGATTATGGAGGATTATTCTAATCCTAAACCAGAATTTTCTAATCTCTGAATATAAATGTTTAGAGGGTAATTTAGATCCTTATCTAAACTATTTTGTGTTTACCCATAATGGATGATGGATATTGAATACTCCAAAGATCAAAAAGAGATCAGATAATGGTTTCACTAAGTCGAAGCACCTAACTTCACCATTCGTGAATAGATTAAACAAGTGGCCGCCATTCGTGATGTTTAATATCGCAAATCTAAATGTCATGTAAAAGGCAACGACAACAATAACCAGATAAAATTTTGATGGCTAAAACAATTGTGAGAAGGTTCGCAACCTATTGAATAGATCTGACAAAAACAACAATACCTCATAATATTAATATAGATCAAATCCTTTAGAAATGAATGATTGAGAAATGGGGATGGTAGGAGGTTAAGCCACAAAGAAATTCAGGCCTACCAGAAAAAAATTACACATTAACAAGCGCACAAAGGCAGCATAATGGGCCACTAATGTGATCATGTTACGCAATCGTACCTAGGTGAGGTGGGCGTTGCAGCTACCATCCCTACATACACCATTCAGAGGAGCTAGAATCATAAAAGATGATGATAAAACCTCAGATGGTCGAGCTTCTTTGGCTTGATCTAGTAGGAGGGTTTGTTCAAACTTAAGACTCCAATTCGAGCTGCCCAAAAATCCACAAACTCAATGTTGCATGTAGAAGCACTGGGTTTTTTTTTTGTGGGGGTTACATCATGCCATTTAAAATTGTATAAACATTGATTATGTCAAAAAGAAAGAAATTGAGCATTGGTTTTGCCATCAGTGGACAGCTTAAGATGCTACTTCATGTCAAAAGTTAGACTTGATCAAATAGAGACTTTTATGATCTTAGAAGAAATTTAAAAAATGAGTTAAATTTTAAATATTACTTATTTACAAGGACTTCTATTGCACCCACTACATGATGGTTTTGAACTTTTGATTCATTTGCACCTGTAATCATCATTTATGAACCCATGAAAGAAAATAAAATAGATTAAGCAAACTGAATATTGGCACAGCGGATGCGTTCAAGCACACTGACAACAAGGAAATAGCTGAAGAAAAGATTGATACATGTGCTAACACCTTGAATGAGGATCAAGGAAACAAGAAACAATGACGAGAAGAAGAACAAAATAACCAGGTCAAATGTCAAACCATAAAGAAGATCCATATGCTACAAAGACAAAAATGAACAGAAGAACATAGAAACAATAACCTTGAATTCTGAGAAAAGTTTGAAGTTGAAAAGGATGAATCCACCCTTGCATTTTCCCTAGTAGACACCCCACCAACTGAACTGTTACTGACCCCAGAACCACCGCTGGTTGTAGTGTACCTTTGCATGTCTACCTAAAATAGCCAGCATGCTGCCCCCAATGCCATCACCGTTACTGGAGGCACATTCTAATCTGTGCAGTAGCTATCCAAAAAAAAAATCTGCAGCCCCTCTGAGCAGACAAATCATATATCATCACAAGAAGGTTGCCTTTGCAGACTCGTTAAACTGGAAACATCTTTAGTCTTCAATAGCACATTTTGACGGATTAAAAGCTAAAGTCAGGATCCCCAGTTTAACTAACCAACTGCGTATGATTAATGCAGTAGCAACTTTTTCATAATCCTTTGGAAATAAATAAATCAAGTGTATCAAGCTACCACAAAAAGAACTCAACAACCTATCCAGAAATCGACCGTACAAGGATTCCACGGATTACTAATGGATATCCTTGATATAAATAAAAAAGCAAACTTTCCACGATATATCCGGTAGCACCTGCAGATCAATGCCAAGAAACAGGTAAGTTGCAGTTGCAAGGGCAAAACAATTTTTTTAAGCAGCATCAAAATACTTAATGACAGAAAATAAGAAAATTTCATATATTGAATAAACAGATATGCAGCACTAAAGCGAGAAACCACTAAATAACCTTATAATACAGCTTCCCTAACTGGAAGCCAGTAGTCAAACACCAACTAGCAATGAAAGCATACACAAACTTCGAGTATTAGGAAACGTGACAAAACCGAAAAGTTTCCCCATAAAAGCCCAGCTGCAAACCCTCGACCAGCCCCAAAACAGCCGCCCAATTCCAGATCGAAACAGGAACTAGGGCGTAAGCACCCCCCTGCGCAGCACGAGCAGTAGGAACAACAGGAAAACGCAGTCCAGGACGCAACAAAACCAGATAGGGCTTGCTAGCGAGAGAACAAGAGACCCAAAATCGCTGTGGATTTGTTAAAAAAACAATACAAGTAAACCCTAATAAAGGAGAGAGAAGGTGAGTACCTTTAGAAGAGGCAAGAAAATAGGAGGAATTGCAGCGCAGGTGCCCTGCAGCGGTAGAGGAGAGGAGAGAGAGAGAAGGCAAAGCGTTTGACTCTTTTTAGCTTGTTTGGTGATGATGGCGACGACGACATAAATAAATGGCGTATATCAGCGAATGTGCGTGCGCTAGCACGGCGCTGTTTGGGATTTGTTTAGTGTGGACTAGAGTGAGAATAGGAGACAGCATAAAATTAAAATAATTATTATTAAATTTTATTTTTAAATAAAATTTGTAGGCATTCTTATTTTATTTTTAAAAAATATTTATAATTTATAAAAATTTATGAAAAATCATATATGAAATGGCCTGAAATTTCTAATTATTTTAAGGTGTGATTGAGAATTCATAGGCATATTTTATGTATAATGAATAATAATTTATAGAATATCAAATCACCATATATTTTTATTTTAAAATATTGTAATGAATCATAACAATTAAAATTGAATCAGCAAAACCTCCTATGCAAACTCTCCAAGTCATATGAAGAAACTAACAGTATTCAAGAATAGAGCACAAGCGGAAGATGAGAGAAAAGACAGGAAAAGTTTTTAATGTCATAATGCTAGCAGTACATCTATCTAGTCTATTTAAAGACTTGGCCCACGGCCACATACAGGCAAAGCTACAGGAAATGTAAATACAGGATATATTATTTAATTACATCTTTGTTCTCTAACAGCCCCCTGCAAACTGAAGGGTCTTGAGTGACACTTAGTTTGAGTCGAAGTTGTTGAAACTGCGGCGTTGATAGCGATTTGGTAAGAATATATGCGGTTTGATCATAGGTACTGATGGGTAAGAGTTGAATGTGTTGTTGCTGAATGTGGTCACGTACGAATCTATGATCAATTTCTATATGTTTTGTGCGTGCATGGAACACCGGGTTATTTGCCAATGCTATCGCTGAGGTATTGTCACAGTATATTTCTATTGGCTGATCTTGTTGTATACCGAAATCTGAGAGAACTCGCTGAAGCCAAATGACATCTGCCACTAAGGAAGCGAGTGCTCTATACTCGGATTCGGTGGACAAACGTGCGACGTTGACTTGTTTCTTGACTGTCCATGATATGAGCGAGTCACCGAGAAACGAGCAGTATCCTGATATTGATTTCCTTGAGGTAGGATCGCTTGCCCATTCAGCATCTGAAAAAGATTTTAAGCGCAAATTAGATTTTGTAATTGGTATGCCGTAGTCTAGCGTAAGTTTTATATATCGGAGTAGCCTTTTGAGGAGATACGCATGTTGAGACACCGGTTGATGCATGTGTTGAGAGAGCATGTTGAAACTGTAAGAGATATCCGGGCGTGTTAATGTCAGATACTGAAGATAGCCCATGATTTTCCTGTAGGTCGTTGGATCAGCTAGTACAGGATCTTCTGGAATGGTTTGCGGTATTTTGGTGCAGGTAGTATTAGAGAGACCATTGCATTGTGAGAGCCCAACAATATTGAGTATGGATTTAGCGTATGGTTGCTGTGAGTCAACCTGTCAATTTCGGGTCACGAGTCGGGTTCGGGTCGAACCCGGAACTGACCCAGCATTAATCGGGTCAACCCTAACCCGACCCGTTTTTTGCAAACGGATCGGTTTTCTGAACCCGAACCCGACCCGCTTCGGGTTCGGGTCAACCCGACCCCACCTATTTCAGCCGAATCCCGCCGTCCTGCGCCTGCATTCAAAAATTTTGCCAAATCACGCGCGGGCAGCGGGTCACACGTGGACCACGGGGCACGCTGCGGGAGTTTGCGGTGAGCCGGTGACGGCCTCATTGACGCGGGAGAGTGGGACACGGAACTGACGCAGGCCTCGGGACGCGACAAAACGCAGGCCTCGGGACGCGGGAGGTCACGACGTGGCCGAGGCAGACGGGCAGGCGGTCGCGGGGCAGCTGGGGCACTCAAGTTTATGTGTTATTCCGGGTCAATTCGGGTCATTCTCGGGTTTCCGGGTCAACCCAAACCCGACCCGATTTTGCAAACGGGTTGGTTTTCCAAACCCGAACCGCTTCAGGTTCGGGTCAACCCAAACCCAAAATTTTCGGGTCGGTTTCGGATCGGGTTTTTGGGTCGGGTCCAATATTGACAGGTCTAGCTGTGACAAAAAATTGCGTTGGTTGTTTCGTGAAATTTGTATGCCTAGGAAGGAGTGAGCATCACCCAGGTGTTTCATGTCAAAGGTATTGTTGAGGTTGGTAAGAATCCCACTGATAGCCTCTTTGTTGTTTCCCGTGATGAGGATATCATCAACGTAGATTAGTAGGAAAATTCGAGTATTTTGTTTGGTGTATGAGAGAAGCGATGGATCTGAAGCACTACGATTGAAACCAAGGGATACCAGATGCGAAGTAAACGTATTGTACCATTGTCTCGGGGCCTGTTTGAGACCATAAATCGCTTTGTGTAGTCGGCATACATGTTCCGGATGCGTGGAGTCTTCAAATCCCTTTGGTTGAGCCATGTACACCGTCTCGGAGAGTTTGCCGTGTAAAAACGCATTGGCCACATCCAGCTGTTGAACCGGCCAATTGTGGTGGAGAGCTACCGCCAAGAGTATGCGTATTATCGGCAATTTTGCTACCGGACTGAAAATCTCGGTGTAATCCAGTCCGTAATCTTGATGATTGCCTTGTGCCACAAGTCTTGCCTTGTGCTTAGCGATGGAACCATCCGCATGAAACTTTGTGTGGTATGTCCACTTGCATCCGATGATAGAGCAGTTTGACGGAGGGGAAACTAGGCTCCATGTGCCTTGTTTATGTAGTGCGAAGAATTCTGAAGCCATTGTCGTGCGCCACGCTGAGTGTTTGTTGGCTTCTTTGAACGTCGTTGGATCTGTAGTCTGTTCTGCAGAAGAGGTATTATGAATAAGATTTAAGTGCATGCATGGTTTTAAGGTACCTGTCTTCTGTCTCGTAACCATGCGATGAACCGAAACCTTAAGGCCGTGAATTGATGTTGGGCATATCTGGCTGAGTGACCAAGTTTTGAGAAGATAAATTCTTAGTGGTAGGATCAGAGACCGTGGAATCAGATTGAGCAGCTGGCAACTTGTAGTTCCGATCTGTAGGCTTGGTGGAATTGAGAGCTGTAGTGGGCATGAGAAGAAAGTTTGGTAGGTGTGCAGGCTCAGATTGAGGGATGATTTTTGTGGATTGGAACGGGAATGAAGATTCATTAAACTTCACATGTCTTGATATAATAATTTTGTTGGTAGATCTGTGAAGACACTTGCATCCCTTGTGCTTATCGGAGTAGCCAATAAAGATGCACGAGTTGGCCGTGGGTTGTAGTTTGTGTCGGAGAGATGCATGAATTAATGGAAAACACTCACAACCAAAGGTACGAAGGTGTTCGTACTCAGGTTTAAGGTTGTGAAGAATCTCAAACGGATATTTATGCATTGTATTGGAGGAGGGTAGGCGATTAATGAGATAAACCGAAGTAAGTACCGCGTCCGACCAAAAATTATAGGGAACCGAGGCTTGATGAAGAAGTGTACGCGTGGTCTCGATGATATGGCGGTGTTTTCTTTCCACTATACCATTCTGCTCAGGAGTGTACGGGCACGAGATTTGGTGAGATATTCCATTCTTTTGAAGAAATTGAGTGAAAGAGTTGTTGAGGTATTCGCCACCGCCATCTGTACGAAGACATTTAATTTTGTGTGATGTATAATTTTCAATGTTATTTTTGAAGTTAATAAAAATGTTGAGAACTTCTGATTTGTGATGCATCGGAAAGAGCCAGGTAAATCGCGAATGATCATCTACAAAAATAACATAATAGATATAATCAGTGTTAGAGACAACGGGTGCGGGACCCCACACATCAGAATGTAATAGTTCAAGAATTTTATGTTTCCTGTTAGTGGACTGTTCAAAAGAGAGCTTATGGCTCTTAGAACTATTACAAGAAGAACAAGAAACATTGACAGCACCCATCTTGAGATGGGGGGTAGAAGAGGCAATGTGAGCAATCATCGTCTGGTTGGGATGTCCCAATCTGGCGTGCCATGGTACAGTGCTGCAGTTATTAGCAAGAAACGCTGAGTTATTAGAAACGTCCACAGTTGGCCGGAAAGGATATAATCCTTCACGACACGGTCCTTTGAGAATAATCTGGTTGTTCGTCAGATCCTTAAACATAAAACCGTCAGCATAAAAAATTATAGCAATTTTGTTTTCCTTAGTGAGCTTGGAAATAGACAAGAGATTGTATTGAAGAGAAGGAGAATGTAAGATATGAGAAAGTTTGATCTTACGAGAGGGAGTCGGTAGAAACCCCTTGCCGGAATTTGCTATGCTAACCGAACTCCCATCACCGATCGTGATGTTGTCCGAGCCGTGGTAAGGAGACGAGATTGAGAGATTCTCCAGGGACTTCGTCATGTGAGAAGAAGCCCCGGAGTCCAGGAACCATTCATTGTAGTCGGGCTGAGAGCTAGCCAGAAGAGCTTTATTTGTCATTCTTGGCGGTCTTGGTACATACTAAGTGTTCAACCTGTGTCAGCAGTTTGTGGCACCATGACCGCGCTTGAGACATATCTGGCAGAAGATGGAGACATTGGTTGGTTCCCATTGGGAGTTTGTAGACGAAGATGATCGTCCCCTTGTCTTGCGGCCACGACCTCTTGTGGAGTAGAGGGCCGTCTGAGCATGTTCAGACGTGAGACCTCTAGCAGCGTCATTTGAAACGTGGATCTCTTCACTAATAAGCAGAGCATAGAGTTGATCAAAACTTAGAGGATTAGTTATGGTCCGGATGGAAGTCTTGAAGGATTGATATGAACTGGGAAGACCATTAAGGATGTAGAGGATAATATCCTTTGTATCAATTTTTGATCAAGCAGTGGCAATTTGATCTACAAGATTCTTCACTTCAGTGAGATATTGCGACATAGAGGAGTTCTTAAGGGAGATATTGTGAAGCTCATTTTTCAATTGAATGGCCTTAGATCGACTCGTAGATTGAAACCGAGTCTCAAGTGTGGTCCAGATAAGCGACGTAGATTCAAGATTTAGAATATATGGAAGAATGGAGGATGATATGGTAGAGCAAATTGCAGCCGAGAGGTTCTGATCAGTAAGAAGCCATTGCATATGGCTTGGATTGGGAGCAGTGGAGCCGTTTGGTTTGGAAAAAAACTTGTTTGCAATGAGAGTTTGAGGATCAAGAAAGGATTCAAACCCATTGGCACGGCAGATCTTGACGATTTGAGATCGCAATAGAGGGTAGTTGTCAGCCGAGAGAGGACTCTGCACGAAGTTCTTGAGGTTGGAAAGAACGAACTTGAGCGAGGAAGAAATGGCGGGAGTTTCCGATGACGTCGTCCCTGTGCGATCGAGGAGAGACGATGTGTTTGAGGAAGCCATGTGAATCCCGAGATTCAAGCCCTGTCTGATACCATGAAGAAACTAACAGTATTCAAGAACATAACAAAAGCGGAAGATGAGAGAAAAGTCAGGAAAAGTTTTTAATGTCATAATGCTACCAGTATATTTATCTAGTCTATTTAAAGACTTGGCCCACGGCCACATACAAGCAAAGCTACAGGAAATGTAAATACAGGATATATTATTTAATTACATCTTTGTTCTCTAACAATGTGCTCCCCCTCTTATTCTTGTAAATTTTCCACTATTTGTGCATCTTATCTCGTGGGGGTATAATTTATACAAGAAAATCATCAGGGCATCATATATCGAATCTTCTATCCATAACAACCGACGAACCTCGTCATTGCTTCTTTCCTTTTTGTTATAGATTAAAAAATTTCAATCAAATTGATTTTATTTGGCTTCTTTAGATTGGTTGTAAAAGTATCATTTAAGTTATTTGGTTGTAATTTGGACCCCTTTTTTCTAGTTATTGGTTAGAGTTTTGCATTTGTTAAATTAATTAAATTAAAATTTTGAATTATATTAAGTTTCCAAATTTTAAATTAAAAACCTATATCAATAAATATGTGATATAAAAATCAAAATGAATGATATTTATTTCATGTGCTAAAATTATAAATTTAACAAAGTTTTATTGGCATTCTTCTTAATATATGTTATTTAAACAAAAAAAATTAAATTATTATTAAGCTTATTTATATTTTGGTTCATCTATAATCAAATCGAACATAACAAACTTAAGTTTAATTTGAGTTTGCTTGGCTTTGTTCTTTTTTTTTTTTAATTTTATAACACACTCCTCTTTTATTACAAAGTTGATTTCAGAAATACTAGAAAAACACTATAATGATGATATCAAGTACTTCTCTAAATTCTCTTAGTTATCACCCTAAGAAAAATTCAAAGAAACACTTTGAATTGTACTAAAAATATCTAAGTGATTGAACTCTCTTATAAACATAACATAATGATTATTTATAGGAAAACACAAAGTAGGCATCTGGTGCTGTGGTGCTAGAAAGATCGGCGCCATTGCCCCCCACAAATGAACTAAAGTTGCTGCATTGTTTTTTTGGTTCTACCGTAGTGCTTGCTGAAGTGGATCAGTTACTTAGTGAATTATAACGTAATTTTGCTGACAGATCATGTCCTTGGGAAGTTACAACTGCAACACCGCGGCATTGTTGGCTTTCGAATGCTGTGGTGCCGGAAGAACAATTTTGGCACCGAGGCGTTATAGAGTGTGCCGCTGCGACGCTATCCTACAGAGAAATGGCGCTGCAAAGCTGAACTTTTGATGACTTGGCTCTGCCGATAGAGAAGTTGGAGCTATAATGTCAATATTTAGGTGCTATGGCGGTGTCTTTGATGGCGCTGCAGCGATGATTGTTCCGACGCCACGGTTCCATATAAAACTTAGAATTTTATGTATTTTTCCTACACAATACAACTAAAATAATACATTTTCAGTGAAAATATAAATATATAAAATGACACATTATTTACATTTATCAATATGAAATTTGTCTAATATCTCAACATAGTTGTATGGCTCATAAGGTCAATACAATAAGAATTTTATAACCTAAAATGCACCCAGTGAAATAACACATGAAATGATGTGTGTCAGTTAACGAAAGTTTTATCAGAATGGGTCAATACATAAATTAATAGCATCCAAGCATGATCAACTTACATATGTTCAATGAGATACTATGTTATTTCAAACGTCTAATGATAAACCTCCCCGCTTTCAGCCAGGAGAATTCAAGGCTAAGCTTGATATTCCATATTTTGATGGTCGTATGCATATAGAAGATTATTTGGATTGGGAAAAAGACATGGAGAACTTCTTTGAGTACATGGAAGTCAGTATGGGTAAACAAGTGCGATATATCGCTTGTCGATTAAAGGGCGAAGCTAGCGCTTGGTGGGCGCAAATTTTACAGATGAGACAAAAGAGAAGGCAAGGGAAAGGTACAAAGTTGGAATCACATGAAGCAGCTAATGCGAGCTCAATTTTTGCCAACAGATTACGAGCATATTCTATACATGTGGTATCAACATTGCACCCAAGGTGTGAGGTCCGTGAGCGACTACACTGAAGAATTCAATAGATTGTCAGCTAGAAACAATCTTAATGAATATGCTAATCATTTAGTGGCACGATACATTGGCGGGTTAAAAGACAGCATTCAAGATCGATTGGAATTGAACTCCATATGGTCGATGGCTCAAGCTGTGAATTTTGCTATGAAGATAGAGATGCAATAGAACTGACAATCCAAAAACCCTTATAACCGGCGGCATTGGCAGGAACATGTTGTGTCCGGTAAAGGAAGAAATCCAATAGTTAAAGCAGCTCAAAATGTTGGGTCATCAGTACAGACTTCAACCCCAAAACACAATCCAACGGATATCTAGGCTCAACCAAAATCAAAATTTATGGCCAAAGAAAATCCCTACGCTAATCCGTAGACACTTAAATGCTTCAGTTGTTTTTAGCCATGACACAAGTCGAATGAGTGTCCGTAGAGACAGCAAGTTAACTTGGCCGAATGCGAAGGAGGAGGAGAGCATGTTACTGAAGAACTAAACCAAGATTGTGATTCAGAAGATGTTCCTGCTTATGAAGATGAAGCACTAGTGTGTGTGCTGAAAAAGTTATTATTGGCCCCTCGGCAGAATATAAATTCTTAACATCATTCCATATTTAAAACTCGCTGCACCATAGGCAGGAAGGTGTGTGACCTTTTGATTGACAATAGATGTACTGAGAATGTGGTTTCTAGAGCTGTGGTGCAAAGTTTACAGTTGAGTACTACCAAGAATTCTCACCCGTATAAAATAAGTTGGGTCAAAAGGGGGATGGAATGTCTGGTGTCCGAATCGTGCCGGGTGACCTTCTCTATAGGTAAGCAATATGTATGCGAAGTGTTGTGCGACGTCCTGGACATGGACGTCTGCCATTTGATCTTGGGGAGGCCATGACAATTTGATGTTGGAGCGATGTATGATTGCCGAACTAATGTATATTCTTTTGAATGGAAAGGACGTCGTCTCCGGTTGCTGCCCAGCTTAATTGAAAGTAAAATCTCATCTACCTAGTCAATCTTGGCATACTGTTGCACAAATAGTCACGGGAGCAGGGCTTCTTCATTGCTGCAAAGAACCGGCTCCCTTATATGCTTTATTGGTGACCGAACAAAGCACTGGACTTCCCCCAGCACTGTGAGACCTCGTTCCCTTACTGTTCCTCTCTGATTTGGATTTTCCTCTCAGGATCGTCCAGGACGATAGTGAGATCGTCCAGGCCGATCTGCACTGTAGAAAAATCGTCCTGAAATTAGTTCTGGGAACCGTCCAGGACGATTTGATTTGGTCTGATCGTCCCAGGACGATCTGGCGATCGGCCGGGCCGATCTGCTTTATGATATAAGCAAATCAGCTCGTTTTGAAGAGAGAGAAAATCATTTTTAATTAAAAATATCTGATTTTAGAGAGAGAAAGAGAAAGGGAAAAAGAGGAAAACCTGGTTTTGGAGGCCGCGGAGCGCTTTTCGTCCGACGTCGCTGTCGGGAAAAGTGAAGATCTCGTGGTAAGGACTCCGAACCCTATTTTTGTTTTCAAAGATATTGAGTTTTGACCGAGTTGTGATCTGTTTTGTGTTTTCGTAGTCGAAATTTTGATCTGATTTGGGATTGACACAACTTTCACCGCACAACTTTTTGTATGTTATAGATATGATTATTGTACATGATTTGAGTATTTTCTGTGACGATTTTACCGGTCGGAATTGATTCTATGCGATTTTAATTGAACAGAAAAATATCAGGATTTGATTTAATTTGGATTCTATAGAATAATAGTCTTGTATTGATGTTGTGGATCTTCTATTGTAATTTGGAGAAATTTGGAATTTGTGCTTTTTGCAGGATTTTTGTGTAAATTTGACCGACTGCCGTTATGCTGCCCGATTTTCGTATGATTTCCGAATTTTCTGGAATTGATAGATTGAATTGATATGTGAATGACTATTGATATGATTGTACTGTATTGATTTAATATTGATTATTGCATTGATTATTGATTGATTATTGAATTGACTCTTAAATTGACTATTGATACTGGAACACAAGTGGAACCTGGTTGAACGTTGGTTGGAGATTGATATTGACCTGTACAGGATGGTGGGCCGACGGGCTTTCCTTTAAACCATTGATCATTGATATAACGATTGGGAGTCATAAGGAGTTTTATAGATATGCCGACGGGCGGCTGACGGACAAAAGAGTGACGACTCTTATTGATTGAAACCAACGTATGGATCTACAACAACAATATGGATTCTACAACAGCAACATAGCCAGTTGATTTTACTTGTTCAGTATTATTGTATTGAATGCATGTTTACTATATTGTGTACGGCTTTATTGTTTTATTGATTTCCGCTGATATTGATTTGATCGGATTTACTGTTTCGTACGGATTTATAGATTTCAATGATTGATCATCTATTGATTATTGATTATTGACATTGATATGGATAGAATGGATATAGATATTGTATAGATTCATTGATGCTATAGATATTGGCATTGCCTATAGATTGATCCTGCATCGTACTGATTTGACTTGCTACATTTGATTTATCGATAGGATAGATTGAGATTTATCGTATCGCTTTTCCGATTGATTTTATCGACGTAATAGTAGATTTTGATTTGATCGATTGATTCGACACAGATGATTTAACGGATTGATTGATTCGACGACTTGATTGATTTGACGGATCGACTGATTTTCTTCTGTGTACGGATTTCTTCGAGATTGACGTGAATTGATCGAGCTTGATTTATTGATTTGCCTGCTGCTGCATTGACTGGTTTTATTGACTATGGATTTCCGTATTGCATAGATTCATTGACCATTGACTGATATAGATTTGATTGACTGTGATTGACTGACATGCATATTGATAGCATCGCCGTGCTTTGATCTCAGTTATAGGTATTAGGTGACCTGCTGGGCTTTGTAAAGCTCATTATATGTGGTTGATATTTTCAGGTCAGAGCAAGGGAGCAGAAGATAGGAATTGATCCGGATCTGCAGGTTTTTGTCTTTTGATGATTTTGATTCTTTTGTACTCAGGATAGATTTCAGTACTGGTGATTGTAGTGTAGTTCCTGAGTATTGTACATGACCCTTTTGAGATATGAATCGACTTGTATATTGATGTTTTAAATTTAGTAGATGTTTGATAGACTGTTACATGAAGATTTTTAGATAACTCTGGTAAATTGTTTGAAACATAGATTGACATTCTTTCCAAGTTAGATATTGGGGCGTGACAAGCACAAAGGCATGGTGAGATTAAAAAATTACTCCAGTTGTATAGTGAGATTATTCCTGATTAGTTGCCCGAAGAATTGCCCCCACTTCGGAGCATACAACACCAAATAGACCTTGTGCCTGGTGCCAGTTTGCCGAATATGCCTCATTATAGGCTTAATCCCAAAGAGCAGCTCATTCTCAAGGAGCTAATTCATGATTTATTGAAATGGCAATTCATACAGACAATTTTGAGTCCAGGTGCTGTACCGGCGTTACTAGTGCCAAAGAAGGATGAGACTTGACGAATGTGTGTCGACAGTCGATCTATCAATAAAATCACAGTAAAATACAGATTCCTAGTACCCCGTATTGAAGAACTATTGTATAGACTCACAGGTTCCTCCATTTTCTCTAAGCTCGATCTACGCAGCGGCTACCACCAGATTCACATACGCCCCGGGGATGAATGGAAGACTGCATTCAAGACACCACAAGGTTTGTATGAGTGGAAGGTTATGCCCTTTGGTCTCTGCAATGCTCCATCCACCTTCATGAGAATGATGAATGTGATATTGAAGCCTTATTTAGGAAAATTTTGCATTGTCTAATTTAATGATATACTTGTTTACAGTAATAGTTGGGACAGTCACTTGAAACACTTACAAGCCCTCTTTGATGTTCTTAAGCAGCAAAGATTATTTCTTAATCTTCCAAAATGCGAAATAGCCGTTCCTAAGGTATATTTTCTTGGATTTATTATTGCTGCAGATGGCGTACACATGGATCCACAGAAAAGCTGTAATATCAGTTTTTGCTCCAGGTTCGTCCGGGACGAAGTTGGATCGTCTGGGACGATCGGTACAGGTTGTGCAGAAAATCAGTTTTGGCTGTATGGTTCGTCTGGACGAAATCAGGATCGTCTGGACGAAATTTCTCCCGTGAACCTATCGCCAGGGACGATATGTCATTTTTCGTCTGGACGAAATTCCTCTCTTCATGGATCGTCCTGTACGAAGCTCGATCGTCCGGGACGATCAGTCTGGATATATATAGAAATGAGATATTTTGAAGAGAGAGAAAAAGCTGAGGAGAGAGAAAAACGAAGGAAAAAGTGGAAAAGCGGATTTTCGGACGACGCGGAGCCGTTTTCGATCGAAGTGACTGTTGAGGAATTTGCTGTGCTCGAGGTAAGGCACATTCTACCTTTCTCAATTTTCAGAACCGTCGTGTTTGGCGGTATAATCTGTCCGGATTTTGTTTCCGTTAGCGATTTTCGTCCGTATCTTTTGATCGTTCAGTTTTACCGCGTAACTTTCTGTATATTGTTGACGTGCCGAGTGTGCACATTTTGGTTATTTTCTGAAGATTTTCGTCCGGGTATTTTTGATTCGACTGTGTTTTTAGTCGACCGATTTTTCTGTGAAATTGGAATTTATCTGTGCAGTAGAATAAAGGTTCTGAAATGTGATTATCTGTATTCTGTGCGAATTCGGTAAATTTTCTTTGCAGGAATTTTTGTGTAAATTCCGTATACTGCCGTTGTGCTGCCCGATTTTTGGGTAATTTCTGAATTGTCCGTATTTCTTCTGAATTGAAATGCTATGTGTATAAGCTATAAAAAAGGAGCTATAAGGGGCCTGGATCCTATGAGATTCAGTTAGTGAAACGGGAATTTAGAAGAGCTCAAGTTGGAGAAATATCGTTATATTCCGGATCCGTGAATTCTATTATTCAGGTGCCGTGAGCACATTTAGCTTAGCTATTAATTATTCAGCGAATTTCAGGTGCCGTGAGCACAAGGGAGACATAAGGGTTAGAATCCGCAGTGATTCTGTTTAGTTTAGTTAGCTATTAATTACTCAGCTATTATTCTGGTGCCGGGGGCACACTTAACTATATTAAATATCTGATATCTGATCTGATATGTGATTCTGATACGATTTGGTTCCGTTTCGATATGATCTGTATAATCCTGACTCTGCTGAGTTTATCTGTTCTGTGATCTGATCTGTACGATTCTATTTCTGCTTTGATATCTGTCCGTATAAGTTCTGATTTCCGATTCTGTTCCGACTTCTGATCTGATTTCTGTCTGATAAGTTTGGTTTTGTTTTCTGAGAATTTAGATTGGTGGTTTGTTGCTTTGCTGAGCTGTTGAGCTCACCCTTGCTTTCTGGTGGTTTTCAGGTTCTGGAAGGGCAAGGAAGTCCAGGACTAGGTTTCAGAGTCTGATCAGATTAGGTACTTTTGTACTTTTGATTTTTGTACAGTCATGGCTTTCCTGTTCTGTCTTTCTTTCTGTTGAAAGCCATGTACTGTTCTGTAGATGATTATTTTGAGAAATGAAAAGATAGATGTTTTGTTCCGCTGCATTTGATGTTTTTAGTAGCTCTGTTGTTCTGTGCGCTTCTGTTGAGTTAAGAATTTGGAAGATCAGTTCAGTAACCTAATCCAAAGCCAGATCCTGGTTAGCTTTTCTCTCCGTCGCGATCCGGCGCGGGCGGGATCCGTCTCGTCTCGGGTCGGGTCGTGACAAAAGCATTGTCGTTCGTAAGAAGTTTCCACGGAATGGAAAATTTCTATCGGAAATTTATCAGAAGTTTCAGCATTTTAATGGCATCGGTGACTGATTATCTAAAGACGAAGACATTCCATTGGGGCGATGCCCAACAGCAAAGTTTTAAAGCCATAAAACAAGCTTTAATTTCGGCCCCTGTTTTAGCACTACCTAATTTCGACAAGGTGTTCGTGGTAGAAACATATGCCTCCGCTATAGGGATCGGGGCTGTACTCTCACAGGATGGCAAACCTGTAGCATTCTTCAGTGAAAAATTAAGTCATGTGCGATAGAAGTGGTCTACCTACGAGTAGGAGCTCTATGCTATCATCCGCTCATTAAAACAGTGGGAATTGTATTTGCTACACCAAGACTTTGTGCTATGCAGCGACAACAAAGCATTACAGCATCTCAATAGCCAAAAATCCATAAATTGAATGCATGCTAGGTGGCTTATATTCCTTCAAAGATTCTCTTTCACATTTTAGCACAAGCCCGAAGTGAATAATCACGTGGCTGACGCTCTCAGTAGGAAGAGTATCTTACTCACGCGTCTACAAACCGAGACAGTCGACCTTGAGTGTCTCAAAGAACTATATGAGACGAACCTTGACTTCAAGGAAGCTTGGAAATCATGCCAGGGACCACAACTTGCTGAAGGTTATTATGTGAGACATGGGTTTTTATTTAAGCAAAACTTACTTTGTGTCCCTATTTCATCTTGGCGGCAATTTCTGATTAGGGAAGCCCATGGGGGCGGACTAGCAGCACACGTGGGACGTGACAAAACATTGAAGCATATTCAATCTCAATTTTTCTGGCCAAGGTTGCGTCGCTATGTAATTCGATTGGTTGATAGCTGTCCCATTTACTAAATGTATAAAGGAGGAGCACAAAATACCGGTCTATATATGCCTCTTCTAGTTCTTGACTCAATTTGGGAAGATCTTAGCTTGGATTTTGTTTTGGGACTACGAAAAACACGGCGAGGTAATGACTCAATCATGGTCGTCGTCGACAGATTCTCCAAGATGGCTCATTTCCTTCCCTGTAAGAAAACTTCGAATGACATGAATATTGCTCACCTTTTCTTTAACGAAATTGTACGTTTGCATGGTGTCCCTAGAAGCCTCACGTCGGATCGCGACGTAAAATTTATAAGTCATTTTTGGCGCGAACTTTGGAAGCGATTGGGCACTGGCATTCGCCTTAGTTCAACTTATCATCCGCAAATGGATGGACAGACGGAGGTCGTCAACCGCACCTTAGACAACATGCTGCGATGCCTTGTACAAGATCACCCAAAGCAATGGGAAGATATGTTGACTAGAGCTGAGTTCGCTTTCAATTCAATGACCAATCGCTCAACAGGTAAACCTCCATTTCATATTGTTTACACTAAAGCACCAAACCTAGCTCTAGACGTTGCCATTTTGCCCAAGTGTAAAGCTCCTGATGCTACATCCTTCACCGAAAACTATGTTTCCATATTGGCGGAGATTCGACAACAAATTATAAGGGCAAATCAACGGTACAAAGAAACCGTTGATCATCGCCGCCGACAGAGACTCTTCAACATTGGGGACTTGATCATGGTACGTCTACGAAAATAGAGGTTTCCACCAGGAACACATTCAAAACTGATGCGCCGAAAAGTTGGCCCAATACCTATCACTGCAAAGATCAACGACAATGCCTACATTGTTGCCTTACCAGCAGATTTAAATATGTCTTCAACCTTCAATGTTTCAGACATTTGGGCGTATTCTCCCCCTGATGATGCAATTGTAAGCATTAGCTCGTCGGAGTTGAGCTCTTCTGAAGTGGGGGAAGACTGATGTAGTGCACGTTTGTTCGGAGGAGACGCGAAACACCTTACACCACCATAACGGCTTCTGACATCCACTATGCATTACTATTTTCAGTTATCACGTTACCACTAGTTTTATTTTTATCAATTTTAAATATAGCAACATTGTCAGTATACTAGAAAGTAGTTATAGCCGAGAATGGCTGGAAGAAGGGAGCTTTTGATCATTTTGATACATCGTTTACTAAGGAGATAGTACGAACACCTGAATATACAGGTTTCAGGCATTGGCCGGTGTTGGTTTGTTCTCTTTGTGCTTGCTCTGTTTTCTTTGCAGGTATTCGAAGATTGCAAAAGGAGTTGAAGATTGCAACAGAAGCTCAAAGGTCGACAAATTTGACAAAAAGTAATGCGAGGAGGCCTTTGCATAAACCATAAAGTAAAACTTTTCTTAATGAAACAAAGTGCTATTTCTATCTATTCGTTGTGTTTCCTTTACTTTACTATAGCCTTCTCATGTATGATAATTTGCTTTCTTGGTTTGGCTTTCTACTTGGTGCTCTGAATTGACATTTCAAGATTTTTTCTTTAAGTCAAAGATTATTTCATTCTTATTTGCAAAAAAGTGGTATTTGATAAGTGCTAAGTGAAATAATAGGCATATAATTCTTTGTGGTTAAATTTATACATCTATTTTTTAGCTTTTTGTTCAATATTTACCATTGAATTATAATAAACTCTGTCAATGGTGCAAAGAGCTTGTCTTTCTGCCTTGTATTTATGGTATAGAATTGTGGATATCTATATTTTCCTTTTCACTTCATCTTCTTCGTTGTAGTGTTTATGCTGCAAGTGAAATCAATCATGAATGTGGTATCAAAGCTTTGAAGGAGGAATTCGTACATGTGGAGTCCGAATGCGTCCGAACTTCAATCAAAATTGGCCACGTCATTTGTACACAAGGTTCATATTTACACATCATATGTACAAGCCTGTAGATATACTGTGTATAGGCGACATGATTTGTTTTGATTGGAGTCCGTATGCATTCAAACTCTGCGCATAATAATTTCTCCAAAAGAAACTCTAGGCCTAGCAGCACTATCATCCCAGCATCGGGCTTCGATGTCTCTCTATCTCTATAAATTTGTCGTTCATCAACAATATGTTATTTTACTTATTTATCTACACCACTAAAATTAGTGACACTTCTATTTCTCCCTAACTAAAGTTTTTCTGTCCAATATGAAAATCGTTATCAACCTTCAACTTATAACTCAAAACCATCACACTTGAAAATCTCAAATCTTAAAGCTTTTCAAAGCCCATGGGTTTGATGGATATCTTGCTGATTATACTCCAAAATCTCCTTGACAAATGGTAATTACTGAACTCACACTTAATCCCAACCCTCATTGTAATACATGGATGGATATTCATAGATCAAAATTTAGTCGCGGCATTGTATTCCACCATCTCTTCATCTCTTTACTTGATAACTATTGAATGTTGGTAGCAATCTACAAATTGATCAAGAATTAAACAACGGAAGCAAGAACTTCATCATTGTCTATAGGGGATTTTGCGAACCCCAACTCGTTAGCTTCATTCATCTCCACTTCTTCATGTTCCTCACTTATCTCATAATCGCTTTTTTTAACATAAACTTCCTAATGATAATACATGTTCTATCTTACTCAATCCATTTGATTTTGTAATCAATGATTCGATGAGCAATCAAACTCTCTTCTACAGTCCATATCAAGAAGTACAGTACCCAATTAATTCCTCCATTGTTTCTAGTTTGGTCCCTTCACAACTTCCACTTCTTAGTATACCTTCAGCTTCCATGCTTTGGCTTTGCTGCTTAGGCACCCCTCAATCTCCTCTCAACCTCAGCTGTTATGTTAAGTTGGCTGCACAAGCACCACTTATCTGGTACTCATTTCCTGCGATATGAACAATCTGCAAAATTCCTTGCCATAGCTTTCATCACAGTTGATACGTCATTAAAAAAATTATCTTGATTGGGCACGAATCTCGATGCAAAATCAAGTTGGAAACTTCTGAAATTAAAATTGGGACCATCAGAACTCCGATTTCAGCAAACTTACAGTCACACTGAACGTATCAGGAATACGAACCCAACGACTTCAAATCCAACCCAATCCGAGCTCAAATGGGTCCAAATCAAGGGTTAGAAGCATTGTTGGAAGGTTCGAACCACAATTTGGATTACCAAACGGCTTTCAAACATAACATGCTTATTGTCGAATCGAGCGACTTGACGAGACGAATTCAACGAGCCCAAGATCACAAAATTCCGACATCACTAAGACATTCAAATGTCCATCAAACGGCCCTTGATCAAGGAATTCAACATTGGCCGTCCATCCAACCACTACCCATTTACCCTTGATCTCTCACCTATTTATGGGCCATGCCACTCTAGAAATCTATAAATATACCCTCCTTTCTCTTGAAAAAGGACCGAAGCAAGAAGAGAAGAAGAGAAGAGAAGGAAGAAGCTCCTCCTCGACCACCGCCTGAGTTCCGTCGGACCACCGCCTAATGTCGTTGCTCCGTCGGACCACCACTTGAGGCCCTCACCTTCGCCGGACTACCACATGAGGCCCTCACCTTCCTCGGACCACCACCTGAGGCCCTCACTTTCGTTGGACCACCACTTGAGGCCCTCACCTCCGCTAGACCTCCACTTAAAGCCCTGAGCTCCACCGGACCACCATTTGAGGCCCTCACCTCCGCCATACCTCCACTTGAGAACCTGAGCTCCGCCGGACTTGAGAACCTGAGCTCCGCCGGACCACTACTTAAGGCCCTCACCTTCGCCAAACCTCCACTTGAGGCCCTGAGCTCCGCTGGACCACCACCTGAGGCTCAGACTTCTGCCTGACCACCACATGAGGCCCGAACTTCCAAGTAACGCCATATTTGACACTAAACTTCAACCATACGATTGACATTTTTAATCTGATCGCCCTCAATGACGAGTCAGCCCACTGTACTCAATTCAAATTCTAGTAGAATCATTTCAACTGGGCTAGGCCACGTGATTTTTCTCCTTTACAGGATTTTCCACGTAAAAAATCTTGTGTTCTCTGTGCGTGAGCTGGATATCTATGCAACGCTCAGACATAAAATTTAAACTCTATTGCCGCGTATATTCTAGCCCACAACAACAGTCATTCCACTTCTAGAGCTTATTTTTCAGCTTCCGGTTTCTCCTCACCACAATCCTTCTTATGTCCGTATCATAACCAGGAGCAAGACCATAAATTTTTATTTTTATTAATGAAGGCACAAATTAATGACTTTCAATTATTTTATGATTTTCTTATCTTTCTATTTAATAGTTTATAGTTAAATAAATTTTTTTATTCCAAAAATATTAATATTATTTTTAGTAATTTATTAAATTTTATATTTCATAAGTTGAACTAGACATAAATCTATGATTATGTTATTTCACCTTAAATATTTAAGCATTATATATATATATATATATAGATATATATAAATGATTTTTAGTGATGCAAATGTTAGATGAAGAGAAAAGAATAGGGGATTAATGTTTTATTATAATTTAAGTTAAACATAGTAAAAATTGAAGTACTAATGGTGGCCCCCTGGCTCAATGACCGTCCAGAGACGAATGAGAGCACGCCACGTCACTCAGCATCAAATGGTACACAACAACGTTATAACAAAAAAGTGACATGACACACTCTCATTTATCTCCGGACGCCGCCCGGTGTCCGCACAGAATAATTAGTCAGGCCAATGGAGTCCAGAAGCCTGAGTTTGAATCCAAGGGATGTCTCTTTTCTGATTTTAAAAAGGGTATGTTATGAGATTTGATTGATATCCGTTTTTGTTAACGAGCCAATAGGGGCCATGCTCCCAGAGCCCCACTACTCAATCTATTGGTTTTTCTTGTTTTGTATTTCGTATTTAATTGTATACAGTTCTGCAGGATGCAGCTTAGCCTTAGACTAACAATAACCATAGCAACAGGAACTAACCACGAGCTATTTATACATCATTTTGCTTCGTTGAATCTTTTCACATTACTACATGAAATGATACACAAATTTTAAAGTCCAACAAAATGGCTCCAGTGAACAGCCAACAAGGTACTTCCTCAAAAATTCATGAACTTCCTCAGCAAAAATATCACGAAGGTTTCGTTTGTAACGACTTTCTTATTGTTTCTTAAAATAATTTTTTAGTACAAAATTTTTAATTTTTGCACTAAAAATCTGTTTTAAAAAACAGCAAGAAACTCATCCCAAACAAAGCCGAAATTTGATTCCTTACACCTTTTTTCAACAAAGATAGTAGAACAGATTCATAAAGTTATCTTGAATCTAACTTCTAAACTGATCATGACGGACTGACGGTATTTGAGTTTTATTTTCCACCATCATCGACAAATTTCCTTACCTCAGTTCTCATCCATTCAAGCAAATGCTCTCTTCTCACTCTGAGCTCTTCCAATATCGACTGCATCAAAATGAGGTTGCTGCTAATGGTAGCAGGTTCAGGATCTCCATTGTTGCTCTTTACTTTACTCTCCTTGCATTGCCTCTTCATTTTTCTACCATAGTTTCTGTCAACTTTCATAGCCTGATTTAAGAACTGCGTTCTGTTATCTTTCTTAACAGGCCTATTCATGAAGAGATGCTGACGGTCAATATCAGTACCTCGTCTAGTTTTGGTTGCGACCAAGTCTGAAATTTGCTTAAGGCGTTCTTCAGCACTTGAAGATGGCTGACACTCTTCATCAGAGGAATCTGGATCATCTTGTTTCCTAAATTCCCATAGATTTGGATGTTTCTGGCCTTGAGCCATTGCAACTGAGTAATTATCAACGGCTATATTTTCAGCCTTCTTCACCCCAAAGGTAAACACCACGCAGTTCAGGATAAGTTTCAAAACAGGTGATTTGAAATTTACAAGTAAATTTCTGAGCTAAAAAAGTACATTTAAATCATGCTATTTCTACTGAGGAAAATCATGTTTAAAAAGCAAGGTATTTTCATCAAGTACAAAATAACTCTTTCTGATATGTAAAACATGTTTGAAGTCTTTTTTTATTTTTTTTTTCATCAGGCCATATTGGTTCTTTTTAAACACAAGATCAAAAGAATCTACCGCACAAAATGAAAGAATACATGTGTATCTTCTATTCTAATCATCAATAGAAATTATTATGTGCGGATATGAGATGGAGTTCAGATCGACTCCAATCAGAATCAAACATGTCGTATGTACACTGTGTACAAATTGTACACAACCGGTATACAACCTGTACATAGCCAGTATACAAATTGTACACAGTGTGTGTACAAACTGGCGTGACCCGTTCTGATTGGAGTTTGAACGCAGCTCTAATTGGAGTCTGGACGTAAGTTGCGTCTAAACTCCGCACGTAATAATTTCTCTACCATCAAGGGCCGTAAACCAACTATGTGGGGGTGGACTTCACAAATCCTCATTCAACAGTCCTCACAGAGTGCTAAACTCTACATAAATCTTTTTGGACAAATTCTACTCATGTAATCTTTGCTGGATCATTTTCCTTCCTTCTAACTCCGCATTAAGCTCATCCTAGTGTATTTTATACTATTTGAAAATTTATTGTTATTTGATTGCCAGTAAAATAAATACATGAAAACTATTATTTTTGTTTAGTTGGATCCTAAACGATATTTAAAAGCAAGGTATTATTTAAAAAAAAAAAATACTTTAGCTGGAAAGGATCAAGGCAGGTGACCAGGGCGGTGCTAGGAGCTTAACTGGTGGCCGGAGGTACTGGGGCGGGCAATGAGGGTGGCCTTGGGGGCTTGAGCGGTGAAGGGAGGGTATAAGGCGGACATCGACGGAAACAATGGGAGCTAGGGCTTCGGCGGGAGGGTGGGAGGCGACAGAGAAGAGGTGAATTTGGAATTCTTCAAAAACAAGCCTTTTATGATATTCTAAATTCCTTCACCTTCATTGTTTAGCTCAAACTGAACTGAAGAAAAATGTTTTTCCAAGAAATAGAACAGCTTACATGCATTAAAAAAGAACAACGACTACAAACAGTAAAGCCATTGAGAAAAGACAGAGTTGCTAAAGCTTGTTCAAACATGCATAAGAGCGACGCAGAAAAGAATAAAAAAAATAGAATTTTCTATGAAAAACCAGAGCTTGAAATGAGCAAAAACCATGTCACAGGCAAAACAAAGCATGAAATCTGTATTTTTTGGGAGTTTCATCTAACCATATAGATCTGAACAAAGCTGATAGGGAAGATTAAACTCATTAACCCTTTTAGCATGCCAAAGAAATTTCTGAGCCCTTCAAGAATTTTACTTTTTGTGGTACGAAAATGAAGTTGAGAGAGCTCACCTTCAATGGCATCAAATCAATCAAGCACAGATATATTTTTAGAATATCTTTTTCCGACCCACCTTCTTATTGCTGAAAAATTACCTTATAATTAATTGATTTATTGGCTGTGATATAGAATTATAGATAATATATGACATAAAATTTGAAAAAAGTTTATATGAGAGGAAAATATAGAATTTTTTTATTAATTGTATTTTTTATAATATTAATACAAATACTATAAAAATATGTATAGCCTATTTTAGTCAAAGGGAGATTTAACTTTATATCTCTCTCACTAATAAATATTTGGAAAATATATTCGTTGCTCCTTCATGCTAGATTTTCATTCTGTTTATGAAATGCATTCTTAGTCATCTCCTGACCTAGATGAAGAGATGAGATAGATACGGACATCTATTTAATATGGTAGAGAAGACATCCAATGAGTGAAATCTTGAATGTCTTCTCTATGTGATAGAGAAGATATCTAGAAGTGAGACTTACAGCTCAATCGTGTTTGATTGAATTAGCCTAGACATCCCTTCATTGTGGTAGAGTAAACGTCATACATCATATATATCTTCTTTTTTAATGTTCGTCTTCCATACAATAACTCCTAGTAATGTCTTACCCAAAATTACTTATGGAAAGCTATGAATATATTTAGAGAGAGAGAGATCCCCAAACAAACAAAGATAGCATGAAAATAGCTAACAAAACTCGAAAACAAAAAAAATAGAAAACAGTTATAAAACAAACTTTAAACAAATCAACTTACTTAATTATGAACCATTACACATCAATTTACACCTTTCCCCTAATTAAGGTTTTATTTGGAACAGGTTTTGGTTGCCGTGTTTTGCTGCTTTCAACAATTTTTGTACTAGAAGACTGCTGTAGAAAGCAATAAGAAAAATGTCCATAACAAATAGGACAAAAATTTTTTGAACTAAAAATTTTTATACTAAAAAACTACTATAAAAATGTTATTCCAAACAAATCCTAGATCTCCTAAGTTCAGATCTCCTTCACATCTATTGGGCTATCATGTGTAAACAAACAGGTAAGCCTACTGGTCAAATCTCCTTCACATGTAAATATGTTAGTTGTTAATGTTTTTGTAAACATATGGATAAGACTGTCATGCATGCTATCTTTAGTCACACTAGCCTTTTCATATGAGATGATCTCCCTTAAAAAGTGAAAGCTTACACTAATGTGTTGAACCTTTCATAAAATATCTGATTTTTATTAAGATGTATTACACTGTGGCTGTCATAATTGATGATGAAAACATCCACATGAATTCCAAGCTTCTTACCATATACCTTACTTCATAGCATAGGTCATAAATATATACCTAGCATTTATAGTTCGTAGAGAAGCTGCATGTTGAAGTGGTGCTTTTCAATTCACAATGCACCAAAAGACTCAGAATGCAAAGCCCCAAAGCAATCTCGTATTGTCATAGGTTTCGTTTGGGGCAACTTTCTTATTCTTTCATAAAGCAGTTTTTTAGTACATAAATTTCTAGTTAAAAAAATTAGTTGCTTTAAAAAACAATAAGAAAGCTATCCCAAACGAAGCCTTAATCTCTTTCATAATCATCATGCACACGATTCTACATATATTGATGAAAGTATTTTTGCCCTTTCATTCCTATATATAAAAAAAAACTCTATTTTAGTTTAGGAAAGCTTTGTGTATCTAATAAGATACAAATAAAGGTTTCTGACCGAATATAATTTTCATACCAAATCCATGAGAACCCATGACAAAATACGATAATAAGCACTTAAGTTCATCTAATGGTACCCTAGGATCAAATTGACAAGTATTACACAAGTTGAACTAGGTGATAGTGTGACAACCCAATTTGACAAGACCCGCAGTCTAGATAGGTCTTATCGTGTAGGTTTGTGTGGGCTCCAAAAATTCGCGCCCCCAGCCTCCCCTCTTTCTGGTGAGTGTTAATGAATTAAGTTATGAGATAATATTTGAGAGGTAGATTGATTAGGATAATGCACTACCCAGAGATTCTGCCCTCATTTTATGAGGACTTTATAATCTGGTTCTAGGTTTCTCATAGGCGCAAGCACCTATGGTTAATTACCCCTCCCGATAATGAGAGAACACTTTCGATTAAGGCTAGTTATTAAAGAGGTACTAAGTACCTAGCATATAATAGCAGCACATGTTTTTTTAGAATTATAAATTTATTAGTTTTATACTTAAACCAGATGATGAGGGAATAATGACGAACCCAATCAAGAGAATATGATTTTGTCGTCCCAAGCAGTCGTGGTCCCTGGTCTCCTTAGTCAGAGAAAGTAGTCGACCCAACTTGACCGAAAGGATCCTTGTCAGCAAACATGACTTGCGTCATCCAAGGGTAGCTTTTAGACTTGGGGTGGATATTTGTTTAAGGAGACAAATTTTAATCAATCTTAGCTAACAGAAAATTTTATAACTTAATTATCGAGTACACCCTATGATTCATTACTCAAGGGGCTTTAAACCATTAGGGAGTATTCGGGCTTTGACAGTAACAATGATATAGTGGTGCTTTTGTAACAAAATCACCCGGTCAAATGACACGTGCCACATCCTCGTTGGCGAGAGATCATTTGAGAATGAATTGTAGTGATACATTCAATTAGATATTTTGTTCTTTGTCAGCTAAACTTGAGTTTTTGTTCCCTCCATTTGACATATGATTTCAATACGGTCATCATCGGAGATTTAAATAGCTTGTATATTTGTTATTTAAACAGTGTCAATTTTGTTCAAGTGCTAACGAAAGATTGAGTTTAGCATCAATTATATGCTTTTAGCAATTAACATTTCTTTGAATAGATCTTGAAGGCCTAATATATGAACTTATAAAATCAAATACTTCGTTCGATGCTACGATCGTATATTTGTTAATAGTCTAAGCCATATCAGCCCCAATCCATTCAAACAAGAGGATTATACTTGAACTCCGGTTCATTTTTAACCTACACAACATCCTCAGACATCATGTGTATATATACATTAAACTCCTCAGAGCCCATGCGGAGTTTTAAAATTTTTATTACAATAATATCCATGCTTCTCGAGGAAGTGACTTGATTTTCAAAACGGTACCAATCTTCTCAGGCAATCACTTGTTTCCTAAGGCTGCTACACGAATCCTAGAGGCGTAGGCACCCTACTCGATGTTTCATATTTAAATTTAGAAAATTCTATTTTAATGCAGGAGGGGGCATTTTAAATACTCAAATATGATTATTTGTGCAAGTGATTGTCATTTGGATGTGCATAAAATTTCATTTAGGGGCCTACAAATGCCTCATGTTCGCTTACAAACATGTTGCAGATCCAATGGCTTTTGAATTTCTCGAACTTATTTGAGTAGTTACACAATTAGCAATGAGACAATGTGTAGTTCGAAGTAATATAGTTATTGAAACCATGATGCACATTTTCAAACGATAACCTATATTGTAATATCAAGAATCTGCTCCAGGATCGTCCAGGACGATCTGGATCGTCCTGGGACGATCAGTGGAATTTTGCTCCAGAATCTGCTCCAGAATTTGCTCCAGGTGATTTTCTGTGCACATCGTCCAGGCCGATTGAGGACATCGTCCAGGCCGATCGGCACTGTAGAAAATATCGGCCTGAGAATAGTCCTGGGAACCGTCCAGGACGATCCTAAATGGTCTGATCATCCTGGGACGATCTCGCGATCGGCCGGGCCGATCTGAAGTTTATAAAGCTGAATTCAGCTCATTTGGAGGAGAGAGAAAATCATTAAAAATGAAAATATCAGCCGAGGAGAGAGAAAGTCGAGTGCAAATTTGGAAAAGTTGATTTTCGGACGACGCGGAGCCGTTTTCGTCCGAGGAGACTGTTCGAGATATTGCTGTATGCAAGGTAAGGCACATTCCGCCTTTCTCAATTTTCAGAACCGTCGTGTTTGGCGGTATTTTCTGTCCGGATTTCGTTTCCGTTAATGATTTTTGTCCGTATCTTTTGATTGGTTCAGTTTTTACCGCGTAACTTTCTGTATATTGTTGGCGTGCCGAGTGTGCACATTTTGGTTATTTTCTGAAGATTTTTGTCCTGGTATTTTCACTACAGGAAAACCTGTTATTACCGGCGGACGTAATCCGCCGGAAACAATGCCAAATCCGACGGAACCGTTAGTTTCCGGCGCATGTTCCGGCGCAAATATCTCCGCCGGTTTATGGTGCGTCGATAATTTGGTTCCGACGTATAATTTGCGCCGGAAACATTTTCGGCGCAGTTTCCGACGCAATACCGGCGCATTATCCGGTTTGTTTGCCGACGTGAAGAATATGAGAATTCCGGCGCCCCATGCGCCGGTATTTACCGTCGTATTATGCGACGGTAATTAACGACGGATAAGTCGCCGGAGTTGCGCCATCGAAATTCCACGGTTATTTTACGACGCATTTCTTGCGCCGATAATTACCGGCGGAATATCCGCCGGACTGGCGACGGTAATGGCCGACGGATCATATTCGCCGGTACGTACGATACACTTCGTTGTATCGTCTTTTCCGACGGATTACCGGCGCATCATCCGCCGGAAACCTGTAGCATTGACAAAAAAAAATTTGCCTTCCCAGCCAACAATCCCATTTCCACACCTGCAAACCTATCAATTCTAACACATACAAGTTCCACAACAGGTTCACAACAGTTCCACAACTTCACAATAATTTATAACAGTTTAACAACAATATTAATATTTAAAATCAACTGATAACATCATATTAAAAGTAATTGTCCAATAACATAAGTTCATTTCAACTAAATTACACTACTCTGACTCCGTCGACTCCTCCTCAGGTGGAGCTACGTCTTTTCCACTCAGTTTCTCCCTCATCTTGCGCATTTCATCCAGCAACTGATTGTGTTGCTCCGTACTTGTTTGCACCTGTGCTTGCAGCTGAGCTTGAATCTGTGCTTGCAGCTGAGCTTGCCAATCAACTTGTGATTTCCTTACTTGTTCTAGCTCAGCTTGAAGGGCAATTATTTGTTGAGCTTGTAAGGACTCATGCGAACTGGATGCGAAGCTGGATGCAGTAGAGGAGGTCATCCCCTCGTATGCCTGAGCTTGCGCACCTAAGCCATATACTCTACCATGCTGCATTCCTCCGACGGCCTGCGACCACATGCGATACTCAGAATACTCCACAGAGCCGCCAGAAGAGCCCTCACCTGATGCGGCATGAGTCTCTCGAATCCGTGTATATTCCTCCTATGAAAATCGAATATAAGTATATATATAATTAAACTAAAACTTATAAAATATCAAATATTTATAAAAATATACTTACATGGGCCTTCCTTGCTCTCTCATCAATCCATTGTTGATCCTCATGTCGCTTATGAGTGCGACTATGCAATTCCACAGGAGTTGGTTCTCTACCAAGTGACGCTTTCTGTTACAATTAAGAGAGTTTTATCAATACTAATTATTAAAAAACAATTTTAAAAAATAATTAAAATTCATTACCAAACGACGCCTGTGCTCAGTATGTGGAACGGAGCCTCCTGTATGAAGTGCACTACCTAAGCCCCCAACATCAGAAGCTCTGTTCTGTCGATTTTGATCCCTCCTCCTAGTGTACTCTTCGCTGCCCCAAGCTGCATTCAACTCAGCCCATATCTCCTCTCCAATCCACAATGGTCGCTTCCCAACCTTTCTAACATCTGTGAACATGTCGCGCATCCGAGTAGAGCCACGCTTCTCAAAATTCTTTCTAATCTTGTCATTGTGTTGGGGCAGCCAACAAAACTCTTTCTGCAATAAAAAACAATCATTTTACCTTAAGTAAGAAAGAATAAATCATTTAACATAAAAACAAAAACACAGAAATACCTCAAACTCTCTAAACCACATCTCCCGGACTTCTTTTGGGACTTTCTTCCAAGAAACATAAGGAGCGTCAAACCTGCTCCGTATGATGTCCCGTATTTTATGTGTTGGTTGTTTTGATGGATAGAACCTACAAAAATAAAGTTATGTAAAACAAATATAAAATATAAAATAAAACAATTAGTTAGTTTAAAAAAAAGTTACTATACGTACATGTCACCCTCAGATGCTATCAACATTCTACCATCTGTCTGTTGCTCTGCTGCAGCTGCTGTCGAAGGTCCAGCTGCTGTCGAAGGTCCAGTTGTAGCATGCTGATGGGGTGGTGGGGGATAGTATGGTGGAGCATATGGTGGAAATGGATAAGTAGGAGGGGCACCAGCATAAGGTGGGGGTGTGAAGTATGGGTAGAAAGGAGTAGCCTGCCCGAGATCTGGTGAAGGAAATCGAAGGTCCGGTGAGTAGAACTGCGGGCTACTGGCTCCAAGAGTGGGTAAAGGCTGTGTAGCAGGCTGAGGCTGTGTAGCAGGCTGAGGCTGTGTAGCAGGCTGAGGCTGTGTAGCAGGCTGATCCGAGGTGGTCTCCTCAGTACGTAGTGACCTATGTGGTCCAGTTGTAGTCTTCTTAGTGCGCCTGTTAAAAATATTTTTTATCAACCCTCTATTAGGCTGCTCCTCACCTGAAGCCATCTGCACATAAATAAAAAAGAAATATTAGAAATATGAGTTATAACAGAAATGGAAATTAACGCAGTGCAGTAGCTAAAAAAAATGGACTGAAGTAAAATACAGGTAAGTAAAAAAAACGGAGTGCATTTGTTATAAAAAACAGTGAAGTAAAATACAGGGAAGTAAAATAATTTACCTTATGTTGTTAACTCATCATTTGTTGATTCACTTTCATCAGATGATACACTCCTAGCACAATCAGATTCATCATCACTTTCCTCTATGTTTAGATCTACCTCCTCTAACTGCAACTCGCTCTCATTATATCTGATTTGGTCATCTACATTGATTGGGAGATCTTTTAAATTAGACATAAACTCTTCTTGGTGTGCTGTTGGTATCGTACTGGTTTTCTCAATTACTCCCCTTGGTTTAGTCTTCATAACTACCAGCCAATCCTGTTTGCCTCGTATTCCGCTTGGATAGTTAGCATAATAGACTTGAGTTGCCTGACTAGCAATGATGAAAGGATCAAACTTTGCATATCTCCTAGCCCGCTTTACTTCTGTTATACCGTAAATTGGATGAACTTTCGTGCCTCTATTTGGTACTGGATCAAACCATTCACAATTGAAGAGATACACAATATTCCTCATACCGGGATATTCAACCTCTAATATTTCTTGTAATACCCCGTAGTATTCAGAATCATCGCCTGTATGGGTGTTCCCTCTTACACATACGCCTGAATTTTCTGTCTTCCTACCTTCACACAAATTTTTTGTTTGAAATTTATAACCATTTACCTCAAATATTTGATAGCATTTTACTAATCTATTGCTTCTGATGGATGTGTGATACCACCTTCTTGTGGAATGTGATCATTATGCCATCTCATATGTGCAGCAGATCTCATGGATGCATATAGCCGTTGTAGTCTTGGAATTATTGGAAAGTAGAACATCTTACTAACAGACACATCCTTCTGCTTTCTTCTATTTCTAGATTTGGGTTTAAATCTTGGTGCATTGCAATGACGGCATACAGTTTCTGCAATATCTTCTTTAAAGTATAGCATGCATCCATTGACACAACAATCTATCTTTGTGTATGTCAAACCAAGTTTCGAAACTAACTTCTTTGTCCGATATAGATCTGTAGGAATTAAATTATCTGTCGGATTGGTTTCCTTAAGCAGCCCAATGAATTGATTAAAACATTCACGAGCAACATTATATTCAGCCTTGATGCTTAACATCTTCACAGCAACAGATAATTCTGAGTGAGTCGTGCACCCTTTCCAGATTGGTTGCTGTGCAGCATGCAATAAATCATAAAAATTTTGTGCCTCCGTATTCGGTAACTCTTCATAAATTCCAGTTGCATCATGAACTAATTCCTCAAGATTTGGACGGATATTTTCAGCCTCAGCAACATTACTACTTGTAGAAGGACCGCATTGATAATCAAATTGTGGCTCATACTCACAATGACAAGTCCAATACCAATACCGTGGCATAAATCCTCTGCGATACAGATCAACCGTTACGTCATCTGGTTCTAGGATCACTAGATTTTTGTGTTTAGAACATGGACATCGAAACTTTCCTTCAGATATAAAGATCGGCAGCTGTTTCGCTTGCTGAATGAAAAAGTTCACCCCATTGATGAATTCATCTGTTAATGTCTTCCGACTTTGAGATAATCTGTTATACATCCAACTTCGTTGATTTCTAATATCCATAACCTATAAATAAGAGTAAAAAATTAATGGATTTATATATTTCTAATATCCATAACCTAAAATTATGTTACACTTATTAATGAATTGATTGCTCAAAGTCACAATCCCCTCACTAGGTCTACTAACCACTAAAGCAAAAAGATATGGAGTAATGCTGATCTCCATAATCCAACTTTACCTTCAACTCCCTCTCTAGTCTTATCAACAAGAAGAATATCATTAACCAAAAGCATGCACCAAGGTATATCCTAAAGCAAATGTCTAGTGATAACATCCATGACTAAAGCAAAAAGATATGGACTTAAGTTTACCTTCAACTCCCTCTCTAGTCTTATCAAAAAGAAGAATATCATTAAACAAAAGCATGCACCAAGGTATATCCTCTAGCAAATGTCTAGTGATAACATCCATGACTAAAGCAAAAAGATATGGACTTAAGCTTACCTTCAACTCCCTCTCTAGTCTTATCAACAAGCTTCATTAACAAAAAGCATGCACCAAAGGTACATCCTCTAGCAAATGTCTAGTGATAACATCCATGACTAAAGCAAAAAGATATGGACTAATGTTGATCTACATAATCCAAGTTTACCTTCAACTCCCTCTCTAGTCTTATCAACAAGAAGAATATCATCAACAAAAAGCATGCACCAAGGTACATCCTCTAGCAAATGTCTAGTGATAACATCCATGACTAAAGCAAAAAGATTTGGACTAATGTCGATCTACATAATCCAAGTTTACCTTCAACTCCCTCTCTAGTCTTATCAACAAGAAGAATATCATCAACAAAAATCATGCACCAAGTATATCCTCTAGCAAATGTCTAGTGATAACATCCATGACTAAAACAAAAAGATATGGACTTAAGACAAATCCTACATGTAATCCAACCGAAAATGAAAAAAAAAAACAAAATATACCTTCGAAGGATGCTCGGTCGGTCGAAGGATGCTCGGCGGCGCTCGACCAGGAGAGAGGGAGATGCTCGGCGAAGTCCGGTGACCGTCGGCGGCGAAGTTCGGTGACCGTCGGCGACGTCAATCCACGGCGAGCGACGAACGGCGACGGAGGGCGACGGGCGAAGGAGGCGAGGTGAGAGAGAGTAGCGAAAAGAATGACGGCCCAGAGGGCTCCGATTCGCATTTTAGGGATTTTAGCGGCGGACGTTCCGGCGGAACCTCCGCCGGTAATGTTACCGTCGGACAATGCGCCGGAACGTTTTCGTTGAGTTTAAATAAGCCGGCGCACAATCCGCCGGTAACGTGCGCCGGAACGTCTCCGCCGTAATCTGCGCCGGAAATAATCCAGGGCCCTTTTCACCGGCGTAATTACCGGCGCAATTGACGACGGTCAATTTTCGGCGTCAGTTCCGCCGGAAATAACGCCGTAAACTTTACGTCGCATCATTCCGCCGGAACCTGCGCCGTCAATACCGGCGCAAAAATATCCGCCGGAAAAGCCGACGGTAATCGCGTGTTTTCCCGTAGTGTTTTGATTCGACGGTGTTTTTCGTCGACTGGATTTTTCTATGTATTCTGAAATTATCTGTGCAGTAGAATAAATGTTCTGAGATGTGATTATCTATATTCTGTGCGAATTTGGTGAATTTTGATTTTCAGGAAAAAATTGTGTAAATTCCGTATACTGCCGTTGTGCTGCCTGATTTTTGTCTGATTTCTGATTTGCCCGGATTTATTCTGAATTGAAATGCTATCTGTATAAGCTATAAAAAAGGAGCTATAAGGGGCCTGGATCCTATGAGATTCAGTAAGTGTCAGGGAAATCTGAAATGAGCTCAATCTGATATCTGTTCTGTTCCGGATCCGATGAAATCTGTTCTGGTGCCGTGAGCACATTTAGCTATTAATTACTCAGAGAATTTCTGGTGCTGTGAGCACATTTAGCTATTAATTACTCAGAGAATTTCTGGTGCCGTGAGCACATTTAGCTATTAATTACTCAGAGAATTTCTGGTGCCGTGAGCACATTTAGCTATTAATTACTCAGAGAATTTCTGGTGCCGTGAGCACATTTAGCTATTAATTAAATATCTGATATCTGAGTTCTGTATCTGTTCTGTTTCTGTCTGATTTGATATCTGTTCTGATTCTGTTTTGATACGATATGAGCTGAATTTCTGATTTCTGTACGATTCTGACTCTGTCGATTTAATCCGTTCTGATTTGTACTCTGATGTGATCTGATCTGTACGACTCTGATTCTGATTTGATATATGTCCGTATAAGTTCTGATTTTGATTCTGTTCTGATTCGAGATACGATTCTGTTCCGAATTCTGTACGGATTTCTGTCTGATGAGTTTGGTTTTGGATTCTGAGAGTTTTGATTGGAGGTTTGTTGCTTTGCTGAGCTGTTGAGCTCACTCTTGTTTTCTGGTGGTTTTTCAGGTTCTGGGAAAGGGAAGGAAGTCCAGGACTAGATTTCAGAGTCTGATCAGTATAGGTATTTTGTACTTTTTGATTTTTTTTTTGTACAGTCATGGCTCTTTCTGTTTTATTTTTCTGTCAGCCATGCACTGTATTCGTAGATGATTGTTTTGAGGAAAAGAAAGAAAAATATAGATGATTTGTTCCGCTGCATTTGATGTTCTGTAGTAGCTCTGTGTGTTTGTTTTGTGTATAACATTTTGGAAGATTCAGTTCAGTAACCAATTCCAAAGCTAGATCTGGTTAGTCTGTTAGGCTGGTCGCAATCCGGCTCGGGCGGGATCCGTCCCCGTCGGGTCGGGTCGTGACATATATATCATGGTCGGTACATATATATTTTTTTAAAAGCACTGACAACAACACGTTTCTCGTGACATGAGACTTTTATAAGTTGAAAACACATCTAAAAAATAATAGTATATTTTTCAAAATGTTAAAAAATTTCTCAAAATCGAATCATATTTATTAAAATAATAATGCATTTATGGAATTATTAATTGAGACAATAGTGTATTTTTAGATTCGACAATATATCAAATTATATTCTTTTCTTGTCCTTCTCATTATCATTATAGTAGCCGATGACATTCCTATTTATATTCAGAACATGGACAAATAATCCAACCACGTTCATTTATTCTCAATTTTAATCCCCAACCTCTATCCATAAGCCCTTTGTGAATCGTCGAGGCTCCTAAAGAAATTCATGCTTTCAAAGTAAACTTAATAATCATATAAATCAAAATCCTCTCTCCCAATCAAATTAGCACGAAATTTGAAAAGATATCTTTTATCTCCATTGTGAAATGAAAGCTCCGGCTAGATAAAGTTTAGGTTCCTGATTCAAATCCTTTGACAAACAGTGAAAGCCTCAAGTGTTGGCTCGTGTAAATTGGTGTGGGTTGCATGCTAGGTCGACCGGAATTTTCACTTGCCTAAGGACAATGCTTCCTGGTCACAAAAAAAAAAAAAAGGCTCTGCTTAATTTCCTTCTCTTTGGATCTAGAGAGGAGTGATTTTCATTTGGTTGAAATTAAGAAATTAATTATTTCATCATTAATTTTCTTTTTTATGCTCGTCAATTCATGCAAGTGGCTTGCTGGGACCGTCTCTGTATCTATACGTAGCATACATATAAAGCCAAGTAAAAACTATTGATCCATATAAGTGCTTCTATAGTAGCCTAGTTTAGCAGGAAAAGACTCCACAACTTAAAGTACTTTGGAGCATTTTAAACTATCACACTTGCATGAATTTGTGTTCCTTCAGAATATATATATGAAAACAATTTTGAAGATAAAAATGAGTAGTGATAAGGATATTTTTTCTTTTATTAAAAAATTTTCTTAGATTTTGTTGTTGATGGAGAATATATGTTTGTATTTATTTATTTTTTTAAATTGAACTTTAATAATTCTCCAAAATTATTCAATTAATGCTCAAGAATTTTCCAAAAATATTTGTTCAAAATTTTCTTTCGGCCAAAATTTTGGCAGCAATGCAGCATCATGATGTCTTCAAAATTATTCAATTCATGTCAATAAAGATGTGCATAGGTCTCTAACTGCATATATTTGAAAATGAGCAATTGTTCCCCGCAGGTATTGAAATAAGTACATGGGTACTTGTTTTACCTTGCCATGCTAAGAAAAGCATGCACAAGGCTCACCCATCTTTCCGCAATCACCGCAATGAGTTTCATCCCACCACACTAAGAAGAGCATTATGCATATGTGATTGCTCACAGCGCTGCAAGCATAGACAACAAGGTTTGAGTTTTAAAGTTTTGACGAGCATTATACCTTCACACAACGACGGCGAGTCTCGAAACACAAAATCACACTCCCTTTTTTGTGCTTTTTCTGATTTTTGTTTCAACTAATTGCAAATAATAGTATACTACTAATAGAGAGAAAGAGGGAAATGGAAAGTTGACGGGCTGTTTGGGTTGAGAAAGAAAGCTACTATTGGGTTTCAGTGTTCTAACTTTATAGGCATCTGGAGTTCGGGTTGTTGGATTGAGAGGTGGAAGAAGAGCTGCCGAAGTAAGAGGCGATAGAAAGTTTAAGTGGTTGGTTGGAACCTACAGTTTAGAGAGAGAATGGATGAATCTGTGTGACATATATTTTGATTTGTACGGTCAAGGCTGGCTAGACAATTAACCACGTATTGTCGGCTGATTTTTCGGCAAAAAAACTTATAAGGTTTCCGACATATTTGAAAAATTTTCAGTGAATTTCCGATAGAAAATTAGAAAGAAGATGAGTAAATGGAATTGGTAGTTGGCTATAGGAGTTTGAAGAGATGATGACTATAACGGGTAGTTGGAGAGGAGTTGCTGAGCTCGGTTTGCGTTGTGAGAGAGAAGTGGAGGGAGACTGATGTAATGTAGAAGAGGGAAGGCAAATGTTGGAGAGTGGAAGTTGCTGCAGAGCTTGTGTAGCTTGTGATACGTAAGTCGGAAGAGATTATTTTGTGTGGATATCAAACGGTTCTCCCGTCCGGTACAGTTTGGTACCGAGCACAGCATTAAGCGGTATCGGTGCTCAGTGTAGCTCGGTACTGTGCTCCGTACAGAGCACTGTACACTTTTATGGTGACATGACATATTTTTATTAGTGTCTGAAATACGTTCGAACTTTACATAGAATAATTTGTACATATGAGAGATTATTAATTATTGCGTCCTCCCACCTGACGTAGAGCTACGTCCTCCCACCGCCAAAAAACTCGGTTTTTGCTCGGTATTGCTCGGTATAGCTCGGTATAACTCGGTATTGGTCTTCAATGATGATATTTCTCGTTATTGTTTGGTATTGCTCGGTATTTGCTCAATATTTCTCATTTTTTAGCGCGATTTTAGCTCTGAAAGGACGTAGCTCTATGTCAGGTGGGAGGACACAATAATTTTTCTGTTCGAATACCGGACAGAAGAACGGTCTGATTCCACGCATTAATTTTTGGTTAATGAGACTGTGAGAGCTTTTTTTTCTTTGTCGGGATGGCCCAGTTCATTTTTGAATTTTTTTATTCTGTAGACAGCGGCGGGACTCATGCATGAAGGCAACGTAGCAACTGTACTCGGCAAACACTGTTTAGTAGTTAAATATATTTCTGTATAGACGTGGCCAGAAATTATTGCCTTCCACCACTCGTGTCAGATATATAGATCGAATCGACCTAATAATCCTCCCTGTGGCGCCTCATCTCGGAAAACGGACCATGGAAGAAGGAGGGAGTTTTCACATCTTGATGCTGCCATGGTTTGCCTTTGGCCATCTTCTTCCCTTTCTTGAGCTCGCTAAATCCCTCGCCCGAAAGGGCCACCGTATCTCTTTCCTCAGCACCCCAAGAAATGTAGCAAGACTTCCCGCCATCCCCCCGCCTTTCACTCCCTTCATCAACTTCATCGAAATCCCACTACCTCAAATTGAACACCTGCCGGAGAACGCCGAGGCGACGGTAGATCTCCCTTCGGCTGATCTCCGTCCATATCTAAGTAAAGCTTTTGACACTTTTGAGCAAAAGATCTCCGATCTCATCCAAACCAAGCAAATCTCGTCTCTGGATTGCATCCTCTTTGACTATGCCGCCCACTGGGTTCCAAACATTGCTGTAAAATTCGGCGTGCCGTGTGCGTTCTTCAGTATCTATAACGCCTCATCCTTATCCTTCTTCGGCCCGCCGTCGGTTCTAATGGGCGGCGCAGGTGCTAGGAAGCAAGCAGAGGATTTCACCATGTTGCCTACGTGGATTCCTTTCCCTTCCACGATCGTCTTCCGCCCTTTCGAGGCTCGCCAGATATTCAATGGATCAGCTCTAGATGCATCTGGTGTATCTGAACCGTATCGGCTTGCGAAATCAGTACAGGGATGCCAAATTGTACTCATCCGTAGCTGTAATGAGTTGGAGCCCGAATGGTTGCATCTTCTCGGCCAGCTTTATGAGAAGCCGGTCGTTCCTGTAGGGCTTCTACCACCCTCAATTGAAGAAGGACAGCACGCAGCGCTTGATTGGTTGGACAAGCAAGGACAGGACTCAACTGTGTATGTTGCCTTCGGAAGTGAAGTGAAGCTAAGTGCCGCGGAGGTGAAGGAGATCTCCGTCGGCCTGGAACTGAGCGGGCTGCATTTCGTTTGGGCATTGAGGGCTGGGTCGGTGCCCGCTGGGCTCGTGGAGAGCATAAAGGAGCATGGCCGTGGGCTGCTTTGCGTGGATTGGGTTCCTCAAGTTCGTCTCTTGGCTCACCCTTCCATAGGTGGTTTCTTGACGCACGCTGGTTGCAGCTCGGTTGTGGAAGGGTTGGCGTTTGGGCTGGCGATGGTACTGCTGCCGATGATAATCGATCAAGGGCTAATTGCAAGGAAAATGGTGGAGAAGGGATTCGGCGTCGAGGTGCCTAGAAAGGAGGATGGGTCGTTCACGGGTGATGAGATTGCGCAGAGCCTGCGGTTCGCAATGGTTGAAGACGAAGGCAAAGTGTTGAGGGCAAAGGCGAAGGAGTGCAGAAATTTGTTCGGCGATGAGGAACTTCATGACTTCTATGTGACTGAAACAATCCAACACCTCAAGCGTCTTGTTGAAGCCGGCTTGTCGGTTTAGAGCATTTGGTTTGTAATTTCATATAAGTGGCATTTAGTGTTTGATTGTGTTTTTAAGTTCTTTCTTTGGGAGAATATGCTGTTTAATTAGATGGAATCTCAGCCATAAGTCTCATTTGAGATGGCTTAATTTCGACTTTTTAATACTGGGACAGCAGGATTTTTTTTGGCTGTTATTGTATGTGCAATTTGGGGATCCCAACCTTCAGTGACATTTCGTCAAACAGCTTGTGAGCGTTGCATTGGATAAGGTTTGTCGGACGCACATGGATTATTTGCACACCGGTAGAAGCTACCATCGCAATGAGGCCTTCTAAAAGGTAAGCTCCGAGACGCTGAATTGGTTCCCCATAGCACCATTCAATCTCAGGTGCTGCTTTCTGGCGTGTGAAGAGATCCACTCCTGGAATCATTGATGGTGCATATAAAAAATAACTGGTTTAACATATCCTACAAGATTAATAACTTTGAATGGTAGAAAGGCTAAATTTTAAGAAAAAAACTCTATATAAATCAGATTTAGGAGAAAAAAACTAAGATTACTCAAAAATTTAAGTTTTGACCTAAACAGCCGCCTTCTCTCTCAAGTCTCGTTTTGAAACAGAGAGTTACCACTAACAATGTAAGTCTCTTTTTGAAATGAAGACCTGTTAATGAAACTTTTATTTGGTCCGGTGAACATACGTAGAGCTATATTCGGCCGGCACTAAGATCGCAGACACAAAACGAGAAATGCCGAGCAAATACCGAGCAATACCAAAAATAATGAGAAATAACATTATGTGAAGAAAAAATACCGAGTTATACCGAGCAATACCGAGTAATCATAAAAAAAAATACCCGGTATTTTTTGGTATTGCTCGGTATTGATATTCACAGAGTAATTTTTTCTTTATATATTTTGATATATAAATAGTATGATATAAAGTGGTATATATATAAATCCCTCTTATTCTTATGAATCGTACAATCAAATTTAAATTCCACTAAATAATAATTCATAAGGCTACCGTTTGATTTTGTAAATTTATGGGAAAGAAAGTAAAAAAAGAAGAAGTTAATGTAGAAGGAAGTTGACAGCAGTAATTTGTCATAAGCTGCCCCACAAAGTAATTGCACTGTGTTACTCTTACCAACCCACATCCAATTGTATGACATATCGTAACTTTCGCAACATAAAATTCACTCAATATCGACAGGGTTATGGGCGGTCAAGTGACCGCCGGAATTACCAGCAGTAATTGGACAAATTTCTGTTGGTTATCTCTCATTAGTGATAATTGTATTCAAAAAGAATTTTCTGATACATTTCTCCTTAAAAATACAAAATAATTTTTTTTGTTCAATTATATATATTATTCGAAATTTGTTCGATACTGAATAGAATGATCATTTGATTTTGTGAAAATTTTATTATCATTGAAATTTGTTCAAAAAGATGATGATAATTTTAATTCATAAAAAGCTTATAAATATAAAATTTTTGAATTAAATTTATGTTTTATTAACTAATTAATAAAAATTTATTTTCAGACTAGTCGAGGCACGTGCCCGAGTGCCCCCATCGTTGCTCCGCCATTGGTTGGAATGCTGTGATAGGGCAAGTCATTGTTTGAAATGTAGATTTGCTATTAATATGATTTGGTAGTTTATGGTTTGGTTTGTGACATCTTTTCTATAACATTTTGAAAAAAGTTTTCTAATCTAAAAATTTTTATATTAAAAAACTGTTTCATAAAACAATAAGAAAGTTATCCCAAACGAAACTTAAGTCTTTAGTTGAAATGGAGATTTGCTGCCTACAAATTTTTTTATTTATATAAGACATTGAATTTTGAATAAAGATAGTTTATGGCTATAAATAAATAAATTTATTATTCACAAAGAATGTATCATTTCTTAGTTTAAACACAATTTATTATTTTTAATCAGAATTATATGCTGAATATATGATCACATATTCTGCTACAATATTACTTATCAAAATAACTTATATAGGCTTTGTTTGGAAGGGTTTTTTTTTAATTGCTTTCTAAAACGAAGTTTTAGTTAAAAAATTTTAATTTTTTTGTATTAAAATTCCATTTTAAGCAGCACTAAAAAAGTATTCCCAAACGAAACCATAGTAGAAATATATTATATTTATAATTTATAGTGTAGCTTTAAATTATTCATATATTATGTGGTAAATTATGTAGAGTAGCTTTATGTCATATTAAAAAAAAAAAAAAAGCTTTATGTCATATTATGCAGTTCTCTTAGCCATTATTTTGGTTGTTAGTCTATCAATTACATATTAAATTATGAAAAAAAAAATATTATGTGCGGTGTCTGGGCATATTTGGAGGCCAATTCGGGCCTCCAGACTCGTTCAGACACCACACAGAATGAGCTCTATAAATTATGATGGGGCAGTTTTATGTCATATTTCAACTAAAATAAAATAGATCTAATTTTCTTAAACTATAATTAATTTTAATTTAAAACAAGTTATACTAAATCCTAAACTCTCCTTGGGGCTATTGGTCTCCTATTTTTTATTTTATGTTTATTTCGTCAAGAAAATTTGTTACATTATCATTAATGGGAATTTTTTTTTTTAAACCCGAATGCTTAGGTTGATGTAGATATAAAGAGATTATTATATGTAGAGGTGTCAATATTTGACACAACTCAAAAATCCGACTAGAACCCGACACAGCAATGAAGGAGCGACGACTCCTTTACAGTGAGCAACTATGAGCTCCCCTCGTTGCTTCCAATCAAAATGGTGTAACTTCTGATCCGACCGAAAGGAGCGAACAACGCGAACAGGTGGAATAACGAAGTCGAACAGCAACTTGGCGAGTTGGGTTCAGGTTGACCTGAACCCGATGCGGGTCGGGTTCGGGTTGGGTCAAACAGTACCGAGTCAGTTCCTGATTCGACCCGAATCCGACCGGTGACTCAAAATTGACACCCCTAATTATATGAGTAGACAGGGCACAACCATTTAATTTTGTGATTTTAAATAATAACAGTAAATTAAAATCACAGGAATTTCTGTTCATCAATGCCCTTTTAATTTACACTGTACTGTACTAATTCCCAAAAAAAAAACTGTACTGTACTTTTACTGTTTACAGCGCTTTTTTATTTTCACCCGCCCACGTAATAATCTCTTAGATCTTGCCGGAAATGATTTCCTTCCACCTCCTCGTGTCATATATAGATCGAATTGACCTATATACCTCCCCGTGGCGGCTCATCTCTTCCAACTGAACATGGAAGGTGGGAGTCTTCACATATTAATGCTGCCATGGTTTGCCTTTGGCCATCTTCTTCCTTTTCTCGAGCTCGCTAAATCCCTCGCCCGAAAGAGCCACCGTATCTCTTTCCTCAGCACCCCAAGAAATGTAGCAAGACTCCCCGCCATCCCCCCGCCTCTCACTCCCTTCATCAACTTCATCGAAATCCCACTACCTCAAATTGAACACCTGCCGGAGAACGCCGAGGCGACGATAGACCTCCCTTCGGCTGATCTCCGTCCATATCTAAGTAAAGCTTTCGACACTTTGGAACAAACTCTCTCCGATCTCATCCAAAACAAGCAAATAGCGTCTCTAGATTGCATCATCTTCGACTACGCCGCCCACTGGGTTCCAAACATTGCTGTAAAATTCGGCATGCCGTGTGCGTTTTTTAGCGTCTTTAACGCCTCATCCTTATCCTTCTTGGGCCCTCCGTCGGCACTAATGGGCGGCGCAGGTGCTAGGAAGAAAGCAGAGGAACTCACCCAGTTGCCTCCGTGGATTCCTTTCCCTTCCACGATCGTCTTCTGCTCTTTCGAGGCTCCCCAAATGTTCAATGGAGCAGTTCCAGATGCATCTGGTGTATCTGAAATGTATCGGGCTGGAAAATCAATACAGGGATGCCAAATCATACTCATCCGTAGCTGTAAGGTGTTGGAGCCCGAATGGTTGCAGCTTCTCGGCCACCTTTCTGAGAAGCCGATCGTTCCTGTAGGACTTCTACCACCCTCAATTGAACAAGGACAGCACGCGGCGCTTGAATGGTTAGACAAGCAAGGACGGGGCTCAAATGTGTATGTTGCCTTCGGAAGTGAAGTGAAGCTAAGTGCCACGGAGGTGAAGGGGATCGCCATCGGCCTGGAACTGAGCGGGCTGCATTTCGTTTGGGCATTGAGGGCTGGGTCGGTGCCCGCTGGGCTCGTGGAGAGCATAAAGGAGCATGGCCGTGGGCTGCTTTGCATGGACTGGGTTCCTCAAATTCATATCTTGGCTCACCCTTCCATAGGAGGTCTCTTGTCGCACGCTGGGTGGAGCTCGGTTGTGGAAGGGTTGACGTTTGGGTGTGCGATGGTACTTCTGCCGATGATGTTCGATCAGGGGCTAATTGCAAGGAAAATGGTGGAGAAGGGATTCGGCGTCGAGGTGCCTAGGAAGGAGGATGGGTCGTTCACAGGTGATGAGATTGCGATGAGCCTGAGGTTTGCAATGGTTGAAGACGAAGGGAAAGTGTTGAGGGCAAAGGCGAAGGAGTGCAGGAATTTGTTCGGCGATGAGAAACTGCATGACTTCTATGTGAGCGAATCAATCCAACACCTCAAGCGTCTTGTTGAAGACGACTTGTCTGTTTAAGTGGCATTTACGTACCATTTAGCGTCCTATGATTGTGCTTTTAAGTTCTTCCTTTTGGAGAATGTGCTTTTTAATCAGAGGGGATTAGCCTTGCCTTGTAAGTCTGTATTTGAAATAGAGATTTGTCTGTAGCAATGCAATTTTTCATTTGAAATGAAGACTTGTTGGTGGGATGACATAATTGTAAGTCTTTATTTCAAATTAGGATTTGTTGTTGAGATGATGTGTTAGTGCAAGTCTCTATGATATTATAAGTCTTCATTGATCGAAATGTAGACTAGTTACCAGGATCATGTGGTACTATTAGTTTCCGCTTAAAATGGGTTGAACTAGTTGAAGGCAGGTCAGTTTCAAGTTCGACTTAATCCTGACTCGAACACCTATTTTGACACCCCTAACGTTGCGGCATTAAGATAAGTGAGCGCCGCAAATATGACTGATACAAAATAAATATGACATTTATATGTAACAAGGAAGACATATTGTTAACACTATAATTAATATTGACTATCTCTTATAACATAATATCATGTCTAGAAAGTTAGGTAGACGAGCTTTGCTTTAAATTAAAAGTTTTGTGGTGCAATCCTAAATGTTAGTCTGTATCCAATTGACCGATTAAGTTGATGTATAGAGGGTGATGACTCTTAAAAATTTATTAAAAGTCACATATTTAAAATAAATGATTTATAGAAATAATTGAAAGATATGATTTTCTCATGACAAGGGATTGATAAAATAGATGAATGACAGATGGAAGGATGAAAATATCATGTTAAAGTTGGATGTCATACTTTGCTATCCATAATTGCATTCATTGGTATATTTACATGATTGCATATTAAGTGATTGATAAATAGAGCTGATAGAATCTGCATTGATATGACATAACATATGATAGGTCTTTCATAGACATTGATGAGCTTATTTATACAGAACATTAATAAGCACACTGACATGACATATTGATTGATAGTATTTTTATCGCTTTTCTTATTATTTGATTTTTTTTGCTTTATTGATTATATTGATTTTATAGATAGCTTATTATTCATATTTAAATCATCTTTATATTGACTAGGATTGAAATATATATATATATATTGATTCTTTTGCGTTATATGATTTCGTAGATTGCTTTTTTATTTCTTTCTACAGCAGTTTTCTAGTAAAAAAAATTATTTAAAATAGTAATAATAATGATCAAAAGTCATCCTAAATGAAATTTAAGACGTCATTTTTGTTTGGGATTGTTTTTTTTATTGTTTTGTAAAACTAATTTTTAGTATAAACTTTTTTTGAAAGTATAAAAATATGATAATATAAAGCTGTCCCCCATGAAGCCTAAATTAGTGTTGAGATCTAAGTAATCTAATAAAGCTCTTAATTATTGTCATAAAATATTCAAGTTGGATGCAAAGAACTTTTACAATATGTTATTATTAATTTTTTTTTGAAAATCCCGATCGACCTAGCAACCCACACCAATTTACACGGGCCAACACTTAGGGCTTTCACTGCTTGCCAATGGATTCGAACCAAGGACCTGAGCTTTGCCCAGCCGGCTCTTCACCACCCGGACAAACAACGGTGGGTACAATATGTCAATATCAATGCCACATTTTTCATCAGTACAGTGACAAGGAAGTATCAATAATTTTGTTTGAATTGTTTCGTTATTGACAATGAATGAAAATAATTTATTGAAATAGGATGACAAAAGAATTTTGTCCTCTATGAGATAAGGCCCCACCAATAATGGAATAGGTAATCGATCTAGGAAAATACCATGTTCTTAAATCTTTAATTAGGCTGAATAAATTTGATTGATCACTGAGAATGACATTTACACAAATATATTTGCAATTGCAACATAAATTTTTTATAAATAGTAATCATTGAGGTTTGATTGGGATAACTTTTTTATTAGTTTTTAACATAAATTCTCAATAAAATTTTTTTTATTAAAAATCTAATTTATAAAGCACTACAAAAATTGTCCAAAATTAAATCTAACATTAATCTTAAGGTAAATCTTTTTATAACTCTTATGGTACTAACATAACTTCTCTTAAAATACTAGCAATAATTCTGCCAAATGTCACAAATTTTAATATTTAATATCGTGTGAAATTCACAATAAATTTCAAAAATTAAATTAAAAATAAAAAACAGTTCAAACTAGTCTCCATATTATTTGTGTGTCGCCCCAATTTAATCCCAGAGTATCACGTTATTTTAATTTAGGCTTCATTTAGGATGATTTTTTTACTACTTCTTAAAACAGCTTTTTAGTATAAAAAATTAAAAATTTTGTACTAAAAAACTACTTTAAGAAGCCCTAAGAAAGCCATCCCAAAAGAACCTTATGTTGTAATTATAATATACAAAATTGAACTAAAATAGTACCTTATGTTGTAATTATAATATAAACAAAGATCACAATTTAATTTCTCGACTATATAAAATTGATCGCAATTTAATCTTTAAAGGATTACTTTTGATAAATTTCATAATTTCAATTAATGTGATACTCTGAGATTAAATTAATCATATATGAATAATCGAAGGAATATTTTAAATTTTACCCCCTCAAAAAATATTTTGATATTTCTTAATAAATTATAATCTTTGCCTAATATTAAAAAAACTTTAAGTATTAGATCAAATATTAATTTATCTTATTTGCTAAATAAGTTATATTCTAATTTTTTTTTAAAATTTTAAAACTAATTTTTTCTTTATATATTTTGATAAATATAAATAATATGATATAAAGTGGTATATATGTAAATCCCCCTTATTCTTATGAATCGTACAATGATATTTAAATTCCACTAAATAATAATTCATAAGGCTACCGTTTGATTTTGTAAATTTATGCGAAAGAAAGTAAAAAAAGAAGAAGTTAATGTAGATGGAAGTTGACAGCAGTAATTTGTCATAAGCTGCCTCACAAAGTAATTGCACTGTGTTACTCTTACCAACCCACAGCCAATTGTATGACATATCATAACTTTCACAACAGAAAATTCACTCAATATTGACAGGGTTATTGGCGGTCAAGTGACCGCCAGAATTACCGACAGTAATTGGACATATCCGTCGGAAATTTTTGTAACCCGAATGACTCGAATCAGACCTAATAACCATTTTGATTAAAATAATAATAATAACCTTTTATTGAGATAAGAGTTAACATTATGATCATTATTATAAAAATGAATAGAGTGCATCTACTCCAAGACATCACTAATTTTTTTGATTTTTTTTTGAATTAGAACTAATGCTTTTACTTATGCTAGTGAAACTTTCTTCTTTTGAATGCTTCGTAGGCTTGGGTTACCCAGTAGTAATCGGTGTTGATTAAGTTAATTTAAGTTGGTTGAAATTAAGAGGAGTGAATTAATATTAAAGAGAGTTGATTACTGATTTTAGGAGATTGGTTGAGAATTTTATTAACCAACTTAGAAAACTCTGGCGTTTGAGTGAGTTATTGGGTTTTGGGAAATTATCTAAATATATTAACTAAGGGGTCAAAAGTTGGTTTTTCAAATTAGAGGGAATTTAAGGGATCTAAGATTTTTAATAAATACTAGACTTTATTATGAGTTGTTAGACTGGTGACACATTCAATTTGGAGTTTTTTTTATCAAAACTTATGATTTATTGAAGTTTTGACCTAGAGTTGACCAAAATGTTGACTTTTTGACTTTGACCAGAATTTGGGGATTTGATATTTTTGGAAAATACTAGATTTTAATTAGAGTCATTAGTCACTAAGTTTGATTGATTTGAAATTTTCTACAATTAGTTATGAATTTTGAGTATTTATTAGAATTTTCTAATTACCTTAATTAAGAAGCCTTTTTAGTGGTTTGAACCCAAATGAATCCTAAACTTCTTGAAATCAACCCCAAAGATTAGAAATGATCTAAGGGGAGATCAGCAAGTGTTTAAAGATTTTTTGGGATTTTTAATTAAATAAAATTGATTAAACATTTATTTTGATTAAAATTGAGTTAAAATATATTTTGATGTCAAATTAAATTCCACTAAATAGTAATTCATAAGGCTTTGTTTGGAAGGGTTTTTTTAATTGCTTTTTAAAACAAAGTTTTAGTTAAAAAATTTTAATTTTTGTATTAAAACTCCGCTTAAAAAAAAATTAATTTTTGTATTAAACTCCGTTTTAACCATCACTAAAAAAGTCGTCCCATAGAAATATATTATATTTATAATTTATAATGTAGCTTTATATTATTCATATATTATATAGTAAATTATGTAGAGTAGCTTTATGTCATACTATATCTTTCTCTTAACCATTATTATGATTGTTAGTCTATTAAATACATATTAAATTATGAAAAAATTATTACATGCGGTGATTTGAAGCATTCAGAGGCTTAGCCAATCTAAGCCTCCGAACTCGTTAGACACCATATAGAATAACCTCTCTAAATTATGATGGGTCAGTTTTATGTCATATTTCAACTAAAAATAAAATAGATCTAATTTTTTTATACTATAACTAATTTTAATTTAAAACAAGTTATACTAAATCCTAAACTCTCCTTGTGGCAATTTGGTCCTTTTTTTTTATGTTTCTTTAGTCAAGAAAATTTGTTACACTATCATTAACTATCATTAACGTAAGAATCATTCAATTTTGTGATTATCAACAATAACAGTGCAGAAAAATCACACTTTATCACTGCATTTTTACTTTACCGCTGCACTGTACTTTTACTATTTACTACCACTGAATTTTTACTGTGTTGTTAATTTTCTCCCGCACGTAATAATCTCTTAGATCTGGCCAGAACTGATTTTCGTCCACCTACGTGTCAAATATAGATCGAATCGACCTATTAAACTGACACCGGCCAGGTAGGGGGCTCGACGAATCCATGTCGACGATCCGGTGACGGTCGCCGGACACCGCTCCAAGAACTTCTTGGAGGAAAAATCCACCACCTAAGAATCACTCTTAGGATACAGGAAAATACATGAGAATAAACTCAAATCATATTATCTCAAAAATCTCCTCCAATACAATGAATGTCTACCTATTTATAGACAATAGTGGCAATATAATAGGCTACACCAAACGTAAATAAGAAGTAATCCTATGTAGCCATACAACTACCAACTAGAATGAAACTATCCTGAAGTTAATACAAATAACGGATCAGCTCCGGCGTCATACTACCGGGGTAGGAGGAACTTCAGGCTCATAGGAAGATGTCCGATTTGCCACCATAAGGAGGTGGATTTGGTTGGCTAAACCAGTTTTGATATTTCCACCCGGTGTCTAGGAGAGACTTCAACATAAGCTGGAGTCGATGAAACTTATTAATAAACTGAAGGGTTTTATTCTTTCTCCTTTCTTCCTCTTCATAAATGCATAAAGTTCGCTCACTGTGGTCATGACGGTTGCCAACATGAGTTGTTTCACTATCTTCCAATAAAGCCTCCAAATGAGCCAAATGATTAGCACCACAGGCCTTTTGGTCCAATATATCATGTAAATCAATTTGGCAACGAACAACTTCATGGACATTATCCAGGGAGTTAATGCTAAGAACTTCTATTTGTAAATCCTCTAAACCATTTGTGATCACATATCCGCCTTTATTTTCCAGAACAAACAAGGCAGTTTTATTTAAAATCAGAACATCCGCAATTGCAATTTGAGGACATGCTTCAGGAAATGAAGCGGAGTCACGGTATTCTTGAAGTTGCAATGATATGTTTTTTTTTTCTCATCAGACGTGGGCTTATCAAGACCATAAACTCCAAAGAATGCGTTGACATCATGCTTGTCATATACGGGTTCATCATACTTGTCATATACGGGTTCATCATAGATAGGTAAAGACGAGAAATTCTGCAACGGATCTTCAAATTCTTCGAAGTTGAACTTGACCAAGGGTGGGGTGGAAGAGATTTGATCATATGCAATGCCCTCGTCGTCGTCGTCGGTTCGTAAGGATTTAGTTGGAACGAAGGATTTTAAATCCGTCTTGGAAGCATACTTGTTCCGCGATTGGAAACCATTGAAGTCTTGGCTGAGGGTGCTCCAGTCTGTCCTTTGTTCAAGCCTTGACAACCGTCGTTTGAGTCGAATAATTTCTTGTTGAAGATCTTCTAATTCTGCGTCTTGTCGTGATCCTTGTTGTTTGAATTAATGCAAAATTAGTTTATTATATTTTTATTAAACCCAAACGGTGCTAGTGAACCAGTGCTTGCTATGTCGGTTTGTTTTGTTTTAATTTCCTTTAAAACCATTGTCTCGTGAGTGTGTAAAGGTGTGAAGAAAAAAAACTGTCCGTGGCATTTTTCTGCTTTTTCTCTATTACGCGAAACTTTTCCTTGTCTTTGCTTTTCTCCAATTTCTCCAATTTCTTCCAACATTGTGGTATTAGAGCCCAATTTCGATTGAAGTGGGCGTCGAATTTATGAAGTGAAGTAAAGTTTTAGAAGATCTTGTGTATTCTTCTAAAAACAAGGTGTGTGATTCTCATTGAAGTATTGTGAGAAATTTTTCATGGCAATAAGCACTTCTTCTCAACCTTTGATTCCCATCTTCAATGGTGAGAAGTATGAGTTTTGGAGTATCAAAATGAAGACCTTGTTTAAGTCACAAGATTTATGGGATCTTGTGGTGAATGGTGTGCAAATTGGAAAAGATGAAGGGAGAAATAATGATAATAAGAAGGATTCAAAGGCTTTGTTTTTCATTTAACAAGCTATGGATGATAGTGTATTTTCAAGAATTTCTATGGCAGAGACATCAAAGGAAGCTTGGGATATTTTGGAGAAAGAATTTCAAGGTTCACTAAGAGTAAAGACAGTAAAGTTGCAATCTATGCGACGTGACTTTGAATCTATGAATATGAATGAAGGAGAAGGTGTTCAAACTTATCTCTCTCGGGTATCAACAATTGTGAACAAAATGCGATCATTTGGAGAGCAAATATCTGATGAGAAAGAAGTCTCCAAAGTTCTAAGGAGTCTTCCAACAAATTTTGAACATGTGGTGGCTGTTATTGAAGAATCCAAAGATCTTGCTGTGTACTCTTTTGATGAAATGATGAGTTCGTTGATGTCTCATGAGGAGAGAATAAACAGAAGAGAATTGAAGACAATTGAGAAGGCATTTCAAGTGAAGCAAACATCAACTAATGGCAACAAAGAAGGAGGTCGTGGTAGAGGAGCAGGAAATTCTTATAGAGGAAGAGGTGGTCGTGGTGCTTTTCGTGGAAGAGGATCTTATGGAGATAAAAGATCAAGTGGAGGTCAAAAGCAATGTTATTATTGTAAGAAGTTTGGCCATATTGAGACAAATTATTGGAACAAACAAAGGAACCAAGAAGGCAAAGATAAAGTGCAGTGTGAATTTTGCAAGAAGTTTGGACATTCAGAAGATAGATGTTGGTCCAAACAAAAACAAGCCAATGTTGCAGAGAAGACAATAGATCAAAATAATCTGTTTATGACACATTTCCAAGGTGATTGTAGTAATTCAGAAATTTGGTTCCTTGATAGTGGTTGTTCTAATCACATGATTGGAATGAAGTCACTTTTCAAAGAGATTGATATGTCAAAGAAATCAGAAGTCAAATTTGGCGATAATAATGCTGTTAAAGTTGAAGGCAAGGGGAGCATTGCTGTTGGGACAAATGATGGCAAGGTAAAATTATTACATGATGTTTTGTATGTTCCAAAACTTGCACATAATTTGCTAAGCATTGGGCAATTAATTGATTGTGGGTATAAAGTTGAATTTGATGAAAGGACTTGTAAAATTGAAGACAAAAAAAGTAAGCAATAAATTGCAAGAATTCAGATGGCTCCAAATAAAATTTTTCCACTCAATATTTCAACAGTTGAAGATAAAGTTTTGATAGCCAAGAAAATATCTGATGCAGAATTGTGGCATTTTAGATATGGTCATTTATATATGGGTGGTTTGAAATTATTGTATCAAAAGAAGATGGTTTATGGTTTGCCTAAAGTGGACTATGGTGGTATTTGTGAAGCATGTGTCATGGGAAAGAAAGCTAGAAAGCTTTTTCCATATGAAAAATCATGGAGAGCTAGAAGATGTTTGGAGTTAGTTCATGCAGATTTGTGTGGCCCAATGAATACACCATCTCATGGAGGGTGTAAATATTTTCTTTTATTCAGCTTTCATGTACATCTTGGTGTGTGTCGATGATATACTGCTCACCGGAAACAACACCAATGCCATTGAATCTCTTCTTCAGGATTTGCATTCTCGGTCCTCCATGAGAAATCTTGATTAGTTATGAACATCATAGGTTGACTTCATGTATCTCCTGGTTGTATTTTTTGAAGCATAAATCAGAAGCTTTTGAAAAATTTATGCATTTTAAAGCATTGGTGGAGAATCAAAGTGGCAAGAATATTAAAACTCTACGCACAGATAGAGGTGGAGAATTTACATCAAATGAGTTTGACAAATTTTGTGATAAGTATGGAATCTTCAGGCAATTAACTGCACCAAATACACCACAACAAAATGGGGTCGTGGAAAGAAAGAATAGAACTGTTGTAGAAATGGCAAGAAGTATGTTGAAGATGAAGAATTTACCAAATATTTTTTGGGCTGAAGCTGTTGCAACTGCTATTTATATTTTGATTATTTCTCCAACAAAAACTGTTCAAAATATTACACCTTATGAAGCATGGAATGATAAGCCAGTTGTCAGTCATTTGAAAATATTTGGAAGTATTGCCTATGCATTGGAGGATGGCCACAATAGAAGCAAGTTGGATAGCAAATCAAGAAAGCTGATATTCATTGGCTACAACATTCAGTCAAAGGCATACAGATTGTTTGATCCACAATTTGAGAAGATCATTATCAGTAGAGATGTTATTTTTGATGAAGATGGTATGTGGGATTGGAGTGAATCTCTAATTCATGATAAAGGAAAAGCAATAGTTGAATTTGAGGAGAATCATCAAATTGATGTCACTAACAATCAACAAGTTAGTGGTGGTTTGTCATCTAATTCATCTCCTTCAAGTTCAAGATCTGTAGATTCAAGCACATCTGAAGAGAGGCATCATAGAAAGATGAGATCTTTGCATGAGTTGTATGATTGTACATTTGCTCTTATGGTTACAGAACCATTATGTTATGAAGATGCTTGTGGAAAAGAAGAATGGGAAAATGCTATGAAAGAGGAGATTCAAAGTGTTGAGAAAAATAATACTTGGGAGCTTGTTGATGTACCACAAGGAAAAGATCCAATTGGTGTGAAGTGGATTTACAAAGTGAAGTACAATTCAGATGGAAGCATAAAAAAATACAAAGCAAGGCTTGTTGTCAAAGGGTATGCACAAAAATATGGTATTGATTTTTATGAAACATTTTCTCCTGTTACTAGATTTAAAACTGTTAAACTATTGCTTGCATTAGCTGCACAAATGAAGTGGAATGTTTTTCAATTTGATGTTAAATCTGCATTTTTGAATGGTGATTTGGAAGAAGATATCTATATTGATCAACCACAAGGTTTCATTATTAAAGGCAAAGAGGAGAAAGTTTACAAACTAAAGAAGGCACTTTATGGGCTTAAACAGGCACCAAGGGCATGGTATTGGAGGCTTGATTCATACTTCCAAAAGAAGGGATTTCATAGAAGTGAAAGTGAGCCTACTTTATATGTACTGGCTAAAAATGATGATTTGCTTATTGTTTGTGTTTATGTTGATGATACTGTATATTCTGGATCTTCTAATGTGTTGATTGAAAAGTTCAAGGCTGATATGATGAAAGAATTTGATATGACTGATTTGGGGCTGCTGCACTATTTTTTGGGCTTACAAATTGTTCAAGCAGATGATGGAATTTTTATATCTCAAAAAAGATATGCATTGGAGTTATTAAAGAAGTATAACATGCTGAGTTGCAAGACTTTTTCAACACCCATGAATACAAATGAAAAATTAGTTCATAATGATGGTACAACTAAAGCCAATGAGAAAGTATTTAGAGGAATTGTGGGTGGTCTTATGTACTTGACTCATAGCAGACCTGATATTATGTACTCAGTCAATGTTATTTCAAGGTTCATGAACAATCCTTCTGTACATCATCTTGGAGCAGCCAAGCGCATACTTCGCTACATTCGAGAGACAACCAGTTATGGGATTTGGTATAAATCAGTTTCTAACTTTCATTTAGTTGGTTTTACTGATAGTGATTGGGCAGGTTCTATAGAAGATAGAAAGAACACAAGTGGATTCATATTTAATCTTGGGTCTGGAGCAGTATCCTGGAGCACAAAGAAGCAAGCAAGTACTGCATTGTCATCTTCAGAAGCTGAATATATTGCAGCTTCATCGGCAGCATGTCAAGCAATTTGGATGAGAAGAATATTAGAAGACTTTCATCAACCTCAATTAAAGGCGACAGACATATTTTGTGACAATAAATACACAATTTCTATGACGAAGAATCCGGTGTTTCATGGTAGATCGAAGCACATAGAGCTGCGACATCATTTTGTAAGAGAAGTTGTGGCTAAAAGAACTATTGCAATCAAGTATTGTTCAACTGAAGATCAAGTTGCTGATGGACTCACAAAAGCTCTCAATTTTAAAAAATTTGAGAGATTTCGATCAAATCTTGGTGTAGTAATTTTGCATTAAGGGGTTGTGTTTGAATTAATGCAAAATTAGTTTATTATATTTTTATTAAACCCAAACGGTGCTAGTGAACCAGTGCTTGCTATGTCGGTTTGTTTTGTTTTAATTTCCTTTAAAACCATTGTCTCGTGAGTGTGTAAAGGTGTGAAGAAAAAAAACTGTCCGTGGTATTTTTCTGCTTTTTCTCTGTTACGCGAAACTTTTTCTTGTCTTTGCTTTTCTCCAATTTCTCCAATTTCTTCCAACACTTGCAACATCCATCTAGAAGGCATCTTGTGCTATTCTTCAAGAAATTATTTAAGACAGTAAAGAACGGCTGCAAAACTCCTGCAGTTGGACACGTCGTAAGACTGGAAAAGCTGGACTACAGCCGGAAAATTGTTTTTGCTGCTGTTCTTGTGACTTACAACAGTTCTATTGACTTGGAAGAAAATGGACAGCAGTTGAACAACCTAGTTGGTACCTGCGGGTTATGCAGATGGCTTTCTCTATACTTCAAGAACCTAAAGAAGAGGACTGCGGCTGATATTGTGGCCGCATCAAGTTGTTTGGAGAACAAGAACGTGGACAGCGGCCTTCAGGGAGGAAGACCTTGCTGTTTAGATTGCTTGGAGAAGGTATAGCATAAGAAAACCGGTAATTAAAATTCTTGAGGTTGATGTCTTGAGGTCCGCACCCAAGAATACATAAAACGTGGATGTCTGCGCTGCGGATGAAGAACTGCAGCCACCGCTTCGGCTTCGCCACTGAACACCAAATGAGGCCGATTCGCCTATGTATCGATTCCTCTTCCGATGCCGATTCCCCACCAAAGATGGGTCGCCACCAAATGACGCCGGTGGTGGAGGCAACACGGTTACGGACAAGAACGCCAACAACTTGCCAGGTCTGATACGAAATGACACCGGCCAGGTAGGGGGTTCGACGAATCCATGTCGACGATCCGGTGACGGTCGCCGGACAGCGCTCCAAGATCATCTTGGAGGAAAGATCCACCACCTAAGACTCACTCTTAGGATACAGGAAAACACATGAGATAAACTCAAAATTTATTCATATCAAAATCTGTCTCTATTACATGACATTTGCTACCTATTTATAGCCCAAAAGAAGGAACATACTAGGCTACACAAAACAAATGAAAGCACTAAATCTATGTAGCCAGATAAGCTACCAAATGAATTGAATTATCCTGAAGTTAAACTAATGGCTCAACTCCGGCGTCATATAAACCCAATGGGCGCTCCCTGTGGCGCCTCATCTCTTCCAACTGACCATGGAAGGTGGGAGTCTTCACATCTTAATGCTACCATGGTTTGCCTTTGGCCATCTTCTTCCTTTTCTTCAGCTCGCTAAATCCTTCGCCGGAAAGGGCCACCGTATCTCTTTCCTCAGCACCCCAAGAAATGTAGCAAGACTCCCCGACATCCCCCCGACTCTCACTCCCTTCATCATCTTCATCGAAATCCCACTACCTCAAATTGAACACCTGCCGGAGAACGCCGAGGCGACGGTAGGTCTCCCTTCCGATGATCTCCGTCCATATCTAAGCAAAGCTTTTGACACTTTTGAGCAAAAGCTCTCCGATCTCATCCGAAACAAGCAAATCTCGTTTCTGGATTGCATCCTCTTCGACTATGCCGCCCACTGGGTTCCAAACATTGCTGTAAAATTCGATGTGCCGTGTGCGTTCTTCAGCATCTTGAATGCCTCATCCTTATCCTTCTTCGGCCCGTAGTCGGCACTAATGGGTGGTGCAGGTGCTAGGAAGAAAGCAGAGGAACTCACCCAGTTGCCTCCGTGGATTCCTTTCCCTTCCACGATCGTCTTCCGCTCTTTCGAGGCTCCCCAAATGTTCAATGGAGCAGTTCCAGATGCATCTGGTGTATCTGAAATGTATCGGGCTGGGAAATCAATACAGGGATGCCAAATCATACTCATCCGTAGCTGTAAGGTGTTGGAGCCCGAATGGCTGCAGCTTCTCGGCCACCTTTCTGAGAAGCCGATCGTTCCTGTAGGACTTCTACCACCCTCAATTGAACAAGGACAGCACGCGGCGCTTGAATGGTTAGACAAGCAAGGACGGGGCTCAAATGTGTATGTTGCCTTCGGAAGTGAAGTGAAGCTAAGTGCCGCGGAGGTGAAGGAGATCGCCATCGGCCTGGAACTGAGCGGGCTGCATTTCGTTTGGGCGTTGAGGGCTGGCTCGGTGCCCGCTGGGCTCGTGGAGAGCATAAAGGAGCATGGCCGTGGGCTGCTTTGCATGGACTGGGTTCCTCAAATTCGTATCTTGGCTCACCCTTCCATAGGTCTCTTGACGCACGCTGGGTGGAGCTCGGTTGTGGAAGGGTTGGCGTTTGGGCTGGCGATGGTACTGCTGCCGATGATAATGGATCAGGGGCTAATTGCCAGAAAACTGGTGGAGAAGGGACTCGGCGTCGAGGTTTTTAGGAAGGAGGATGGGTCGTTCACGGATGATGAGATTGCGCAGAGCCTGAGGTTCGCAATGGTTGAAGACGAAGGGAAAGTGCTGAGGGAAAAGGCGAAGGAATGCAGGAATTTGTTCGGCGATGAGGAACTGCATGACTTTTATATGAGTGAATCAATCCAACACCTCAAGCGTCTGGTTGAAGCTGGCTTGTCAGTTTAAGTGGCATTTACCATTTAGCGTCCTATGATTGTGCTTTTAAGTTCTTCCTTTTGGAAAATGTGCTCTTTAATTAGTTTGGGATTAGCCTTGCTTTTAAGTCTCTATTTGAAATGGAGATTTGTCTGTAGCAATGCAATTTTTCATTTGAAATGAAGACTTGTCAATATCATAATCTAAAGCTGTCCCCCATGAAACCTAAATTAGTGTTGAGATCTAAGTAAATCTAATAAAGTTCTTAAGGATTGTCATAAAATATTCAAGTTGGATGGAAAGATCTTTTACAATATGTTTTTTTTTTTGGTTGAAAATTTTGGTGGAACCATTCGAACCAGAGACCTGAGCTTTGCCCAGCCAGCTCTTCACCACCAGGACAAACAGCGGTGGGTACAATATGTCAATATCAATGCCACATTTTTCATCAGTACAGTGACAAGGAAGTATCAATAATTTTGTTTGAATTGTTTCGTCATTGTCAATGAATGAAAATAGTTTATTGAAATAGGATGACAGAAGAATTTTGTCATCTATCAGATAAGGCCCCACCAATACTGGAATAGGTAATGGATCTAAGAAAATACCACGTTCTTAAGGCTGAATAAATTTGATTGATCACTAAGGATGACATTTACACAAATATATTTGCAATTGCAACATAAATTTTTATAAATGGTGACCATTGAGGTTTGTTTGGAATAACTTTTTTATTGCTTTTTAACTTAAATTTTCGGTATAAATTTTTTTACTAAAAAACTGATTCATGAAGCACTACAAAAATTATCTAAATAAAATCTAACATTAATCTTAACGTAAAACTTTTTATAACTCTAATGGTACTAACATAACTTCTCTTAAAATTCTAGCAATAATTCTGCCAAATGTATACAAAATTGGTCTAAAATAGCCCCTTATGTTGTAATTATAATATAAACAAAGATCACAATTTAATTTCTCGACTATATAAAATTGATCTCAATTTATTCTTTAAAGGATTACTTTTGATAAATTTCATAATTTCAATTAATGTGATACTCCGAGATTAAATTAATCATATATGAATAATCAAAGGAATATTGTAAATTTAACCCCTCAAAAAATATTTTGATATTTCTTAATAAATTATAATCTATGCCTAATATTCAAATATTAATTTATCTTATTTTCTAAATAAGTTATTTTCTAAATTTTTATTATAAAATTTAAAAGTAATTTTTTCTTTATATATTTTGATATATAAATAGTATGATATAAATTGGTATATATATAAACCCCCCTTATTCTTATGAATCGTACAATCAAATTTAAATTCCACTAAATAATAATTCATAAGGCTACCGTTTGATTTGGTAAATTTATGCGAAAGAGTAAAAAAAGAAGAAGTTAATGTAGAAGGAAGTTGACAGCAGTAATTTGTCATAAGCTGCCCCACAAAGTAATTGCACTGTGTTACTCTTACCAACCCACAGCCAATTGTATGACATATCATAACTTTCACAACAGAAAATTCACTCAATATCGACAGGGTTATCGGCGGTCAAGTGACCGCCGGAATTACTAGCAGTAATTGGACATATCCGTCGGAAATTTCTGTTGGTAATTGACATTTTTTTGTAGTGTTTATGGTATTTATTTATTGACTATATGATATTATCAAATAGTGAGGATGCATTTATTTCAAGGTGAAACTCAATTTGGTTGATAAAAAAAAACTATTGGTTAATTACTCCAATCAACCAATTCGATGGAATGCGGGAGAGATGCATTGAGTTAGGGGTGTCAAAACAGGTCAACAGGTCAGGTTCGATCCAAAATTGACCCGATCGAAATCCCGTAAACTCGAACTCGATCTGTTTAATAAACGGGCTAAAAATAAGGATCCAAATTCGTCCCGCTAGTAACCCGAATAACTCGAATCAAACCTAATAACCATTTTGATTAAAATAATAATAATAACCTTTTATTGAGGTAAGAGTTAACATTATGATCATTATTATAAAAATGAATAGAGTGCATCTACTCCAAGACATCACTAATTTTTTTTTTTTGAATTAGAACTAATGCTTTTACTTATGCTAGTGAAGCTATCATCTTTTGAATGCTTCGTAGGCCTGGGTTACCCAGTAGTAATAGGGGTTGATTAAATTAATTTAAGTTGGTTGAAATTAAGAGGAGTAAATTAATATTAAAGAGTGTTGATTATTGATTTTAGGAGATTGGTTGAGAATTTTATTAACCAACTTAGAAAACTCTGGAGTTTGAGTGAGTTATTGGGTTTTGGGAAATTATCTAGATATGTTAACTAAGGGGTCAAAAGATGGTTTTTCAAATTAGAGGGAATTTTAGGGATATCAGATTTTTAATAAATACTACACCTTATTATGAGTTGTTAAACAGGTGGCACATTCAATTTAGAGTTTTCTATCAAAAGTTATGATTTATTGAAGTTTTGACTCGGTTTTGAACTAGAGTTCACCAAAATGTTGACTTTTTGACTTTGACCAGATTTTGGGGAATTGATATTTTTGAAAAATATTAGATTTTAATTAGAGTCATTACTCACTGAGTTTGTTTGATTTGGAATTTTCTACAATTAGTTATGAATTTTGGAATTTTGAGTATTTATTAGAATTTTCTAATTATCTTAATTAAGAAGCCTTTTTAGTGGTTTGAACCCAAATGAATCCTAAACTTCTTGAAATCAACCCCAAAGATTAGAAATGATCTAAGAGGAGATCAGCAAGTGTTTAAAGTTTTTTTTGGGATTTTTAGTTAATTAAAATTGATTAAACATTGATTTTGATTAAAATTGAGTTAAAATATATTTTGATGTCAAATTAAAGGGATTTAAATTTCTACTGATTAAGGGGTTAATCAGGGTTAGTTAGAGGTGTTTTAAGAAATTTTTAGGATTAATCTTGATTTATTAGAATTTTCTTAAGGCTAAAGGGTAATTTTAGAGAGGGAATATTATGGTTCCTACTTGGTGAACCAAATGGGCACAAAATCTGATGAAATTTGGACCATGGGATCACATGATCCCAAGGCCTAAACACACTAAATTTGAGCCTAAATGGAGTTCTCTAAGGTGGCTAACCAAGCCACCTAAGGTGACCTCTAAGTCATCTTAAGAAGATTCTAGGGAGCTATCCCACGGTTGGATTGGGGTAAAATCACTAGCACTAAACTCCCTATACTACACATCATCAGCACACTCAAAATTAGACCCTAATTCTCATTGGATAGGTCATAATTCCAATTTGAATTTAAGGGTCAACCCATGACCCTTGAATCAAAATTGGAATACTAGTGCCCTTAAATATCTCAAACAGGGGAGATAAAATTTGGAAATGTCAGGGACATGCCCAAATTCATTATCCGAAGATTCCAGGCCCTGGGGAATTTAATTTAAATAATAAATGCAATAATTCACAGAACACTAATATTAAAATTAAACTTCATACAGAAGCCATCAAGACCTGGAGCCATAGAGCTTTTGTAGGTCTCCCTAAGACCTTTCCAATGAGCCTAAGAACACCTAATTTGGCAAAGCGTGCAGGGAGTTATCAATTTTTGAAGATCCCTTGATTTCTCTATAAAATTAAATCCATTAATTACCCAGTCAGCCGGCGCTTTACGCGCAGTGCGTCGTGATTGGCGGGGCAATCATTGACGGCTGACTGGGTAACGGTTGGATTAACTATAGCCGTCGGATGAAAGATCGAATGGCTACGATCAAAGGGGCTCCGAGACCGCGGGATCTAATCCGCGCCGTTGATTGAAATCAACGGTCAGGATTTCATCTTCAACCTCCCGCGTGAACTCGAGATCGTGAAGCTTCTCCGGCGTGATCCGAGCGATCCCGCCAGCGAACTTCGACAAAATTTCGCAGAGAGGATCAGGGGAGATGAAACCTTCATTACAACGGTGGAGATTCACTAGGGTGAAGGTTTCCTTCACACTTGACCAGACTACCTAGCTAGGGAGCTCGGGATGGACAAATTACCACAGAGAAGGTCTCAACAAATGAGCTTCTTTATCAGGAAGCTTCAGGGAATGAAGGCGAGCAGATCTCCTTCAGACGCCAGGACCGGAGGGACCTCGGATGGGTGCCAAGTGGAAGGGGACATTGTCCCAGAGGGCTCGTGAGCCTCAAGCCGACGAGCCACAGCCTTTGGAAGGCTATGGGTCAGGAGCTCGTTCTCTTTTAGTTCTAGTCGCCGCCGGCCGGGTTTGGGTCGGGTTGACCTGGAAAGGAGGATGGGGATATGCTGGAATCAAGGGTGAGCTCAATTAGGCCTGGGGAGGTCCAATTTGATCAGGTGGCTTGGTTTGACCCAAATCTGCTCGTTTCGGGTCGAATTGTGCTCAACCCAGGTTAGGCCAGACCTTGGGATTAATATGGGAGATGGGTCTGGGTCTGGTCCACCCAATGCAAGTGGCAATTGTGTTCAATTTGATCTGGGTTCAAAGATGGCTTGAGTTGATCCAAATCTGCTCGGTTCGGGTCGAATTGGGCTCAACCCAGGTTAGGCCAGACCTTGGGATTGATATGGGAGATGGGTCTGGGTATGGTCCACCCAATGCAAGTGAAAATTGGGTTCAATTTGATCTGGGTTCAAAGATGGCTCGGGTCCATGTGGTTTTGGCTACTTTGAGCTAACCCAGAAGCTGACCCAAGTCAACCCAAGGCATGGGATGGCTGGAGGAGGTGTGTTGGACCTAGGGCCACCTAATGGAGGTGTTGGTCAGGTTCAATTGAGCTTAGGACAGAAGTTGGCTCAATCCCAAGTGGTTTTGGCCACTTTGGGTTAGCCTAACTCTTGACCCAAAGGGGCTTAATGGCTGGGCTGATTAAGGGAGGTGTATTGGGTAATGGGAGACCCAATGACACCATGGTTTGAGTTCAATCTGATTAAGGTTGAGAAATGGCTCAAATGGGGCCCCTCTTTGGGGACTTGGGTCAAGGCAAAAAGCTAACCCAAGTGAGCCCAAGACTTGGGTCTCCAAGAAAAGTCTCTTGGGAGTCCAAGGAGCCACCCCTTGGGTTCAAATGTGATTGAAATGGTCTTGGCCAAATAGTTTAAGTGGAAGGGTATGTATGGGCCATTTAGTCAAACTTGGTTGACTTGGTCAACTTGGTTGACCCATGGTTGGAATTGAGCTCAAGAGGTTTCAAAGATCATGTGGGGATGGTTTCAAAAATTGATTGTTAGATCAAGCTAACTCTAAGCCAAAAGTCCAATAAAGCCCTTTAAGAGTATTTTGGTCATTTTGACATTGAGCCAGTTCTGGGTCGAATTGAATCTGAAAAGATGTAGACTATTGCTTAACAAATCAATATGAAGGTCTTGGAGGTGATCAAAAGATCTAGAGGGGGATAGAAGTTCAAATTCCACTAGGTGAAAGGTCCAGTGGCATGGATTATAAATATTTGAAGGTTTTGCAACCTTTGGAATTGGATTAAGTTTATGGGGTCAGGGTCCTCCAAATGTGTTCAAATTTGGAGGGTTAACATTAGAGACATGTCATATCAATATGAAATTGACATACCCTGAATCTGGTGCCAATTGACTGGGTTTCAAGGTGGTGGGAAAATAAGCTAGAAAGGGCATTAGGACCTGAGTCCTTTACTCTGGATTCTGGGTTTGAATTGAGGTAAGATCTGGATTGGGCCTAAGGGTTAGGAACTAGGAAGATCCTAAGATCTACAGTTCAAAAAAACCTAAGGTCCAAGGCTCAAGAAGGGGTTGAAAGTGACCTCGTACAAAAATGATGTCAACACATATATGTGATGGTTAAGCCATCTTTTGTCTAACATTATAATGACTTCACACATGGCATATGATATGTAACACCTACTAAATTTGTGTACAGTTGCATATGGTTTGACCCGATCTGGTATAGGTAATGTTATTAATACGAGGTTTTGAGAGATTATAAGAGTAAAGAAGGGTGTGACCTTCAGGGTAACTACAAGAGTTTCATGAGTGTCAAATGATTTGATGGAGGATAAGCCCTCAAATTAATACTCCTAGGTAGGGGACTCATATTCTTTCACACTCATGACTAGTTCATCGAGTAGATCATCACTGAGTGTGGAATCTATTGGGATCGGGTGAGCAGCAAGCACTACAGGAAAACGTCGCTAAATTACAAAACCGTCGGAAAAGGCTTAATTTCCGTCGGAAAAGGACGTCGGAAATGGGTGATTTTCGTGTAGTGAAGAAAATCAGCTAGAGTCTGTCCTTTGATGATCTGCTAAGTAAGAAAAGTGATGTAATATGTAATAAGGGTTAGACGGGTCATCAAATACTGCAAAGGGTTGTCTCGATAAATGAGCTTGATATTGTGTGAGAGCAAGTAGTGTCTAAGCTTTTGCACAATAAAGATTAAAGCCTAACATTACTTTTTCATGGTCGAATATTTTAGCTATGCATGAATCAAATTTCTACTAATATGATATAATATATTTTTTCTTTTCCTTTATTATTCTCTTGAGCTAAAACCATCTTGATTCAGACACATCTAAGCTTAGATTAGATCGATTTTGGCGTTGTCGGGTTCTTTATCTTTAGATGTTCAATTTAACTATAAGCTTGCTGAAATTGGAGTTTGGATGATCCCAAATTTAACTTTTGGAAGTTTCTAATCCAAACATGCATCAAGATTCTATCAAGAAGCAATATCAAATGAAAGTATGATTGAAAAAGAAAAAAAAAACAATGAAAAACAATTGAGAGTGTTGGAAGAGATGAATGGCTTCGCTCTATGTTTTGAGAGAGTTATACTTCGATGTTAATATAGGCATATTAAATTTATTTTATGCGAAACAAATTTAGGTCATATTTTTCATATAAGAAATTAGTAGATAAATCAATCTAATTATAAGTTTGATGAGGCATTTAAAGACGAGTTTCTTAAAGAGAAAAATACCTCTCTTTTCTCAAATTTCAAAAAACTACATAGCAAAGATTCAATATTCTTAATAATTCAAATAAGATCGGTCATTCACAAAACTATTGCTGATTTTATTTGAAAATTTTGAATGAGAGAGTTTAAAGCATTCGAAAAACACCTTCATTAAATTTCTTCAAAATAGATGAGATATTTAAAAAATATTAAAGCACTCAAAAATAAATGAGAAAATTTGAAGTTATAAAAATAAAAAATTTTATATTTCAGCTAAAAGTTCAATAAATCTACACTTGTTTTTAACTATAACAAGTTATACTAGACCCTAAACTCTCCTGGGTCTCTTTCATTTTTATTTTTTGTTAAAATATATATATATATATATATATATATATATATATATATATATATATATATATATATATATATTTTATTTGTTTGGTCAGGAAAATTTGTTACATTATCTTTAAGGAAAAAATAAAAAAGAAAAAAAAAAGAAAAAACAAACAAATATCCTCGTGTCAGATATAGACAATCCTCCCTGTGGCGCCTCATCTCTTCCAACTGACCATGGAAGGTGGGAGTCTTCACATCTTAATGCTGCCATGGTTTGCCTTTGGCCATCTTCTTCCTTTTCTTGAGCTCGCTAAATCCTTCGCCGGAAAGGGTCACCGTATCTCTTTCCTCAGCACCCCAAGAAATGTAGCAAGACTCCCCGACATCCCCCCGACTCTCACTCCCTTCATCAACTTCATCGAAATCCCACTACCTCAAATTGAACACCTGCCGGAGAACGCCGAGGCGACGGTAGATCTCCCTTCTGATGATCTCCGTCCATATCTAAGCAAAGCTATTGACACTTTTGAGCAAAAGCTCTCCGATCTCATCCAAAACAAGAAAATCTCGTTTCTGGAATGCATCCTCTTCGACTATGCCGCCCACTGGGTTCCAAACATTGCTGTAAAATTCGGTGTGCCGTGTGCGTTCTTCAGCATCTTGAATGCCTCATCCTTATCCTTCTTCGGCCCGTAGTCGGCACTAATGGGTGGTGCAGGTGTAGGAAGAAAGCAGAGGAACTCACCCTGTTGCCTACGTGGATTCCTTTCCCTTCCATGATCGTTTTCCGGTCTTTCGAGGCTCGTCAGATGTTCAATGGAGCAGTTCCAGATACATCTTGTGTATCTGAAATATATCGGGCTGGGAAATCAATACAGGGATGCCAAATGGTACTCATCCGTAGCTGTAAGGAGTTGGAGCCCGAATGGTTGCAGCTACTCGGCCACCTTTATGAGAAGCCGGTTTTTCCTGTAGGGCTTCTACCACCCTCAATTGAACAAGGACAGCACGTGGCGCTTGATTGGTTAGACAAGCAAGGACAGGGCTCAACTGTGTATGTTGCCTTCGGAAGTGAAGTGAAGCTAAGTGCCGCGGAGGTGAAGGAGATCGCCGTCGGCCTGGAACTGAGCGGGCTGCATTTCGTTTGGGCATTGAAGGTTGGGTCGGTGCCCGCTGGGCTCGTGGAGAGCATAAAGGAGCATGGCCATGGGCTGCTTTGCATGGATTGGGTTCCTCAAGTTCGTCTCTTGGCTCATCCTTCCATAGGTGGTTTCTTGATGCACGTTGGTTGCAGCTCGATTGTGGAAGGGTTGGCGTTTGGGCTGGCGATGGAACTCCTGCCGATGATAATCGATCAGGGGCTAATTGCAAGGAAAATGGTGGAGAAGGGATTCAGCGTCGAGGTGCCTAGAAAGGAGGATGGGTCGTTCACGGGTGATGAGATTGCGCAGAGCCTGAGGTTCGCATTGGTTGAAGACGAAGGGAAAGTGTTGAGGGCAAAGGCGAAGGAATGCAGAAATTTGTTCGGCGATGAGGAACTTCATGACTTCTATGTGAGTGAATCAATCCAACACCTCAAGCGTCTTGTTGAAGCCGGCTTGTCCGTTTAGAGCATTTGGTTTGTAATTTCATATAAGTGGCATTTAGTGTTTGATTGTGCTTTTAAGTTCTTTCTTTTGAAGAATATGCTGTTTAATTAGATGGAATGCAAGACATAGTAACTTATAAGAAAGCCGTGCCAAACGAATCCTCAGCCTTAAGTCTTGTTTGAGATGGCTTAATTTTGACTTTTTAATTTCGATTAGTTCGATTAGTCAAACATCGTCCACATAATCGCCTTGAATGAAACACGCTGATTAAACATCATCCAGGAAGAATTAAGGTTTTGTTTAATTGATCATCCCGGACTATCCTGCGATCATTCAGGACGATATGATCGTTCAATCAATCTTAATTGCTTTCCTAATTACCAGATTAATTTAGGCATAATTGTGCTACAAAACTTTATTGATTGCATTATTAGACTTTTAATCAAGGTATTATGATTTATGAGTTGGAGAGTTTCTATATGCATGGATGTAAGTTTATGAGTTTAATCATAGTCAGTGCATTTAAAAAATAACTAGTTTAACAATCCTACAATATAATAACTATTGAATGGTAGAAAGACTAAATTTTAAGATAAAAACTCAATATAAATCAGATTTAGGAGAAAAAAAATTAAGATTACTAAAAATTTTAAGTTTTGACCTAAACACACTACGAGTCTTCTCTTTGAAGTCTCCACTGGTCATTCCATGTGATAAGTATATCATCCACGTAAATTAATATATAAATTTGAGTGTAATCTGAGTGTAATTATGATTAAGTAGAAGGAGAGATGGGTCGGAACGACTAAACCTGAATCTTTGTGATTGTAGAAAATTTGTTAGTTTTTGGAACCATTGTCGTGGTGTCTGCTTGAGCCCATAGAGAGATTTATGAAGTTTGCATACTGAGTTTGGAAGGTGCAGATCTACAAAGCCGGGTGGTTGGCGCATGTAGATGTTGTCCGAAAGATCACCGTGCAGGAATGCATTGGTGACATCAAGTTGAAGCATGGGCCAATTCCGATGAAGTGTAAGTGTGAGGAGAATGCGGATCATAGGCATTTTCGCGACATGGCTGAAAGTTTCATTATAGTTGACACCAAGTATTTGATCGTAACCAAGAGCGACGAGGCAAGCTTTATAACATTCTATTTGCTCTGTGGATACTTTATTATTGAAGGGCGTTAAATTTGTCCGTCATGGCTTTGCGCCAATGTGCTAACTTGGCGGCCTGGGTGTAGGTGGTAGGAGTTAAAGGAGACAGATTGGTAGTGATAAGGGAAAATATTTGTTTGGGTTTGGAGATGCCAGACTCTAGCCAAATTTGCATCGGATGGTTTGGGTGGACAGACATGGACTGAGAGAGATTGAATGTAGTAGAGTGGTGAGGTGAAGGATTTTGAATGGATTATGGGTTGGGAGTTGGAGTTGTAGTGCTGGATGGGATTTTCGGAGTCAGAGGGGAGGTGTTAGGAGAGGTGCGGGTTGATGTATTTGAAGGAGGAGCACTAATTTGTTTGTAGTGTAAGGTTGCAACAAAGGGAAGGAGACACCCGAAGGTGCGAAGATGAGAGTATGTAGGCAAAGAACCGTGGAGACGTTGATATGGTGAGTGAAGAAAGATGGATTTAGAGGGAAGACGGTTGATGAGGTAATTAGCAGTTGAAAGTGCTTCAACCCAGAAGTGATTTGGGAGGTTGGAGGCATGTAGAAGTGTGCGAGTGAGGTTAAGTAGGTGCCTGTGCTTGCACTCGGATAGGCCGTTTTGTTCTGGGGTGTGAGGACAGCTCAATTGATGTATTACTCCGAGTTTTTGCAAATATGTTTTGAAGGCATGACTTGTGTAGTCGCCACGACCATCTGAGTGAAATTTCTTAGGTCTGCAACCGTGTTGGTTTTTAACGAGATTACAAAATAGTTTGAACTTTGCAAGGGTTTCTTGTTTAGAATGTATTAGATAGAGCCATGGAAAACGAGTGAAGTCATCAATAAAAATCACGTAATATCGAAAGCCATCTAAAGAGTTTTGCGGAGCTGGTCCCCAAACGTCGGAATGGATTAAATCGAATGAGGATGTAGACACATTAATGTTTTTATTGAAAGAAAGCTTGTGGCTCTTTACAACGTTACAAGATGTGCATATAAAAGAATTTGATACATTGTTGAGATCCGGTAAGCGTTGAGCAGAAAGAAGACGATTTTTTTGCGTTTTCCATTGCAACAAAAATTTTTAATCAATTTTTTTATTTTAAGCTTCTTATAGAGATGGAGAGAGAGAGAGAAATGATATAGAGAGATGAATAGAGACGAAGAGAGAGAAATAGAGAGAGGTGCAAATGGAGAGAGAGTAAAATTCAATTATCTTTTTAATTATAATTTAAAATTTTTAGTAACTTTTTAATTATATTTAACATAATGAATATTATAACTATAAAATATTTGTAAGATATTAAAAAAATTTATAAACATTTAAATATTATTAAAATCAATATAATATAATAATATTTAATTTAAAATTAAAATTGATATATTTATAATACTTAATATTAAAATTAATAGATTAATCATATATAATATCAAAAATTAAATAGTTATACATATTATGCAATTTGATCTTCAACTATAATATAATTTATTAATCCAGATCTAGTTGATTAATAATTATAATTTATTAATCTATTTTTACTAATCCTAGTTATAAAATTTAAAGTTAATTAATTTTTGATTAAATATTTAGTTTTTGAATTTTATCATTTATCTTATCTATTTTTTTTTTCAACAATTTTTTCTTTGAATTTTAAAATGTACAAAAAAATTATAAAAAGAAATAGTTATAATATTTAAAGTTAATTAAAATTTAATTAAATATTTAAAATATAAATATAAATTATTTAAATTTAAATGAATTTTTCTCTCTCTTCGTTTGAGAATCACAGACTCTCTATTACTCTCTCTCAATCCCTGCCTATCTCTCCTCTCTTATCTTTTCTCTCCGAATTATGCATCCTAAATTTTCGGTTTCTCTATCAATTTTAATAATAGTTAAAAGTTTTTAAATTTTTTTAAGATCTTACAAATATTTAATAGTTTATTAAATATTTAAAATATAATTAAAAATTATTAAAAAAAATAAAGTTAGTTTAAAATATAATTAAATATTTACTAAAATTTTTAAAATTTAAATTTAAATGACCTTTTTCTCTCTCTCTCTACATCTATAAGAAGGCAAGAAGCTGAAAACAACAATAAATTAAAGGGAAATTTACATACATACCACTATATACTTATTATTTTACATATTTAACACCTAATACATTAATATTACACATATACTACTCAAATCCCTACTTTATATCGTTTCTACCACTTTGTGTAACGCCTACCTCACGACGTTTTCTGCCTTCCTCACGGGTAACGCCTACCCCACGACGTTTTCTGCCTTCCTCAGGACATTTTCTACCATTTTGTTGGAAGCGATTCTGAGATAGTCAGTTAGGGCAGAATTGAACAGGAGTCGGAGCTCGCAAAAGAGGCGGAAGGTAAGTTCTCATGCATTCTCTCATTTTTGTCCGAATCTGAGCTCGCAAAAGGGGACGTGAATCTGAGATATTCAGTTAGGGTATTCCTGATGCATTCTCTCAAATTATTTCAAAATGATTTGTTTGCTCAAAGACTAGCTTCTTGTTCGAAACCTACCTGGTGTTAGCCGGACCTCCTTCAGGTTTTTCGGTCTTCATTCTAAGCTGTATGAATATGGTGGATAGGTTTGTCCGTCTTCATTCTAAGGTTTGTCGGTATTCATTCTAAGGTGTATGAATCTGCTAGACTGTAGCCAGACCTCCTTCGTAGTGATGAATCTGCTGCTATTTGCTAAACATCCAGATTTTTTATAAACATCCAGATTTTCATAAACTTTTTATAATTACAGATTTATGAAATTTTCTTTCTTATTATAGTATAAATTGCTATTTGCTTATGTATAAATCTACTGCTATTGTGCATATTTTCAGGTTTTCCAAAACGTTTTAATGAGTTCTTCGAGTTCATCTGTTGTGAAAAAAAGGCCGCAACATTCTAAGGTGTACTGCCATTGTCATCTAAAATGTGTATTGTTTACCTGCCACCGAGGACCAAACAGTGGAAGGCAATTCTATAGGTGTATTTATAATAGAAGTGAGGACGATTGCAGTTACTTTAAATGGGTGGATGAGCTAGAAGACACATCTTATGTCACACATTACGAATTAAAGGCATATGATGCAAGGAATTCTAAGGAGTTTGAATCAATTCGTCTTACGCTGAAAGTTTTGTTAGTGATGGTTTTTATTGACATTACATTACGAGTTTATTTTGGTTAGTGTTATGTTGTGTTCAAGCATATGTTGTGCTTGCTTTTGTTCAAGTATCTTGGAGAAATTACTTATTTTCTCCTTCTATTGTATGAAAAGAAATCATGTATTTTCAGCTTTTGTGGAACTAAAAAAACATTGTGCAATGGAGTACTTGTTGGTTTAATGTTAGTTTGTATTTGCATCCCAAATTATAGAATTGAAGTCATCTGCTATTGATATAAGATGGAAGCTGAAGATCATGTAGTAGCTCCAATTTGGTCATCTGCTATTGATCTAATTATTTTTTTGCATTAATAACAACAGTATAAGATATAAGTATACACAGAATTAGAAGAATTATAAGATTTAGCAATGTAAATCCTGCTATTGATGTGCTCCAATTCTGATGTCACCGTCAAAATTCGGTAGTGGCTGCAGTTCAGATATAAGTATATGCAGAATTATGGACCGGTTAAACCAGCTATTGATATGCAGGATTAGATCCAATTCGAATGTCATAATCCGGTAATAGCTGCAGAATAGTTGCTCAAAATCACATTAACTGATAAGTATATGCAGATATAAGTATATTTCACAAGCATAATGTCGTAATCCGGTATATGCAGATATAAGTATATGCAGAATAGTTGCTCAAAATCACATTAACTGAACTCATATGAACTCCAAAAAACACAAATGTTCTGTCATTTTTTTTTGCAATGACCTTTGATAATTTTACAAAAAATTAAGACCCAAACTTGTCCTTCTCCAAAAAAACACAAATGTTTGGTCACATTAACCGCCCATAACTTAAAGACCTTCCACATACGAACAATTATTTTCACCACCCTCAAAGAAGTTTTGTGGAGTCCGTCGACTTGGCAATTTAGCTCGTTTTGGTTGGCCCACTTGTGATAATAATGTGTCATCAATGATATTCCTTAATGGATTCTTGCATGTACTTCGATGGTGACCCCAAAGACCACATCTGCTGCATTTATGGACCTTCTTCTCTTTTTCCAAAAAATTTGGCAATCTTTTTCTTTTGGGTCTTCCTCTAGGTCTACTTGTATTTGGTACTCCAAGCTCTACCACATCATTAACTACTTGCCACTGATCCTTCCCAGGTAAAGTGGCGATTTCTCCATCGTACGCCATTCGGTACCTAAAGCACTTCAAATTAGTAGTAATCATTAACAATTGAATGTTTCATTTAAAAAATGTAAATATTACCTGTAAACATAGTAGTTATCATTAACATAAGTATGCCACAACGGATGTTCCTTCATCCCAATGAATGCTATGGCATGAATGCAAGGAAGTCCTGTTAATTGCCAAACATTACAAGTGCAATCTCTGCTCTCGACATCAACAATATGTCTGGAATGGAGGGATTCCACTTCGGCCTTGTAAAAACTAGACTGTCGAACTAATAAATGTTCTTTTCTAGTAGTTATTTCTCTAATGTAGTCTTCTGCATGAGGTACTAATTCACGGTGCCATGTCAAGCTCGTCATCTTACGTGCGGTCCTTTGCTCCATGAGTTTACCACGAATCAAGTCAATTAAGTCGACAACAGGTTTAGTTCTAGCTTCCACAATCCATGCATTGAATGATTCAGCAAAATTATTGGTATTGGTAGAGTGGTAAATCCCACCCATAAACTGACTTCGCGACCACTTGTAAGGTAATGAAATAAGATATGCATGGATAGTCTGATTTAAAACACTTAGTTCAAATAGCTTGTTATTATACTCTATGCAAGTGTATGCATTCGCTGCTGCCCAAACCAAACCTTGGAGTTTATGGCCATCTTTGCAATGAAATTTTTTTTTAATATTCTTCCACAAATGACGAATACATATTCTATGTTCAGCTCCAGGGTATACTTCTCTAATGGCCTCGCCTAAACCCTTTTCCATATCAGAAATGAAAGCAAGGGGTTCTAGTTCTGTACCAATGGTTTCCCCCAAGTTATGTAGGAACCATAGCCACGTCTGCTTAGATTCATTCTCCACAACAGCAAAGCCTATGGGGAATAAACCATTATTACCGTCAACTGAGGTTGCTGATAATAGCATTCCAAGGTGCTTGGATTTGAGGTGGCATGCATCCAAGCTTATAAGAGGTCTACAACCATATTTGAATCCATCTGCAGATACCTTGAAGCTAACATAAAATCTTTGAAAAGAATTGTCACGTATGTCATACGTATAAGTGATGTGTGAACCAGGATTTCTACCGATCAATTCAGCTTGTAGTGTTGGAACCCATTTATAATTATCATCTATACAACCAAATATATTATCACGAGCTTGCTCCCTTGACCTCCATAGCTTCATGTAAGGTAATGACAGGCCATACTCTTTCTCCAAATTGTTATTGATCTCTTTTGGAGGAATGTCTGGATTTCTTTTGACAATATCTTGAATCTCATTGGCAACCCATGTAGAAGTGGCAAGCCTATTACCAGCACGGTTGATACCAGGACAAGTATGATCTCCATCAAGTCTCCTAACTTCAAAAGACTGTGCATCTTCACAGAGTGATGCTCGGATTCTCCACTTGCAACCTTGATACGCACATGTAGCAATGACACGTTTCTTGTCACTAGCCTTGATCCTAACCCCAAAATTCTCCTTGATGGCAACTGATCGTAGAGCATGTTTGAAACTTATTGCATCAGGAAAATATGTGCCAACAGCTATATCTTTAGAACATGACGTAGGAGCATTCAAAGTAACATCACTATGGTTGAAAGAACATTCAACTATTTGTTCAGAACTCACCACCTCCTTAAGATTAGAATTTGATTCATGTCCTTCTACTCCTTGTATTGTAATAACAATCTCAGCACGGAAGTTATCATTGGTTACATTTATGAACTCAGTCACTTCAACATCAGAATTGATTTCTTTGTACTCCTTCGGTGATGTACCAAAAATGTAATAATACATATTATATGGATGACCCTTAAGCCATGGGCATATTCTAGCAATCTCTCCTCTAACCGCGAAAATTGTGAGTTGTCCTTTCTCAACTTTAACAGTCCTTTGTTTGCCACCATCGTACCTCTTTCTATGTTGGTCATTAGTTTGAACCCAGATTCCACCATACTTAAATACAATAGAAATATACTCTTTCTGCTCTTCGTATAAATTATTTTCAATATTGTCACCATAAGCCTGCAGTATCAATGGTTAAAATGTTATTTAAACATTTATAAAGTCTTATATATGAATCATTCAACACTTACAGAATCGGTTGTCTTAGAACACATCAGTATTAGCTACGAATAAATACACGATTTCCTTCAATGCCTGTTTCAAACAGCAAACAGTGTTTTTTAATGCCATTGAAGTTTAAAAATAAGGGCATGATTCTCTGTTAAAAAAAAAAGGGAATACAGAAACTAGTGTCAACTTGTCATTAGATATCTAATGGCAACTTATAGCAGCCATGAAGGAAATACGGATTAGGATGTTTGATATCTAACAGCAACTTGTAGCAGCCAGGAGGCGGAAGACAATACCGTGAGGTGCGAAGAAAATGGGTATCTAATGGCAACTTGTAGAAATTAGGACAATGCGATCAGGAGCTGTATCGGCCACAGATGAAGGAAAATGGCGAGACGTCCGACAAAGGTAATTTGCGAGCAGTATCAGCAATGGGGATTTCGGCGGGAGTAAAGACGTCCGTCACAGGTGCGCGGGAAAATAGACGTCGTGAGGTAGGCGTTACACAAAGTGGTAGAAACGATATAAAGTAGGGATTTGAGTAGTATATATGTAATATTAATGTATTAGGTGTTAAATATGTAAAATAATAAGTATATAGTGGTATGTATGTAAATTTCCCTAAATTAAATTTATATTGCATTCCTGAACCTTTAAAAAATTTGCCCGTTGGCAAACACTGTAAAAGAAAGGCACGTATATCGATACGTACGGATAAGTTTGAAGTTTAGTAGTTATCTATATATATCTCTGTATGATTTGGCAAGAAATGATTTCCTTCCACCTACAAGTGTCAAATCGACCTATTAAACCTCCCCGTGGTGCCTCATCTCTTCCAACTGACCATGGAAGGTGGGAGTCTTCACATCTTGATGCTGCCATGGTTTGCCTTTGGCCATCTTCTTCCCTTTCTTGAGCTCGCTAAATCCCTCGCCGGAAAGGGGCACCGTATCTCTTTCCTCAGCACCCCAAGAAATGTAGCAAGACTCCCCGCCATCCCCCCGCCTCTCGCTCCCTTCATCAACTTCATCGAAATCCCACTACCTCAAATTGAACACCTGCCGGAGAACGCCGAGGCGACGGTAGATCTCCCTTCGGCTGATCTCCGTCCATATCTAAGTAAAGCTTTCGACACTTTGGAAGAAACGCTCTCCGATCTCATCCAAAACAAGCAAATAGCGTCTCTGGATTGCATCATCTTCGACTATGCCGCCCACTGGGTTCCAAACATTGCTGTAAAATTCGGTGTGCCGTGTGCGTTCTTCAGCATTTTTAACGCCTCATTCTTTTCCTTCTTGGGCCCGCCATCCGCACTAATGGGCGGCGCAGGAGCTCGGAAGAAAGCAGAGGAACTCACCCAGTTGCCTCCGTGGATTCCTTTCCCTTCCACAATCGTCTTCCGCTCTTTCGATGCTCCCCAGATGTTCAATGCATCAGTTCCAGATGCATCTGGTGTATCTGAAATGTATCGGGCTGGGAAATCTATACAGGGATGCCAAATCGTACTCATCCGTAGCTGTAAGGAGTTGGAGCCCGAATGGTTGCAGCTTCTCGGCCACCTTTCTGAGAAGCCGATCGTCCCTGTAGGACTTCTACCACCCTCAATTGAACAAGGACAGCACGCAGCGCTTGAATGGTTAGACAAGCAAGGACGGGGCTCAACTGTGTATGTTGCCTTCGGAAGTGAAGTGAAGCTAAGTGCCGCGCAGGTGAAGGAGATCGCCGTCGGCTTGGAACTGAGCGGGCTGCATTTCGTTTGGGCATTGAGGGCTGGGTCGGTGCCCGCTGGGCTTGTGGAGAGCATAAAGGAGCATGGCCGTGGGCTGCTTTGCATGGACTGGGTTCCTCAAATTCGTATCTTGGCTCACCCTTCCATAGGGGGTTTCTTGACGCACGCTGGGTGGAGCTCGGTTGTGGAAGGGTTGGCGTTTGGGCTGGCGATGGTACTGCTGCCGATGATAATCGATCAGGGGCTAATTGCAAGGAAAATGGTGGAGAAGGGATTCGGCGTCGAGGTGCCTAGAAAGGAGGATGGGTCGTTCACGGGTGATGAGATTGCGCAAAGCCTGAGGTTCGCAATGGTTGAAGACGAAGGGAAAGTATTGAGGACAAAGGCGAAGGAGTGCAGGAATTTGTTCGGCGATGAGGAACTTCATGACTCCTATGTCAGCGAATCAATCCAACACCTCAAGCGTCTTGTTGAAGCCCGCTTGTCAGTTTAAGTGGCATTTATCATTTATCGTCCTATGATTGTGCTTTTAAGTTCTTCCTTTTGGAGAATGTGCTCTTTAATTAGTTTGGGATTAGCCTTGCTTTTTAAGTCTCTATTTGAAATGGAGATTTGTCTGTAGCAATGCAAATTTTCATTTGAAATGAAGACTTGTTGGTGGGATGACATAATGGTAAGTATTTTATTTCAAATTAGGATTTTGTATGAGTTAAAGATAAAAAACTATTTAGAGATTTCATCCTCATTTTGTGAAGACTTTATAATATGATTTTAGGTTTCTCATTATTCATCTCGATGATGAGAGAGAACTTTCGATTAAAGCTAGTCATTCAGAGATACAAAGTAGTAGTATATAGTAGCATCATGCGAAATCTTTTTAGAAATAATAGTAATTCACGTACAATAGCTTACATGTATCCTGTTAAAATATTGACCGTTGGTTATCCTTTAATTATTTCAAACTTAGTGAAATGATTCACTCACTACTAAAAAAAATACAATTTTTCACATAATTGAGGCCATTTTTTTTACATAAAAGAATAATATTCCTTGCATGGCACTACGGCAGAGCCATGTAGTGTAGTTCTTTTCTCCTGTAGACAAAAATGTAAGCAAACATCTGGTCCATTCAAATATCTAGTAAGATAAAATTTTCATTGGAATAAACAAACACATCATGGATCACATTTAGCTTATTAACTTGTAAATTAGTGGCTCTGATCGATTCTGACATTATGATACCCCTTGAATAAATACTGCAAAGAGAAATGCTTACAATATCTATGAAAAGAAAGGAGTTAATAATGCTTATATCCAAATCATTAAATATATGTATGTAGGAGCTATTACTTGTCTTCAAACACAAGATGGATTGACCAAGTATTTTCCTATTTCGGTTGGGTTACATCAAGGATCAGCCTTAAGCCCATATCTTTTTGCTTTAGTCATGGATGTTCTCACTAGACATTTGCAAGAGGATTGATACGTCATCTCATAATCATCTTGATCGGGCACGAATCTCAAGACAAAAGCTAGTTGGAAACTTCAAAAATTAATTTTGGAAGCACCCGAACTCCGATTTCAACAAACTTATAGTCAAACTGAGCGTCTCGGAAATACAAACCCAACGACACCAAGATCAACCCAATCCGAGCCCAAATGAGTCCGAATCAAGGGTTCAAAGCGCTGTTTGAAGGTTCAAACAGCAATTTGAGTTACCAAACGGTCTCCGATTTTGACGAGCTTATACTCGAATCGAGAGGCTCGACGAGACGAATCCAACGAGCCCAAGATCATCGAATTCCGACATCATTAAGGCCTTCAAATGTTCAACGAACGGTGCATGATCAAAGGATTCGATATCGGCCGTCCATTCAAACCACTCCCTGTTCGCCCTTGATCTCACGCCTATTTACGGGCTATGCCACTCCAGAAAAAACTATAAATAGAGCCCTCATTCTACACCAAAGGGGGAGGGGAAGAGAGAGAAGAAGAAGAGTAGGAGAAGGAGAAAGGGGAATAGGAGATTCCTCACCTCCTCGACCACCGCTGCCGGAGCTCTTCCTGTCGCCTGAAGACGCCGGAACTCTGCCGGATTTTCGAGAAACACCAGGAATTCGCAGAAGAAGAAGGAGAAAGGGGAAAAGGAGATTCCTCACCTCCTCGACCACCGCCGAAGCTCTTCCTGCCGCCTGAAGACGCCGGAACTCTGCCGGATTTTCGGAAAACACAGAGAATCTGCAGAATTTTGTAAACTTCTTGGGAGAAACAAATTGTATTCGGATTATCCCAATTTGTGGGACGAATCCGCCATTTTTAATCTACAAAAACACTAGTGAAACTTTACAACTGGGCAAGGCCTCGTGGTTTTTTCCCTTTTTGGGTTTTCCACGTAAAAACCTTGGTGTTCACTTTCTCTTTTCTGTTTGTGTGCGGAATACTCGTGCAACGCTAGGACGCGAATTTACAAACTCTACCGCCGCGTATATTCTCGCACGCAACAAGGATGTACCTTAGTGTATGCTTTTTGCTGATGATATTCTTCTTGTTGATAAGACTAGAGAGGGAGTTGAAGGTAAACTTGAATTATGGAGGTCAACCTTAGAATCTAAAGGTTTTCGCTTGAGTAGATCTAAAACGGAATATATGGAGTGTATTTTTAGTAGTAATAGACCTAGTGTGAGGATTGTGACTTTGGGTGATCAAGTCATTAATAAGAGTACACGTTTTAGATATCTTGGATCTATTGTTCAGAGTGATGGTGAAATAGATGTGGATATTATCAGCAAAATTCAAGTTGGATGGTTGAAGTGGAGGAATGCATCGGGCTTGTTATGTGATAGAAATGTACCCCTCAAACTTAAGGGAAAATTCTATAAGATGGTAGTGAGGCCTGCAATGTTTTATGGTGCCAAATGTTGATCATTAAAAGAGAAACATAATACTAAGTTAAGTGTGGCAGAGATGAGGATGCTCAAGTGGATGAGTGGCTTTACCCTTAGAGATAGGATACGAAATGAGCAGATACGTGAAAAGGTTGGAGTAACTCCAGTAGAATATAAGATTAGAGAGAGTCGCCTTAGATGGTTTGGTCACATAAAACGGCGACCTTCCGATGACCCGGTTAGGAGAGTAGAGGTATTAGATTTGACTTATGTTAAGAAAGGTAGGGGTAGACCTAAAAAGACTTGGTTAGAAAATATTAGGAATGACCTTTCTTTATTAGATTTAAACGAGAATTTTACTTTTAATAGGACATAATGGAGAAAAATGATTCATGTAGCCGACCCCACGTAGTGGGATAAAGGCTTGATGTTGTTGTTGTTAATATATTAGTTTAATTTTATTTATTTAGAATTATTCACATTATGATTTAGAAAATCAAAATGAGAAAATTCTAAATGTGGGTGATAGATCAATATTATGCGTCCCTACACTAGACACTAACAAGCCAAGTTCTACTCACTAGCGGGTTATAAGGTTCAAAAAATCAAATGCAGAGTTTCTAGAATGATCTAAGGTTTAGGGAATCATATTCATTATAAGGCTTTAAAGACCCGAGGGACCTAAGTTTTAGATAGTTTATCTCATCGGAGCAAGTCAATGATATGACCGATTTGCTCTGGCCTTCCAAAGGAAAGATGGAGGGAGGAGGAAGCTCGAGCTCGTTGTCCAAGATTCTCCACATTTCCTCGCAAAATAACTTGAAGAGAGATGAATGCGTCAGAATTTCATGTATCTAAAATTTTAAATTAATTTGTATATGAAACTCATGAATGATACTTGAGAAAGATCATGCATATAAATAGAACATGAGAAATTAAAAGACATCATCATTATAACTTGACATGGATAATTGCACTATTTGAACCAATTAATAAGAGAAATATTTACACGACTATAATTTTAAAAGAGATAAATTACACTTAAGTTGAACTTTGTAAAAAGACTTTCACAATAACATGATTAAATTACAATGCTTCTAAAATTTTGAAACAAATCATATTCAAAACAAAATTTAAAATATTTAAAGGTGCATTATCAAACACAAATTCATTTCATAATAAAAGAAATATCAATTATAGATTTTATATTAATAAATTAAATGAGAAAGTACTCAATTATAAGCTCTCTAATCTTCACTCATCGCCACTTTCATGACAACTAAAATTTTAAAACTGATATTCAAGGGAGACTGAAATTTTGGGTCTAATAAATAGATCGCTTGAATGAATAACATGTGGTCTAATATTTCCGTTAATTCATCTTTGAGGTGAGAATCATCTCTCAGAGCTCGCGTCCTAGGGTTAGCTTGGAGCGTCCTGGCAGTGGCCTTCGCCGCTTTCTGGCTCAGGGGAGTTCTTCTTCTCCATTTTTCTTTTGATTTTCTCTTTTGTGCTGGTTGCTAGGGCTGGTATGGCGCCGACGCGTCTATTGGACACGAGATTTTTATCTGGTTCTAGGTTTTCTCGTTCTTTTATCGATGTTTAGCGATTTCCACTCCTAATAGAGATTTTTCGGAGCTTACTTCTTCGTCTTTCCTTGGCCTGCCGTCCTTATGGATTTCTGAGGACGAAATTATGGCTCCAGCTATTCCTTTCCGTTTTTCGCTTGTCGTTTTCTTTCCTTCTCGTCGTCTGAGTCTTGACTCAATTAGGAGGTTTTTCGCTAATCTTAAACTGATAGCTGATTGTTCTGTCACTATTTTGGATTCTTCACACATTCTGGTGAAGCTTTCGAACTACCTTGATTACAGCCGGGTCTTCAACCATGGTTCATACCTAGTCTATAATTGCTATATGAAACTAACTAAATGGACCCCGACTTTGGATATCTCTCTTGAATGCCCGATTATTCAAATTTGGATCTCCTTCCCAGGGCTTCGTCCTCACCTCTTTACCCCGAGGATTCATCATGCCTTAGGATCGATTTTTGGTCATCCGCTGAAGGTTGATTCTGCGACTTTGTTAGGGTCTAGGCCTTCTACTGCGAGAGTTTTGGTTGAGATTGACATAACAAAAAATTTTTCGGACTCTGTTTGGATTGGCCCGGAAAAGCTAGGATATATTCAAAAGGTTGAAATGGAGGCCTTTCCCCCTTTCTGTGCTCTTTGCCAATCTTTTGGCCATGTTCGGGGTGCTCGTAAGTCCAATTGTGATGCTGTGATTGCTGACCACTCTAAGCCTTCTATCTTGGGGCTTGTTGTCATGGCATCTCAACCCGATGCTGTCTGTGAAGGTTTTTCCCCCAATGTTAATGTTTTGGAGGGACAGTGGCTCCCTGTGGCCGAAAATTCTGTGATTGATGGCTCTATGGCTGCACTTAACTCGTCCGATAATATACCCCCACTGTACCTTGTTAATTTGGTGAATGCTATGTTCGGTGATCAAGTAGGTAGTCTTTTGGGTATTGTTATTGTTTTATCCCCTGATGCCATATCCTTTGTCCCTCCTAAACTGATATGGGCTCTCCTGTTACAAATTCTATTACTTTGTTGCCTGTTAAGTCGAATAATGGTTTTGGTTCTATTGTGGAGGTTGTTGCTAATGTAGCTGGGGTATTACCTTCTTTAGGGTCCCCTAGGGCTTGTAACAGTGATGTTGGTAACTCTCTGGTTGTGTTCTTAATTATGGTCCCTTGGTGTCGGTGTTGTCTACCCCAGCCTCTTTAGCTAGTTTCTCTAAGACCCGTGAGGGTGTGGATGACCCGATTGGGTCTAGTACTGTTAATGGTAATTTGGGTGGGGCTGGGTGTGTATCAACCCCTGTGGACGCCGATTTTATTCATAGCCAATTTGTGGATGTGCCAGTTAATGTTATTGACCCTCGAGAATTGATTTATCATGTGGGTGACAACTCTGGGTTGTATCTACGTGTGCATCTTGATTGGCTTCATGGGTCGTCTGATGATTCTGTTTCCTTTTTTGAGTCTGTTGGGGTTGAAGATCCAGGGAACTCTTTTGCAATGCTGAGGGACACTAAGGTTGTTTCTACTGCTTCTCGTGGAAAGGCTCGTGGAAGGGGTAGACGTGGAAGAAAATTTTTGTGTGTGGTGCTGGGTTTGCCTTCCTGCCTACTTCATGGTGTCTTTTTGGTTGACAGTTCTTGTTACTTTATGATTGTATTTTGGTGCTCTCCATTTTTTTATTTTTTATTGGCCGGGCAATGATGTGCCTGGGGCTCGTTTCTCAGTTGGCATGTTTCATGGCAACCTTTGGTGGAGATCCTATGCTCGGTTGGGGTGGCTATTTCTCGTTTGTCTCTTCACCAAATTGGACTGTCTTAGCGTGATTTTTTTGGGAAACTGGTAGTCTCGGCCGGATACTAAGCCCACGGGATTGGATTTCCCATGTATTTTATTTTATTTCCTAGGCGTATGGTCTTTCTGCTCTTGTGCTTAAAAAAAGTCTAATATTTCCCTTTGAACAAAACTGAAAGCTTCACTCATGCATCCACTAGAATTGATTGATGAAGAATAAGCTATTTGCATGGTATTATATAGCAGAGGAATATATGTGTTTATTAACTCTATTTTTTTATCTTAATTTGAATTTAATTTATTAAATTTATTTTTTTATTTATTTAATTCTTTTTTATATATTTATTATTATTATTATTATCACTCATGCAATTAGCGCCCTTAGGTAATGCTTTTGGCTAATTAAAATGTGACATCAAAATGATTAAAGAATAAGGCTTCGTTTGGGACGGCTTTTTTACTGCTTTCTAAAACGGAGTTTTAGTACAAATTTTTTTATTTTTGTACTAAAACTCCGTTTTAGAAAACAATAAAAAAGCCGTCCCAAACGAAGCCTAAGGCTTTGTTTGGGACGAATTTCTAGTTAGTTCTAAAAGCAGCTTTCTAGTACATTTTTTTTTTATAAATTTTGTACCAAAAAGTTGCTTTAAGAAGCAACTGGAAAGCAGTCCCAAACAAAGCCTAAAGTTGATCAGATTAAGGCTTCGTTTGAGACGACTTTCTTTCTGCTTCTTAAAGCAATTTTCTGGTAGAAAATTTTTAATTTTTCAACTAAGAAGTTGATTTAAGAAGCAAAAAAAAAAAAAAGTGTCCCAAATGATAAGCTTCATTTGAGACAGCTTTCTTTCTGCTTTTTAAAATAACTTTTTAATTAAAAAAATAAAAATTTTGTACAAAAAAATTATTCTAAGAAGCAGAAAGAAAGCCGTCCAAAATGAAGCCTGAATCTTTAAGCTGTAAATTAAAATACATGTGCTATAAAAACATTTGATGCCGCGCAACACATTCATACTCATCAAAATTCTATTAATTTTTGTCAATGCAACCATAAAATATCATCAAAAAATCAATGAATCAAGAAAAATTGAAGTGAGAAAAACCTAAAGTTGAGTAAGAATTAATGCCTATCTCTTTGTTTAAATGGTCAAAATAGATGATGAATTATTACATGGGAGATCGAACACAGAGAACCATCCGGTTTGTCTCTGTAAACAATAAAAGCGTACGCTTTTACTGTTCACAAAGACAAATTCAAACAGTTCTTTATGCCCGATCTCAACCCATATTAATCTCTCCAAAATGGATAGTGCAAAGGCGATTAAATTATTGTATGCTTTAAATCAAGATAGAATTAATTTATAAATAATTTTGATCTTTCTAATTCTACTACCTTCCCTTGCCTGATCATAAAAGTAAGAAGGCCTCAAGTTCCATAGAGATCGAAGCAAACCAGAATCTATAATCTCCTTTCAATTCAGTCCATGGAAGGCGGGAGCCTTCACATCTTGATGCTGCCATGGCTCGCCTTTGGCCATCTTCTACCCTTTCTTGAGCTCTCCAAATCCCTTGCCCGAAAGGGCCACCGCATCTCTTTCCTCACCACCACAAGGAACGTAGCGAGACTCCCCGCCATCCCCGCACCTCTCACCCCCTTCATCAACTTCATAGAAATTACTCTCCCTCAAATCGAACACTTGCCGGAGAACGCCACGGCGACCATAGATCTCCCTTCCGATGATCTCCGTCCATATCTAAGAAAAGCCTTTGATACTTTGGACCAAAAGCTCTCAGATTTGATCCAAAACAAGGAAATTTCTTCTCTGGATATCATCGTTTATGACTACGCCGCCCACTGGGTTCCACAGATCGCGGCTACGTTTGGCGTCCCCTGCGCGTTCTTCGCCGTCTTTATGGCCTCATCCTTATCCTTCTTCGGCCCGCCGTCGGCGCTATTGGGCGGCGCAGGTGCTCGGACGAAAGAAGAGGATTTCACCATGTTGCCTGCCTGGATTCCTTTCCCGTCCACCGCCGTCTACCGTCCTTTTGAATCTCGCGAGCTCTTCAAACCAGGATGCATTCCAGATGCATCTGGTGTATCTGAAACTTATCGGTTTGGAATGTCAATACAGGGATGTCAAATCGTGCTCTTCCGCAGCTGCAAGGAGTTGGAGCCCAAATGGTTGCAGCTTCTCGGCCAGCTTTATGAGAAGCCAATCATTCCTGTAGGACTTCTACCACCCTCGATTGAACAAGGATGGCACGCGGCGCTTGATTGGCTGGACAAGCAAGAACAGGGGTCGACTGTGTATGTCGCCTTCGGAACTGAAGTGAAGCTAAATGCCGCGCAGGTGCAAGAGATCGCCGTCGGACTGGAACTGAGCGAGCTTCCTTTCGTCTGGGCATTGAGGGCTGGGTCGGTCCCCGCCGGGCTGGTAAAGAGCATACAGGACGGTGGCCACGGGCTGGTTTGCACGGACTGGGTTCCTCAAGTTCGCATCTTGGCTCACGCTTCCATCGGAGGTTTCTTGACGCACGGCGGCTGGAACTCTATTGTGGAGGGGTTGGCGTTTGGACGGGCGATGGTAGTGCTGCCGATGATATTCGAGCAGGGGCTCAATGCGAGGAATCTGGTGGAGAAGGGATGCGCCGTCGAGGTGCCGAGGAAGGAGGATGGGTCGTTCACAGGTGATGGGATTGCGAAGAGCCTGAGGTTAGCGATGTTGGAAGACGAAGGGGAAGAATTGAGAACAAAGGCGAAGCAGTGGACGAACGTGTTCGGCAATGAGGAACTAAATGAGTTCTATGTGAGTGAATCAATTGAACAAATGAGGCGAATTTGTTCAACCAGACTTGGCGGCTTAGAGCATTCAACAAAATAATCAAATCTTTTGTTGATTAATCAAATGCTTGATGTTTAATAATAACCATCTAAGAGGTTTGTATGCTGTTACTAATCTTTATTTCTAATTAAGAGTAAATCACTCTCATTAGCTTAATCATCAACTAAACATCATTAGTTGTATAGTTCTAATTAAGTGTTGTAGAGGTTCATCATCCAGAACTATTCTATGAGAAGACTAGTTGGCTTAAGAGCTTTGTGATATCCGACATTTAGAGACCAATCAGAATGCATCACGTCAGCGATACCGAGCATAGTGATGGCATGGTGCATTCTAGTTGGTTTTCGGACGGCGTTCAACATCCTCACAGAATAATTAATCATTCTTTCCCTTCCAATGAGTGTCCGGACCTCTGCATGTGACATATTAATCTATAGAGGATGACTATGTAAGATCATCTTCAACGAAAAAATTCAGTTTTCACTCCAAAATATAGTAATACTTCAAAATGTAGTAATTTATCTCCAACCGAACTCTATTTCTTAAAAAAAAAAAGAATATTTTGTGTATATTCTTTCTCAACAACACGCGCTAGCCTTTCTCCCATCCGCTTCCTTTGTTTCCGCCAAAAATGCATTTGTGAACAGTACGGTGCCACGTACTCTTCACGAATGACATAATGACCTGCCTTTTACCGTTCGATTGGAAAAGTTCGCAGACGCCAAACAGGGATATGGAGTTCAGTTGGAGATACCCTAAGTATTAAAGAGCGTGGATTGATAATTTTGATGGATGAAATATTGTATTGAATATCTAACTTAAAGGTAACCCTTACTACTTACCAAAGAAGTATACTCAATGAAGGCTACCAAGTAGTTCACTAAACATAAAAAAAATCAACCAACAAACTCTTATTTCAAGAGCAATAGACTCACATTTACTTAAAATTTCATCAATCCCTTTATTCTTTGATATCATCACATTTATAAAGTCTTATATCCATAATACTTTTAAAATTAACCAAAGTGTGGGAGGAATTGGGTGCATGGTGGTTGAATCACCACTTGGCCAAGTGGTGCATCACTTTACTCTAAAGTCTAAAGAAGAGGAGTGGTCAACCTTTCTTGATAGAGGGAAGTCCAAATAAAATGCCGCTACCTCCAATTTTTCATGTAGATTAGACTTCGTTTGGGACGATTTTTTTTCTACTTTTTAAAGCAACTTTCTATTACAAAATTAAAAAACTTTGTATTAAAAAGATGTTTTAAGAAGGAGAAAGAAAGTTGTCCCAAACAAAGCCTACAACTATCTCCATATCTCAAAATTCAAAATTTTAAATAAAAAAACCTCAAATATTTACATTTTGAAATTAAAAATTTTAAATCCATTAATATAAAATAAAACATTATAGCCCCAATACCTTAAAATTATAACCAAAACATCAAATGTAAAAAAAATAGTACATTTTTAGTTAAAGTTTATCTTTTGCTTGTGATATTGTGGTTAGGAGATGATCTTAGCTATGCTGAAATAAAAGTTGGAAGGCAAGTCTAAACATGCAAGAAATGATTTTATAGAAAGTGAAGATAACACAATCATGAATTATGAAAAAAGAAAATTATGAATAAAAAATATGCTTTATTCATGATTGAAATAAAATAATAATAATAAAAAATTCGTGGGTAATTCATTGAAGTTTTCATGCTAGAGACCAATCTTGCCTCATACAAAAAATCCTAAAACATTCTACATCATACAACGCAATCTTATTTTGTAATATAATGATATCATATAATTATAACTCTTGCATAGTAAGTACATGAAAAAATAAATCAATAAAATTAAATTATAGTTGATCATGTGCTCAAGGAACTTTAAAAATAAAACATTTTTATTAGCAATTCTATTGTGTAACGCGGTCTTAAATTAAACCATGGTAAGAAAGAGAGAATTTGGCCAAAATTCACCATGCATGGGACCATCCACTAAATCTTGGATTTGAATTTGGAAGTGCTTCCATAAAAGACTTCATTTATATAGTTTCTCCATAATTCAAGCCTTGGTCTCATCCTCTTTTGAATTTTGAATTTTCATCCCTTTAATAAGCACTTTAAATTGAGGAGATGAAAGAGAAATGGTGCTTGGGAAAAAATCTTCATAATATCGATGCATGGAGATGCCATTTTAAGATAGCGGATGTGCCATGCACCATTTGTGGAGAAGATAGGATGTCGGCCAAATTTCATTATGTAATGATTTTAAAGGCTTGTACCGTGGTATGAAGGGTTCCATAAAGATTAGGAATGTTGGTAAACTTAGGATAATGATAATGACAATAAATAATGATGACATGTCATGATCATAAGGTGATCAAATTCTCTCTTTATTTTGAATAATTGCCTGTTAATGTTATTATGATAGTTTTTTGCATTGTAGTGCAACTATTGTTTGATTTCCCTTACCTTTAATATGGAGCCACATGGATCATCAAAAAAGTTTGCCTTGATTAAGATATTAGAGGATGAAAAAATATCTTCATTTGTTAAAAGAGCTAGATTGACTAACATCTTACTAAATCTATGATGGTTTAATCTTGGGCTTGTTAAGCTTGTGGTGGTCTAGGCCTCTCTAAACATTACTAGACTATTGTCTAATATTGACTCAAACTTGGCTAATCACTTATGCCTTGGTTAATTTTCGTTAGTTTTAGGTTAGGTCAAAAATTTTTTGGTTAACATTAATGCATGTGATGTACTTTAATGAGTTCACCACCTCTATTAGGGGTTCATTTGTTTGTCTCCTTTTATTTAAATTAGATATAGCCTAATCACACCTCTGCTTGACTTAGCTATATAGCTAACTTTCAAACATAAATAACACTAACCTACACTCTTTTATATGGTTGGCCCTAAAGTTAGCCCTTATTTGAATTAAGTTACATCTTGATTCAATATCACCTAAAATATTTTTGGTAGATTCCATAGAATAATTGTCCATATTTGACTCTAATTAGAGTTAGGCTACTAATGGATTCTTTGTACCTCTTAGACCTTAAGTGAATATCTACTATTTTGTCACTTAACATTTATTATATCCTAAATGTCTTCTTAAATGATTGATTGACCTAAATATACATCATAGAGCTCGTGTTGTTAATGACTCATTTCTTGAATCCCTAGACCCTTATTAGACACGATTGGACCCTTTTATGATCCCTTTGAGTTCCACATTACTCAACCCGAAGTTCCTAGACATATTTCCTATAACCCTTAAATAAAACTCAATAAGTTAAGTTAAACCCTAGAATAAATCCAATTAGCTAAACCTAGGATTAGAACCACTTGAAATCTCAATCAAAGTTAATTATTCTAGCTGAACAAAAACCCAATACTTAAACTTTATGGACCTAAGTTCGACACAACCTAGAATAAGCTTAATATAAACTTAAATGAGCTCATCTTAGTTACTAAGACACTCATTAGGATATAGGGGACGCACTACACTCTATATTAGGTACCTAGCCAAGCCTTAGCTCAATTGACCCTTTAAGCTTTTCTAAATTAGATTCAATTGGCTCTTAGAACTCATTTATTAGACCCTGAACCATCACTTAGGTTATTTTATGCTAGAATTAATTCATTTGACCATAGAATGAACTAATGTGGAAAGCCCTTTAACCAAGCTAATCTAGCTTAATTTTGATCCTAGTAGACCCATGATTTGTAATTGATCTCTTTCACCAAATTATAATTGAACATTAAGTTCTATGTCCTAAAGGATTGAACTTTAGGACCCAGCCAAGCCCAATCTAACCCACCAAAACTAGAATTGAGCTTCACCTAAATCATTCAGATTAAATGGAACTAAAGGATTAAATTGACCAATTAAGATTGTAATGTCCCATGATTAAATTTGAATGAATAATTCTTTTTATCTTTTAAAGTATACATCATAGCTATCTATTTCTCTTTTATCAGTAATAAAATCATATATCAACATAAATAAATTCTATTAATCAAAATATCAATATGCATATATATTAATTGACTCAAAAATCATATCCAATATAATTATAATGACTCATCACTAGTCTTAAGTACAAAAGAATAACTAAAATACATAAAAAATAATAATCTAATAGTAAATTTGGAGAATCCTAATATGATCAATCTCACACATCTGATCCTCTGCCCAAAACTAAAATTATTTAAACGTCATATAATGAGCTAAAATAACCCAATATGTCACTAAAATCCTATAACCAAATTCAAAATACGACAAATAAGCATATGCATGTCATCGTTTAATTTTTAACAATAATAGAATATGATCAGGAATTAGTGCAAAAATATTAAAACTCACATGTAATATTAGTAGAATCTATAAACAATAAGACAATACATTACATAAGCTAGTAAAGTATAATGTGAGAAAATCAATAAACCAGTACGTATCTCAAATCAATAAAGTAATCGCTATATTAGTATTATAAATCAATAAAGTAATTGTATAAAACAGTGAAACTCAAATCAATGTAGTAAAATAGTATAACAATGTACACATACTATCGAGTTAGTCGATTATATCAGTATTTTAATCATATGCTCGGTATAATTCTCAATCAGTATCATGTGAATTAATAAATGATAACACCAAATCATAGTGTTTATGGAAAAGCTTGTCGACCCATTATCATGTGCAGGACAATCAATCTTCAGTCAATGCCAGTGAAACCAATTTTTACTTATCCTTATATATATTATTATCAAAGTAGTATAACAATAATAGTGACCAACTATTATTCAATCACATACCTATTTTGATTCTCAAAGCTTGTATTCATAGTATGCTTAAATAAAAATACTCAATTTTTATACATTGTAAATAATTCAAAATTTAATAAATTCCATTTTACTTGATGAAATTTATAAATGTTGTGGTTAAAATATTCAAAATAATCAGTATGATAACATACAAAAGTTGTGGGATAAAAGTTTAATAAAACCAAGAAAAGTATGGTAAACTTAGTTTTAAGAGAATTCAACCATCAAAATTAAAATCTTTGAAAATAGAGATAAGACTAGAATCACCTACTTCGAATTGAATAACTTTATAAAAATGACAAAGCAATTCAAAAACCAGAAATTTAGATTTTCTTTCTCTCTCCCTTTCTCTGCAAGCTAGCACTGGCTAGGGAAACGAGGGATAGTGAGTGGGAAAAATATTATATACAAATGATTTTTTTATGGGTAGCGTTGCAGTGCCACAACGCTGCATGTGAAATCCAAAGTTAATGTACAAATATAGGCTTCAATGCCATAATGACAATTTCTGGCGTCGCTATGCTCTAGGTATAATGCCACATCACTCAAAGGATTAGTGCCACTATGCTTCAACTCAAATAAAAATTCAAATTTTTCATTTTTAATTATTTTAAAATTTTGGTTTATTACAATTTACTCACATTTGAAAAAAAATATCATCCTTGACATTTTCCTTAAGGATTCATGCACAAAAGCGATATAAAATAAATCTATATCAACATAAATCAAATAAAAAATCAAAGCAAACTCATCATTCATGTTGATTCAGTAATCATTCGTATATGCTTGATATGATGTCTATCATAACTCTCAAGTTGTTATCTGTCTTTCAAATACTGCAAGTTATATACATGTGGCATTACTAGAGTAGGTGTAGTTGATATTGATGCAACAAACTCCCTTTGAGTACATTAATAACTCTATTATCAGCCCTGTTCATTAAACTTTTAGCATATACTCTCACTCATGTAGTCCTCTGTCCTTCAGTATGTCTACTCTGTCATGCTCCAGAATCAACTCTTCTTCCAAATGGTTTTTGAGGATAATCTGACCTTATATCCTTGTTGTCCTCATCAAAAACATCTCCCTAACAAAAGATAGTGCTAACCACCATACCCATGCATTGAAATTGCTGGTAGATAAAATTGATATAAATCCCTTCAAATCACTATACCTATTTTTCTTATCACCAACACTATCTATGACCCTACTTGACTCATCTCTAGTCCTTCTCATGCTAACATTGTATCTGGAGCCCACATCGTAGATGGATATTAATACTTTCAAATCAATCTCTATCAATCTGGCCTACTTCACTAACTCAGAAAACTCCTAAATCTGTAAAGGCACTAATGGATGTCTCAATTCCATGTTCATCCATTGCAAAAATTTGTAGTACTTTTCTTCAACAGTAGGAATTAAATGAGGAGTGTACATAGCTAATGCAATAAATTCAGTCTCATATTGCATCACTATCTTACTTCCCTATTCCAACATGAAAAATGTTTCCTGCATTTTTCATCAGCCAAAGGGAGGTACAAAACACATCCTGAATATAATAATAAATTCATCCCAAGTGATCTTAGTATTAATATGCCCCTGGAATTTCTCTCTCTATTGTCCAATCGATCTTCTCTCAGCCTATCCTTCAAATATAAACACAGCTAGTGGTACCTTCTAGCTCTCTAGGCACTACATACTATCAAAATTGTTTTTTTCTATCCTCAATAATCAATCCTCTGTAGCCTTGGCTCATACATCACCTTTGAACAATATGGGCTTCAACTTATAGAATGTATGTAAATATTTATCCCCTTCTTCTTCCTTGCTTTCAGATGAATTATTTTGTGTATCACCCATTACTTGAGCTAGAACACTAGGTAACTGCATAATACTATTTGACGATACTAGAACAATATTGTGTTGCTCATTTGGCACATCTTGTTTCTAGGAAGTTCATCAATTTCAGCTTATTTTATTTGCTCGTTAGTTAGTTCTCCAGAGTAAGGAGTTTAAATCTCGATTTAATTCCTGAAATATGATATCTCTATTTTCAACCCATTTTAGTTATGGGAGTGAATAAACTATTTTGACCCTTTATAAGGTTGCAAAGTAAATTTCATTTGCTTGGTTCACACATAACAGACAATCCTCATTCTTTGTGTTTATAAATCTACTTGCCTAAGCTCTTTCTAGTGAGATTTAACTTTCTTGATGGAGCAGTAGACAGGATTTATCCATTTTATGCTTTGTTTACATATGCTTAATTGGTTTACATACATGATTAGCAGTTTATGTAGGCTAGCTATGTTTTACATAAAAGCATTGATAGTTTTACTTTTAACTTATTCTACCTCACCTTTATCATGGACCATCAACAACATCAACATGATGATGGCTTTTAATATATAACTTCAATTCTTGCTTTTTTTATCTATATAATCTAATTTGGCACAAATTTTATGGAGAGGTAAGCATATTAAGGACTTCAGATGAGACAAACAAAAATGACAGAGCAAAATAAAATAAAAAAGTGGTCGAGTAAAAATTGAAACATAAAAATTTCTAGAAGTAGATTTAGAAAATCTTCCATCTGATCCTGGTTTGTGATTTTCTATCAATGAATTTAGTCATAATATTCAAGATCATGTTCGACGATCATATTTGTAAAAAGGTCCATGTTAGCCTCATAATCTTGAATTTCTTAAACTAAATTTGTGATCAAAGATAGACACTTCAATGTTGATTGGTTTGATAAATATTTTAATTGGTTAGAGTATAATATATATATGCCAAAATAAGACTTATTGTTTATATTATTATTTCTTTAAAGTAGCAAGTAGAGGAAATGATGATGATGATGCATTCAATAAGAAAGGATTTTCAAATTAAAAAATTTGAACTTCATGTTAGGGGTCATAATTAACAACGTGCATAATAATGCATGACAAAATTGTAAAGATTTAATGAAGCATAGTCAACATATTAGTTTTGTATTTTAGAATCAATATGATTATGCTACAGCTGCATATTGTACTTGTTTAAATGCATATATAAATTGTGCATGTTTTCTTTTAAGATAATGATTAGCTTTCATAGGACATGATGAGTGCATGTGAGACATCCAAAAATCAATGAATTTTTTTTATTGCTGCAATTTCTTGTTGAACATAATGATGACATTAATAATGTGGTGCTTAAAATGCTTAAAAAGATTTAAAATTAATTGTACCCTATATTCAAAAGGATATCACAAGATCTATGTCAATTGCCATCACATATTTTATAAGAAAGAAAAATCTATAACAACTTCTCTATTTTGCTTGATGAATCACGTGACATATCTTCTAAATTGCAAATGACTATTGTGTTGCGATTTGTTAATTAAAATGGTAAGATAATTGAATATTTTTTTGGTATTGTTCATGTTCTAGATATAACTATAAAATGTTTCAAAAAAATTATTGAAGAATTACTTTCAACTTATGGTTTAAGTATATGAAGAATGCGTGGTCAAGATTATGATGGAGCAAGTAATATGAGAGGGGAGTTTAATGGGTTAAAGATATTATTCCTCAATGAGAATAAATCAACACATTGAATTCTTTTCTTCTCACACCAACTTCAATTAGCCTTAATATCTGTTGCAAAAATCATGTTCAAATTGCTTTCTTATTCATAGTATTTTTGAATGTAATGAACATCGTTGGTATTTCATGCAAGCATCATGACCAACTTTGAGATAAACAATGGGAGAAGACTTTAACAGAATTACAAAATGGAGAACTTGTATCAAGATAAGGATTGAATTGAAAAATAACTCTAAGATGGTTAGGCGATACATGATGGGGTTCATACTATGAATTGTGGGTCTCCGAAAGGTTTCCGCTCGTGTGGTTCGAATGCAAAGAGTACGATCACACTATCCCGTAGGACAAAATGGTCGTAGACCTTTACAATCGACACAAGCAGGCCGATGGAAGAGCAGATGGAGTTATAGATACGATTAGCCATGGAGGATAGCGGCTTTCACCTACACACCTCGATGGATAATAATATCTATAACCCTAAATTCACGAGATTTCCCCCATTCGATACATCAGCTCGAATGGGGTTTATTTGATTGTGGGGATCGGTTTCCTACGGGCGCAAGCCCCCGTAGTTAATTACATCTTAGACTTCGATCTAAGAAGACTCTCGATTAAGGACATTAGATTATCTCCTCTAACGTGGGTTTAGTGCGAGGGATTTCTAGGTCTTCCTAATCAAAGGGGAATGTCCCAACTTGGCTCGATCAGTCATACAAGGTTCCGTCAACATCCGGCCGGCTAGGAGAAGTGAAAACTGGAGAAAAAGAAGAGAGGCAAAGCATCTCAAACAAGCACGAGAGAAAGAAGGAAGTGGCGTCATCTGTGTGACGCGGATGGGTAGGATTTATAGCTTTCAGGAGGAAGGAAAGCTTACCCACCAATAAGGTGTATAGTGGTTCACTCGTACCACTCACCTTTAGACCCTAAATCTATAAAAGATGCAGTGTTGTACAAACAACGCTAACATCTACGACCTAGCTAATGCGATCTGGACTTACTCCTTGTCTGACAAAGAAAGCCAGCTAAAACCACCTAGTCGTATAAAATCCATGCTGTCCAGCCTTTATGAAGAAGGGTGGGTAGTTTAGACACTGAAATTTGGGATCGACAACTAGAGAAATTTCCTAAGAGATCCCACACTTATGAATGGTATAATGCTCCTAAAACTAATGCAATTAAATCTTAATTTTAATTAGTTATTAATGCAATTTATGCTGGTTAAAGTCTCCAAATCGAATATGTATGAATTTTAAAAAAGGCCTTATAAAATAATTTTTTTTGAATGACTAAATTTCCCCAGGTCCGGCACTTCATCCTCATAGGCCAGATTATCCGGACTCTACCCGCAGGCGGGGAAATTTGTCTAGGAGGTGAGAGAATGCATGTATGCCACCCCGGACGATTCCGGCTATTCCCTAGAGTCGTTATGTTTCTATGTGAGTTAATCTTAAATTTTATTAAATAATTACGAGTAGAAAAATTTTATTCCTAAAGAGCCTAACGGTCAGACACAAGCACATGCAAGAAAGAAACCTATAAAAAGCATGCTGGTTCTACTGCGCAAACAAAGTAAGTAAATCACAACACAGAAACAAATCCCACGAAAAAGAGTGTCCATGACAAGTGCCATACAATATTACATCACAGAGTACAGTAAGTAAAGGTGGCCGGGCTCCACCGACAACAACCCGGGAACGACGCAAATCTTAAAATAAGGCATTTTTATACTTCTTCAGTCTTCTTCTTCTCTTCCTTGATTCGTCTTTGGATCGTCTTTGTTCTCTTCGGGCTCCTCGTAGTGACTCTCCCAAAAGGACATCCAAATGAAAAAGGAAACCCCCTGTAGGAGTTTACTTTTCCCTTTGGATTCCTCGTAGTGAGTGCTCCAAAAGGATATCCAAATGAAAAAGGAAACCCCCTGTAGGGGTTTACTTTTCCCTTTGGATTCCTTTCTTTAAAAATGCCTTATTTTCAGATCTTCACAATAATCACTATCGAATACATCACATCAGAAAATAAAAAATCTAGACTCTCCTGCAGGGGTTATCCTAAGCAGTTATAATAAAAATCTCACCCAAGCAGTTATATATGTGAATAAAAATGCGCACATCAATCACTTGGCCGTGCTCTGATTATTGGGGGCTAAGCAGCTGAAGCAGGTACCTAAAGCAGTTATATATTATCATTAATTTTTAGCCCCCTTTTTAGCAGCATTATATGAGCACAGCCACCTGCAGGAAGACGGCATTAGTATAAAAGAGCGTGCCTAACCTATGGGTATTCTAACGTCACAACCACAGTGCAGAAAAGAAAAGCTAAAAGAAAGCAGTACGAAAACAACACAGCAGAAAAGCTACAACAGGTAGCAAAAACAACAACCAGCACACAGGTCACATGCAGAGCGTCACAACAAAGTACGGAAAAGTAAAGCAGAACAACATCCTAACCTAAAGCTAATAGTCGTGTCCTAGCAAACTCATCTAAGTGTGTGAAAGCTGTGTGGTTTTGGTAGATCTTATGTAGGGTTAATTTAATTAGAGTTGTATGTATATTTGATTTGTTTGTTGAAAGGGACAAAGAAGAGTTTTTTAGTTAAAGTTTAAATATTAGTGTTTTAGAATTGATTTTTAGGATGTTTTATTTTTAATGTTTGATTAACTATCACCTTTGTTTCACACCGAGGCCGTGAGGTTTATTTCACCCTCCTTGGGGCTAACTTAATAGCCTCGTAGGCCTGGGTTACCCAGTGATAATTAATTTTGTTTGATTATTTTAGTTTGTTATTAAAAGAAAAGAAAAATGTGTATTAAATGTTTTATTAATCAAATTGGTTGATGGGTTTTAAGAGTTATTCTAAAGTTTGATATTTAGAAGTGTTTTATCCTAATGAATTTTTAATTTAGTATTTGATCGCCTAATTAAATCTACCTCTTTTAGATTTTAAATGGGTTAGAAATTGATTATTAGATTAGTTAGAATTAATTTAAGTTTATGATTTAGAATTGTAATTTAATGATTATGAATGTTAATTAAAATTTAGTTAAGAGTTAAGTGTTTTAATAGATTTTTAAGAATTAGATTGGAATTAGTTGGTTGATTATTAGTAGATTAAGAAAATAAAACCTGAATCTAGGAAAGCGTGTCACTAAGTTTTTCTGTTGTTTTAATGTCTCTATCCTATAGGGAGCATGCATCCTAAGTCTATGTTTTCTAAGACTCAGTCCTTAATTTTTATCCTTAGATGTCACTAGTGTTGTAGGATAAAAAGTTGTATTGTTTTTCTAATTCCTAAGACCTCTATACGGATGTCACGAGATTTTAGGGATCTAAAAGAAGATAAAAGCAATCCTAAATATATAATTGAAGTTTCTAAGGCCCTAAGGGTGGGAAGCGCACAATCATCTAGGCCCCTAAAGGTTTTCTAAATTTTAGTAAACTTACAGCACCGGGGGCTACGACCCGGTGGTTCCGCCCGTAGCACCCCTACTAGATGAGTAAGGACGACTGATGCTTAGGATCCCATTGTCCTAGCTCCAGCTCCAAGCGTTCCTTATCCATTGCTCTCCAAAATAGTACCTCGCAAGACATAGAAAAGACATGTATTAGAGCAGTTCTATAAACAGTTAATAATATGAAAGAATAGAAATGCAAGAAAAGAAGAAGAACGTACCTTTTTGTTACTGGTTGAGCTACTTGTGTTTTGAGTTCTCCTTATTTTGCAAGCATGTGGCACCAAAAACATAAAAGAAGCGGCGGAGAAAACTAACGAAAAATCGAATACAAAAAGGGGTGTAGGCATTGTTGTTATTGGACACACTTCGTAGAAGTTAAGTGCATCCTATTATATCAACAATGCCCTTTGCTGTTCCCACTCCAAACGAGGCACTTGATACGTTTGGGCACACCTACCCACAACACACCCTAAACAAAGTCTACAACAACTAAGGAAAAAGACCTCTGAATCTAGACTTGCAACTAAATTCATCTTGCTTTGAATCCATCCAACATTCTCTTTATCCTAATAGGCTAACACAAAGGGAGGCAATCCCAACTTGCTCCCAAAAAGACACTAAGCACCTACAAACATAAAGCTCCCTCAAAGCTTCAACTCTCCAAAACTCACTCTTTTAGAAATAATCACTAAGAGAACTCATTCCAAATAGGAAAGTATTAATCACTCCTAAGTGACCCTATAGGGATTATACTAAATAAGTCCAATCAAACCCAACATAACTTGTAAGGATTTCTAAAACTAGTATACGAAACCTCCCAAAAGAAGCCATCTACTAAAAGTCATTGATCTTCTCATTTTGTTTTGACACCAAAAACTCTATCCAATCTCTACAAAATCTCTCACCAAAACTTCATTCTTGACACAACACTCTACCCACCAGCTCATAATCAAGTGCCCCCTTTCATTTGGAGTGGGGTAGTTTGTGAGAGTTCCTCAAATAAATGGGCACTAAGAAGCCTTCCATTTGAGAAACATTCACAAAAACACGCTATAAAATCTCGTCTCAAAAACAATTCACAAAGTATTCGACAAAACTTCTCGATATAAAATAATTTGTACAAATCCTAACTATAAAGTCATCCACAAAAATCTTTTACTACCAAGTATTTTCCTAAAGAAAACAAAACTTTCCAACCATAGAGACATTCACAAAACTCTACAATAAAAAAAAAAGAAGAGCTCTTAAAACTTTCCAAAGCATCTTCATCCTTCCAACAAAGAACTACAAGTAAAAGAGACTATTCAATTTTACCAACACAAATTTTATATAAAAAAAAAAGGTCGAAGTCCGCAAATGCATGCTACCTCAAATGCTAACGGAAGCAAAACCATTTAGAATGACATAAACTACTCTTCAATCATAAATGCATGAGCCATCATTGCCGATTATATATGAGCTATTAGGAAATACTTATAAGTTCAAATATCTCCAAACATGAAAGTAGACAGATTTTTTTTTATGACATTAAAAGATAAATGTAATTGCAAGTAAGAGGGGTACATGCTTTTATGGGAGAAACTAGAGAGACTATCCATGTAATGCTTCACCCTTTCACTTTCTTTTATGTCAAACATGAACAAATAAGAATAAAATTATGTGGCCCAAGAATTTCCAAACTTAACACTCATATCAAATGCATTTAGAAATGAGACAAGAAGCCTTATATTATTGTTTTATTCTCAAAGGTAGAGCAAAGAGAACATGATATCAAGCTAATGCAACATGGGTTAAAGATATGAGATATGTAACTCTTTTTTTAACAAACTTCTAGTTTCCATCCATAAGCTAATTAATATTTCCAAATGCACTTTAACATAGAGTTGTAAGCTTATTATTTTTTTTAGCGCCAACCATATAACCTTGCAAATGTTTTAGTGGACTCCTTCAAAATTTGCCCCTGACTTTAATTACAAAACCATGCCAATCATGCTTTAATCATTCATGTTTTAAAACCGATGCAAAGTGAACTTTACTACATCATTAGTAAGAAGTTTAAACCTTGTAAATCAAAGACAATCTCAAAGTTTCGTGCTAACATGACAACACCTCCCCTTTCGGAAGGCCTTAGCAAAGAAGAGCAACACATGTTTGAAATCTTATTTTTAAAAGTAAATAGAAATCATGTCTTTAAATACTCATATAAATGCTTGCCTCATGACAAAATTCACCCAACAATCTATACCAAACACTACAACGAAGAACAAGAAGGGTGATACATAAAACTTTCATGCCAAGTAGTAGGAAAAACAACTATAAATTTCTCTTAGGCATTATCATAAATACTATGTAAGCAAAATTTGCAAGATTCCATAGAGCATGCTAGTAAGAGAAACATGTTTCAAATGTTTACTCGATTGGATTCACCCAACCAAACTACACAAGAGAACGACCACTTTTTCCATCATTAGAGTATAACGCCTAAACAGCAAAACTCACCAATCATAAGAAATGCTTACTAACATCAATATCTTGGAGAATAAGGAATTATTTCTACAGAAGGATGATAACGATGCAAGATCACCCAGCCGATCAATGAATTATGGATGCTTATGGAATACAACCAAATTCACAAACTTTATCGATGAATGACATTTAGAACAAAATTTGGGTGTAAAAGTAACTTATGTAGTTTCTATGGAAGATGCCAACTCATAGTTCAAACCCTTTTTCTATTTTTTTTAACAAGATCTACCAAGTATATGCATCACAAGAGATAAAACTTTAGTAACTACAACTATCCAAATTTTCGCATTGTATTGTGGAGTTGGTCTCGGCATAAATACTCAACATTCTCAAACATATAAATTTTCTAACAAGCACATAAGTTTGCTCTTCATCGAAAGCGTACATGACATTGGAATATATTCTTGAATGCAAATACTCTTTAATATCAAAACCTAGCCAAATATAAAACTTTGTACATAAGCCGCCTTTCAACAAGAAACCACTTTAAAACCTCATAAAAGAAATGTTCCAAACATTCGCTTTTGTAAGAAAAAGACAAAATCTTTCATTCCCAAATATGACATAAAAGAAACATTCCAAATCTTCTAAAAAAGAGGTCATATGCGTGTAGGGAAAGATGTTTTTGACAGTTACAAATTGAATCATAAAGCACATGCCAAGTTCTCATTAAATCAAGTGCTCATATACATTTTGTCCTACTTCTTTCACACACACGAAATAAGGGCCAATGTAATCATCATAATAATAGCTACTTGAGCGCATTTGTGTGTGTATGCATTCCTATTTAACATCGAAACTTTGCATAAATATTATCCAAATGAAAGAAGCAATAAAAGGAAGTAATCTCTCTAAGGTATTTTGTTGGCACATATCACCCAAAACCTTACTTGAGACTCATCAACACTTACTATAAACTTGTTGGTCATATAAAGCATTTATGAAATCACCTGGAGCAAATCACTATGAAAGCTAAAACCTTCAAAACTACACACCCTCATGAAAGCTTCGTATACACGCTTGAAAGGATTATTTGAAACTTATCGAGATTCATTGCCCAACATCACTAGTAAAAAGAACATTATATTTTTCACCAAGGAGATTTGGGAAGTGTTTTGCAAACACAATCATGTTCAATAGTTATGAAAAGAAGAAAGGAACCTTAGATCTAATCATGCTTGCAAAATATTTAACTAAGTCTCAACATATGGTTCATGGATAACCTACAAAATAGCATAAGGATTTCTTAAAGGCATTCATCCAAACACCTTATGTGCATGTTTCTAAAGAGGAAGCAATAGGGTTCTTCAAAACTTATTACCATTCACACCTAGAATTTCTAAGACAAAAAGCATGAATCAAAGACATGAATTTCTCATTGCTAATCATCATATAGGAGAAATAAATAAATCATCACATGGAGCAAAAACCAACTATGCAAACTAAGAGTAATAACATTCCCTAAAAAAAAACAAGAAGAAGATAGGAGGTGTGATGACATACACACCTCAAAGCTTCATTATAGCTTACTCCTCCAACCATTAAACCATATAAGACTAGAAGAAATGCTAGGAGTTGAAGTGGATAAAGAGGGTTAAGAAAAAGAAGGAGAAGAAGAAGAAAAAGAGGAGAAGATACTCACAAGGAGAAGTTGAGTCCTGGAGAGAGTAGAGCCAATCGAGCGAACAGAGGGCGTCGGGTCCGATCTCGCGAACGCAAGGAGGCTGGCGTCGGGCTGGGGTTGCGCGAACAGGAGAACCGAGCGACGTCGGGCTGGCTGGAGCTGGTCGCGAACGGGAGGGGGGAACTGGGCGGCGTCGGGCTGGCTGGAGCTGATTGCGAACGGGAGAGGGGCTTCGGCCCGCTCTGTCTTCTGGCACCGATTCGGGACAGAGAAAGCGAGAGAAGAAGAAGAAGGAGGTCGGGCGTGAGATCCAGAGAAAGGCGTCGTCCGCTCCTTTTGTTTCTGCGAACCCGAGAGCACGAGAGGGAGAGAGCCGAGAAGAGAGGGAGAAGGCGTGGGCGAGAGTTTGAGAGAGTTCGGGCGAATGCCGAAACCTGGAGCTTCGTTTTGGGTAAAACAAAACTTCTATGCCGAAAGAAGAAACCCGCCTCTCGTCGTCTCGCTTTGGCTTTCGAAATTGTCCCGAAAGAAGCTTGTTCGCTGCTCGATGCCTGCCCGAATCGCAGAGGATCGCTGCGACGCAGGATTTCAGCTGAAACGACGATTTTGTTTCAATCGCAGCCGTCGAGGTGATTTTACTGATTTAGGAAATAAATTCAAAGTATTAAGAAAGTCAAATGGATTTTAATCGAGTCGAATCCGGCTAAATCAGATTAAAATGGGCTAAGATCGGATTAAGCTCAAGTCCGAATTTGGCTCGATTTGAGTTGATTCGGGCTCGAGCCAGCTCAATGAATTCAATCGCACGAAATTGAGTCCAAAATAATAATCAATTCAAATTAAATCAAGTACGACGCGACGAAATCAAACTGATCGAGTCTAACTAAACACGCTCGAGTGTGATTCGGCTCGAGTTAGGTTCGACGAAGCCCGGCTAAATCGATCGAACGTGCGCGAGCGAAAAACGAGGTCAACATGAATCAATTATTATACTGATTATTAAGTTATTAATTGATATTCTTGAAGTTGTTTTAAAAGATGGTATAAGTTCTGAACAAAAAAGATGTGGCATTTGCATCATTAGAATTAATACAATCTTTCAAAAAATTTTTATGCATACTCTTGATTAAAGATATACTTGATATAACTATTAAATTGTCATAAGCTTTACAAAGAAAAGAACAAGACATTCTAAATGCTATATTTTTTGTTCGAATATGTAAAATAAGACTATAAGATATGAGAGATAATAAATGAGAAAACTTCATCACCAAAGCAACTTCATTTTGTGAGCAACAAAAAATAAATGTTACGCATATAAATGATAGATGAGTTGCTCGGGGACGACCTTATCGAAGAGCTTAAGATATGATAAATTTATATCATTTTTTAGTTGAAATATTTCACACAATTATTAATATGTAACTTCAAGTGTTAAATAATCATTTCACAGAGATAAATATTGAGTTACTTCTATATATTACTTGTTTGAATCCAAATAAATCGTTTTTATGTATTCAATAAAACATATTAATTTGAATGACACTACTTTATCCATATTATTTTAGTTATGTTGAATTGGAAATTCTTGACAATAAGTTTTTTTTTCTACCAATAAGTTAAAAACTTATATCATGGATATACAATCTGATCCACAATTTTTATTGTTAAAAGATATTTGATGCTTTGCTGAGATAATGATATAGAAAAAGAAGTATTAAGTTATTAAAATTTGCTTTAGTCTTGCCTATTGCAACAAAAAGAGCTGAAAAAGTATTTTTTTAGAAATTGACTATCATAAAAACTCGACTGCGAAATAAAATTGGAGATAAGTGGATGAATGATTTTTTACCTGCTTATATTGAGAAAGAATATTGAATTATATTAATAATGGTGATATTAATCATTTTTTTCAAAATATGAAGAGCAGACACTATAAATTATAAGTGTTTTCATCTTATATTTAGTATTTAATTTTTTAAAAAATTTTAAAACTACCAATGCCAGTCCCAAGTCCAGATGAAAAAGTTGAGAAAAATTTAAAAAAAAATTGGGCCCCCTCTATAATAAGTTTTTGGCTCTACCACTGGTATCAAGAACAACATTGATGGTTGTATCGGTACCAGTAAATCCAATAACAGTAACAATAAATCAATGTTATGATAGTAATTCATACTTTAGCAGTAAATCAATATAGTATCAGTAAAGTTGTACAATAACAATGAATTTATAATATGTATTTAAGTAGTCCCACTAAACAAAAAAGAAGTTCTGATTTGAGTGGTGTTTTTCTAGTAAGTAATAATCCATATCGGTATCCCATTGGCTCAGTAAATAAAGTTGTCACTCTTTGCTCATTGGCATAGTAAAAACTCCTTATAACTTTCAATCAATATTACATGAAACAGCAAAAGATAACACCAAACTATAATATTTAAAGGGAAGTCTATCGGCTTACCATCCACTACACGTCAGTCAGTCTTCAGCCAACATCAGTGAAATTAATTTTTACTTATTCTCACACATATTATTATCACTATATTTTAATAATAATAGCGACCAACTATTATCTAATCACATATAAATTTTCATTCTCAATGTTTGTATTTATCAATATGCTTAAATAAATATACACAATTTCTATACATTATAAATTATACAAAATTCAATAAATTCTATTTTACTAGATGAAATTCATAAATATTAAAGTCAACATAGCCATAATAATTAGTATGAGAACATAAAAAAATTGTGGGGTAAAAGTTGAAGAAAATTGAGGAAAATATAGCAAAATCATTTTGAGAAGAATTCAATGGTCAAAATCAAAATATTTGAAAATAGAGATAATATTAGAAACATATACCTCGATCTGAAAAAAAAAATTATAAAAATGACATAGCAATTCAAAAACCAAATGTTCAAAAATTTCGTTCTCTTTTTCCTCCTTCACTCTCCCTTCTCTCCCTTACTCGGCACGCTGCAGTACTAACACTTAGATTTGCATGTCAAAATCTGTAGTTATTATACAAATAGAGGCTTTAATGCCGTGAAGGCATTCTTTGCAGCCGCTTGATATTAGCCTAACGTCGTAGCGCTCAAAGAATTAGCATCATTGTGCTCCAACTCAAACAGAAATTTAGATTTTCCATTTTCACTTATTTGCAAAAATTCAAATAGTTACAATGGCCATTGAATTCACTTGCTTAAACGTTAAGCTACAACATGGACTCATCTTCCTTGAACATAGTCTATTAACCCTAGAATTGGAATAGCATAAGCACATCTAAAATTTTCTTATTTAAAAAAAAAAACTAAAATTTCTTGTTATTTGAGTTACATAAATTGAAAACTAGGAAATAAAGAAAATTATATAAACTTTAAATTGAAATTAATTTTCACTTATTTGATAGAAAAGAATCGAGTTGAAAAAATAAATTCTTTTTTTATTTGATTTGAATGATTAATTAATAACTAAAGAATGAAAAACACTTAGGGGCTGTTTGGTTGCCTGAAAAAGAAATGCAGTGTAAAGTAAATGCAGTGTAAAGTAAATGCAATGTATTCTGAATACTTTGAGATTGTTTGGTTGTTTGCAAAATAAACGCAGGAGAATTGTTTCCCTTGTTTGGTTAGGTAGAACCAGAGTAAAGTAAAAGCGGCTTTTTTATATAATAATTTATTTTAACACCTCTAATTTGAGATTGGCTTAAATTATGATGATAAGGACTTCATTTGGGACGACTTTCTTATTGCTTCTTAAAACAACTTTTTAATTTAAAATTTTTAATTTTTACATTTACACTGAAAAATGGCTTTAAGAAGCAATAAAAAAATCATCCTAAACAAAATTATAGTCTTCATTTGGGAAAACTTTTTTATTGCTTTATAAAACAGCTTCTTACTACATAAATTTTTGTTAAAAAAAATTTTGTACCAAAAATTATTTTAAAAAACAGTAAGAAAGCCGTCGATAACAAAATCTAAACTCTGAAGATAAAAATCTGCCGCAATTGATCTTTCAATGCAGCAAGAAACTAGATAGTTCATTTAAATGAATGTTACATACAGCTTATTTCGTAGCAAAAAAACTGAAGGTAAAATCTAGGAGTTACCCGAAATGTTCACTGGAGTAGACAGGAAGCGTTCTTATTCTCTTCTAAGAACAAGAACTCACATTGCAGCCTCTATTATGGGTGAAATTATTAGGTGCGAACAACGAACGCCATCCAAAGTTCAATAAAAATGCGTCACACCACCCTAAACAATCGCCCTAAGTGTATTGCAGTGCTTCCTCTAACATCCCCTCTTTTATGTATTATGTAATAATTATTTAAAGATAATACAATAAGATTACGGTGGCAGGCCTGCACATAGTTTGGCCCTTTGAGCTTTAAGCTGTTCCATCTATGCTTGTGTTTTCACTGCTTCCTCGCTCAAACAGCCCCGATTCTCAATCCGACGCCATTAGCCTCCGATCCTCCTCCTGCTATGTTGAACCCAACTTCCTAGCCGCACGCAACTGAGATCACATCGATCCAGCCCCTATCCAGTCCACGACCTCCGCCTCTATCCGTCAACCGCAAGCCCCGATCGAATACCCTCTCGAACCAACTCCAGCAATCGATCATCCGCCTTTACCTGACCGGAATCCACGACCAGCATCCGTCGCGGCCGCCTGCAGTCGACCCAATTTCCACTGACTCGACAGCCCGTGTCCGACGTTCGCATCTTGCCGGAACAACCGATCTCCATTCGAATCCCTTGATCCGTTGGGCCTCAACCGAGCCCTCCACACCCGTCGCCTGCTACCGAGACCCACTCGATCCGACCTTTGCTCTACCTGAACCAGCCGCACATCCTGCGATAGATCCCGATTGAACTCCCACACTCGGCAGAGCTCCTGCGTTAGATCGCGAAGTCTGAGAAGAACGAAGGAGACGAAGAAGCCTCTCGTGCAATCTTACACCACCTGCGAAGCAATGAAGACGAACAGCAACGACGCGGAGAAAATCTTCGTCGAGCAAATTTGTAACCCGCTCGATATGAGCGGGTTTCTAATTCACGCAAAACAGCATCCCTATTACACGCCTGATGCATCGAATGGGTTACTTTTATTCAGCTCAAAATTAACCAAACAGCCTAATTTAATAAATACATGTATTTATTTTACTTTACCCTCCTAATTCAGGCAACCAAACAGCCCCTTAATGCCAACCCTTCCATTTTTCTTCGATTTTTTGAATCTAAGAAAGAATAATAAAGAGAAATATGCAAAAATTTTTGCTTTCTCTAAGTTATTGCTAAACTAATTAATTATGACGTAATCATTATTATATTCAATTTGAAGAAATTCAAAAAAGAGAAAATAAATAAATAAATAAAAATTAAATTTGTTCCACTTTTTAATTTTTGAAAAAATTAAGCTAAAAAAATTCACTTTTTTATTCGGTTGATAAGAAGTTTTACTTAAAAAAAAAACAGAATGTTTATAATATAATTATCTATTTCAATTAGAATTAAGGAAAATATCATTAATAAAAAAATTTACATTTATTCATATTTTTATATATCAAATTACATTTTTATTCAAACTTATATTGAGATAAATAATCTTTCCTTGCCGATAGCAAGCGTTGTTTTGCTATTTTCTGTCTCAATTTTCTTGGCTGAAAACGTTAAGGGCTTCCTACTTCACTCCTCTCTCTCTCTCTATCCGCTTTCTCTGCGAGGGAGAAGAAGAGTATGGGGTGGCTGACACTGGGAAGTAAGGGGCAGTCAGGTTTCTCCGCTTCTTCGACTGCGGAGGATGTAACTCAGGGAATTGATGGAAGCGGTCGAACTGCCGTAATCACAGGTGTTCTTATTCGGGGTTTTCTTGTACTTTATATGATTTTAGTTTTATTTTCTTTGATTAATCATTCTATTTGCTATAAGTCATATGATGGTGATTTCTTATGCTTCGAGATCATTTTTTCACTTTTCATGTTTCATTTATTAAAAATTTCATATTGATACATCACAGAAAATGAATATTACGGATATTGATGCAAATATATGAGTAAAAAGTTTAGAATTAAACTGATGATCACTAATAAGTTTAAGTTAAAATAATAAACTGTTCGATAAGATGAACCCAACAACACTGAAGGTGTGTTGATCTGAGTCCAAATGAACATAAATAAAAAATTTCATATGTAGTTGGAAAATTCACTGTACGGTTTGAGGAACAAAGCTATTTCTGAATTTTTTGGTTCTGGTTAAAATGAGTGACTCGATGAGAGGAATAAAATGAGCTCATATTGCTAAATTATAATATCTTTATGATATTTAAATGCATAAAGAATGTTGTATGATAAAGAAGATTGTTCCACATAGTGTTTAGGAATTTAGGCTTAATGCCTTAATCAAACTATCATTCTGAAAAGTTATAAATATGTCCTCATTCTACACATAAAAGAGGCATTGAGTTGAAGAGAGCCATAGTTTTGAAGAATCATAGAACTCTACTCAACAATCCCTGCTAATTACTACTATTGCATGTTACCTTCGCCCCAACCAACGTTGCCCAATTATCATCTCTCAACTGACGTCACCCTCCACCATGCAACGTTTAAACACACCATCACCAATAAAGCAGATGGACGTCATCGACACCAACATCAAAGCACAATATTTGCAGTTAGATTGATGCTTATCATTAATGCTAATGTTTATGTGTAAAATTGCCCATAAAGTTGATGCACAACATTGCTCATAAGGTCGATGCATTTCTTTAACATCAACATTAATGCATGCCATGATCAATAAGTGCATGAATGTTTTTAACAGTCACCTCAATGCACGTCATTGCCAATAAAGCCGATGGAGATCGTTTGCATCAATAACGATGCATGCTATCACCAATAAGATCTATGCACGCTGTTAACACCAACATTGACAATGGCCATTACTCGCAAAGTTAATGAGTATTTTTGGCAATAATATTGATTTGCCATAATCAATAAGGTCGACGCCTGTCATTGATGTTAACTCGGATGTCTGTAATCACCAATAAAGCCAATGGATGTTGTCGAAACACATCATCGCCAAGAATGCTGAAACTTGTTATTGACATCAACTCTAATGTCTGTCAATGCGAACAAGGTTAATGATAGCCATCGATATCGATCCCAACATTCATCGTCACCATTAAGGTTGATGCATGATGTCAGCCTCAATATTGATGCATGTTATCCCCAAGAAGTTTAGTATGTGTCATTGATATCAACCTTGATGTATGTCTCTACCAATAAAGCTAATGCATATTGTTGGCACCAACAATGCATGCCATCGCCAACAAGGTTGATGAAGCTCTTCAATATTATGCTAGGAATTAATCCAAGAAGTTTTCATTAATTTTCAATTTAATGTTATTTACATATAATGAATAAACAATTAGGGAAACCAACTCTTAAATTATATTTAAAACCATTTTTGGATTATTTTAAAAATTTTCTCCTAATTTTTTGTTGTTTCATAACATTTTAATTTGAGTTTCTATGATTTTCATATTTTAGAAGTTCTAGTAATTTTGTAGAAATCTTATTAAAATGATTTATTTAATACATTTGCACTTTGGACGTATTGAAGTCAAATTATTTGTACAATTAAATAGGTGCACCTTATTACCATAGTAGATGAAATGAGATTGTCTAATCTTAGATTGGATGGCTCAAATTTAATGAGCCTAGCCTATGATTTAAGGACTAGGTTAATAGTGCAATTAAATGCAAACTCACATATCAAATTAAAGTTGTTCCTATAGCTGGGGGATCATTTTCTTCCTTCAAGTGACAAGGGTCTTCCTTGATAGATTGTGAGGGCAGTGAGTAGGTCAGGGATGAATGATTCCTTATTGTTCTTATTTGGCAATGTTGATTCACTCATTCCACGAGAGTGAATGTAAGTCATATAGACTGATAGGTGTTAATTTGGTATGAATTGTGCTAGAAATGAGGTTCTAATCAAGGAACTCGTGATATCAAGATGTAGATTTTTTTAGACTAGTCAATTTCGGGCCACTAGTCGGGTTCGGGTCGAACCCGGAACTGACCTGGCACTATTTGGGTTCGGGTCAACCCGACCCAACCTGCGTTGGTTTGATTTTTTTGAGCTCCAACACCCGAGGCGGCGAGGGACAGCGTGGGATGGCGGTCAGGAGAGTGCAGGGTGCAGCGGCGATGGCGGTCGGCAGGCCAGCAGCGTGCAGTGGCAGCAGTAGCTGACAGCGTGCAGCGGACGCGGGGCAGTAGCACGGGCGGGGGAAGCGGACGCGTGGCAAAGCCAAGGGACGCGGGGCAGCAAACGCGGGGAGGGGCAGCGGTCGCGGGGCAGCAATGCGGGAGGGAGCAGCGGACGCGCGGCAGGGCCAAGGGATGCGGGGTAGCAATGCGGGCGGGAGCAGCAAACGCGGGGCAGCGGATGCGGGGCAGCAGCGCGGGGCGCGGGCAGGGGAAGCGAGTAGCGCGGGCAGGGGCAGCGGGCGGGAATACAAATTTTTTAAATTAAACGGGTTTTTGGGTTGACCCGGCAACCTGTCGGGTCAACTCGAACCCGACCCGTTTTTGCAAACGGGTCGGTTTTCCGGACCCGAACCCGACCCGCTTCAGGTTCGGGTCAACCCAAACCTGAAAATTTCGGGTCGAGTTTTCGGGTCGGGTCCAATATTGACAGGTCTAGATTTTTTATCACTGGGTTCACTAGCCTGGTCGGAGACTCAGAGTCAACATACATGGTTAGTGTGAGTTGACCTTTCTAAATCAATAGACCATGGTGAAGGTTGGCTTTGAGATATCGAAATAGACTTTTTAGTTGCTTGTTGTGTAGCTAAAGTGGATTATGCATTTGTTGGTAGAGTTGGTCCGTGGTTGACTACATGGTTGCTGTGTAGGCAAGTGATGGTTAGATATTGTAGGGATCCTACCGTTGGGGAAAAAGGTGTGGATTTTCAAATTTTTTGAGAGGTTGTTGTTAGTTTGTGTGGAATCTGATTGTGTTGATAAATCAGATTGTATTGTTGACTCATACCTCAATCCATTGGTCGAGCTCAATAAGGAGCTCACTGGGGGGTTGCAAGGGGCAGTGTGTCCCCTGCTCACCAAAAAAAAATTGTTTGTGCAGTGTCTCTGATGCGGACATCCAACCGTCCATGCCTATCCGAGGAGGAGCTGAAGATCGACGGCCGAGATCCCTTCATTTTATCTTATTTTATTAATTGTAATTTTTATTTAATTATGCATTTTTTCCTTTTTATCCTTACTTAAGGGATTTGTTTTATGTAAGCCCAAGGGGCAAAATTGTCTTTTAGTTTCTTTTAAGGCCTATATATAGAGGCATTTGCTCTTGTATTAGGAGGATGGATTATTAATAAAAAAATTTGCGTTTTGCACTTGGGTTCTTTGGGAAGAACTTTAGTGAAATCCCTATGGGAGGGAGTCGGAGTTTCCACCAGCCGCAGGATGGGTCCGGGCTCGTGGCGTGAAGTCCCTTGGAGAAGGGCAACGTAGTACTCGTCAGCCGCAGGATGTGTCCGGGCTCGCGGTTGTATCTTTAATATTTTGTATCTTGTTTTTGTTTGTTCCTTCTTATTGCTCCTAGTAGTCATTTTCATCTTCTTCCTCCTCCCCATCTTCGTTTGGCCGCTGGATTCTAGCCTCACCCGAAAACCCCTCTTTTCCCCGTCCAACACCCACGGCCAACATCCCCACCCAAGCTCCCTTACTGCCGGCCAACCCTCTAACCGCCGGTTCCCCATCCACCTCCTCATCCCCATTAATTCCTTGCTTAATTTGGGTAATTTAATTTTGGGCGGTTTTCAAATTCCACTAATTTGAAATTTGAAATCTTTCATAATTCATCATTCTAATTTTGGAAAGTTTTAAATGACTTTTATTTGAATTTCAAATTCAAATAGGATTTAATTATTTCTTTCCTAAACTCCACCCCCAATTGAGTAATCTCAATTGAATGCATTAAAATTCAAATTTTGAAAGTTCCTAAATCAATGAGCATTAAATTTTCACATTAATTGCTCCTTGGTTCTTACTTGACCGAAACCCCCTCATGCCCCACCTCTTGATTTCTTTCTCAAATTAAAACCTCTCCCTATGGAATTAATGCAATAATTAATTCTCTATCCCTCCACGTGAGAATCTGGAATTAGAAATATTGCCTTAAGTTCATCCTTTCTTTTGGAAATATTTCAAACTCTCTAAATCTCCTCATTGCTGGGATTTGAAATCTTTCCACAAGTGCAGCCAATCACTTGGCCGAATTCCTGTTAACTTTAATTCTTAATTTACTCCCATTAAAGGAATTAGGAATTAATTAACCTCCACCTCAGCCCCTCTACATCCCGCTGGCTAAATCATTGGAATTCCCCCCCCTCTCCTTTATGAAATTGCTTTGAAACCCATCCGTAAGAGCAACCTTTTTTCTTTGGAAAGTTTTCCAAATCCTGTTGGCTGCTAGCCGAGTTGTCCAAAGTCCTCTGCTGGAGTTTTATTCTGGGAATTAAAAGTCCTCTGCTGGCCGAAGTCTTCCAAGGCCAAGGCTGGACATGTGCTGGAAGCCTCTCCCAAACTTCCTTTACTCCTCTTTCTACCCAGAAAAATCTGAAAATTTCAGATTTCCTGAAGGTACTTTTCAGCTTTTGTGAGGAGACACTTGGAGTTTTGTTGGAGCTCCTACCCGTTCTACATCAGTCTCAATGCTTTTAATCCGGCTCCAAGGCATTGTAGAACCCCTCTAAGACATAGAGCACAACAATGTAGTCTAACAAACAACACTACGGCGCTGCGAGACAGAGAAATCAACTCATAGGCGCTACAGGTATAGCGTCACAATGCTGAGCAGTTTTTCTTATTTCACTTGAAGGGTTGCATCCTTTAGTGTAATTGAAGTGCATCTCTTTGTTTCTTTTGAGTGTAGAATGGTATGAAAAGTGAAGAGAGACAAGGAGAGAGTTTGAGAAGAGAGATCTGTACATTTCTCTCTTATTTTTATGGTGGATTTCTTAGTGTAGTGTGGCTACATATTTTTCCCAATTTTAGGTTTTATAACGTTAAATCACGGTGTTCTTTTCGCTACTTTATTTTTCTTTTCTATTTTTTGTTGCATTATTTTATTTCCAACCGTTGTTTATGTATTGGTTGTTTATTTAAAGTGGGATTCATGCAAGCTTTATATGACAGCATGCTAACTGATTGACAAGGGTGGTAGCATAGTGGGTTTGGTTTAAATGTAGGCCATAGGAGGTGAATTTGGCTCGAAGTCCTAAGAGGGGTGAGTGCCAAGGTTTTTTGTTTGAAAGTGCTGGAACTTGTTGTGTGATGATATAGATGATAGATAAATTATTATCAGTAATTAGTAAGCCGTCCAAATAGATTAGGAGATAGATAGTATCTATGGTACCTTATTTGTTGTAGATGTGCAGCAAGGTGTCGACCATGCTGAAGACAATGTCAAAGATGAGTGTTGAGTGCAACGAATGATTTCTTAGGTGCTTGTTTAAGGTTGTAGATGGCCTTTTGAAAAAGAAAAGCATGATTAAGTTGACAGATCTTTGAAGCTTGGTGGTTGAATCATATAGATGGTTTCATCAAGGTCATGGAGAGAAAGGTGTTGGATACATCAAGTTGTGTGATGGGCCAATTACGTGAGAGAGAGAGAGAGAGAGAGAGAGAGAGAGAGAGAGAGAGAGAGAGAGAGAGAGAGAGTAGATGGAAGAATTTTGCAAATCATTGGCATTTTGGTGGCTAAATTGAAAGTTTTCACGTTGTCTCATTCATGTTCTTGTTTATAGCCTAGAGCCACTAAAAGAGTTGTGTGCTTGGCCATAATGTCATCTAAGTTATGTTTGATCTTGTAGGTCCATTTGCATACGAGCATGTTTAATTTTGGGGATGATGGGATTAGTATCTAAGTTCTTTGTTGCAGGAGAGCATCAATTTCTTGAGACATGGCGTGGTGTCATTTAGGATCCTTGATAGATTCAGAATAACAAGTTATCACTGGTGGTAAGGGAATGAACTAACTTAGGATTTTCTTTGGGGGTGAATGGCTAGTCTTTGAATGTGTTTGCATGGGATGACCCCTTAAGTGCTGTAATGGGAGGGGTAGTACAAGGAGAGGAGAGTGGTGATAAGTTAGTTGGGGATATATAATTGGAGAGAGGCAAGTAGGAGAGATGGGAGTAGGAGAATGATGAGTGGAGTGTATTAAGATAGTGGGGTTTGGTTGGGTTCATGGTTAATTTGGAGAAGGTGATGGGATGTACTTCAATACTAGATGACTACTATTAGAGTGTCCAACATACAATAAAGTTAAAGGTGGTGTTGTTGAGTACATGGGAGAGTGTGGGTGAGGGAATCAAGGGAAGTGATATAGAAAAATGTTTTCATTGAAGATCATGTGGTGTGATGCATATTTTTTACCTAAGATGGGCTCAAAGCAATAGTACCTTTCTTGTGGTGCAGTTGAGAAAGGCACGAGAAATTGTGCACAACAATAATTTTTTGGCAGAATAGATCAAAAGAGAGGAAAGCAATAACATCCAAAGGCCTTTAGATGTCAGTATTTGGGATGTTATTTGTGGAGGTGTTCGTATGAGGACGATGAATTTATGTTTTGGGGATAGTAGATGTTTAGTTAGCGATGAGCATAGCATCAACCTAGAATGTGTGAGGTTAATGAGCATTATGGTTTGTACTAATTGTTTCAATAATGTGTTAGTGTATTTTTTTCATATTTTTGTTTTACGCGGGGGTATAGGCACATGTCTAGTGATGTTGGACTTCCCATGTTAGAAGTAGATGTCCAAGTTATGATTGAGGTATTCCCCATCATCATTTATGCAAAGAGTTCTATTGGACTTTTTTTTCGACTAGATTTTTAAAATAAATGAAGTTGTTGATTGTGTCAGGCTTTTTAAGCATGGGATGAAACCACAAATCCTGCAAAAATCATCAATAAATAGGACGTCATATTTGTAAATAGTCTTGATATTGTCAAGGAAGGTCCCCACGCATCCGAATGAACTAGTTTGAGAGGATGAGAACTACAGGTAAGAGATGCAATATAGTAAATTTTAAATCTTTTTATTGAAAGGCATGAAGTACAAGAGTGTGTTGTAAAAAAAGTACAAATAACAGGACACAATTTCACTAAAGTAAGGAGAGAGTAGATAAGGATGGATGCCTGAGGTCCTTGACGGAGTGTGTGGGGATTAAGGCAAGATTGTTGGATACTGGCTAGCTGCATTGAGTGTGATTGATCTATTGATGGAACAAAGACCATTGTGACATGGGATTTTAAAAAGGATGCATTTTGTCTCAGGTTGGTGATGATGTAGCCAACAACGTCGAATGAAGTATAGTAAGTTGTCATTAGTAAGGTGTTGGGAAAATATAAGATTGTTGATAATGTTGGGAACATATAAAAGATCATATAAGTTAAGTTTATTGTTGAGGTGGGTAGTAAGCTCTAATCAGATGTGGAGGTGGACTGTATTTTTCCATTCCTTTGTATGACCTATGTGAGCCTTGGTAAGGTTGCATATTGAGAAGTTGATTGGGGTTGTAGGTTAGATGTGATATAGCAGTGTTATCAAGATACCTATCGTCTATATTTCTTGTGGATATGGAAAAGAAAGTTGAGGAGGTTGGTGGCTGGCCAGTGTAAAATAGATCTTGTGGGATTCCCTTGGCCGAATCAAAGGGAAAGGAGATCGAACAAGTGGAGTTTGACAAGGGGAGTTTCTTTCATCAAGAGCCACCTCCTGGGGCTTCGATAGGGGTGTATCAGGGTTTATGGATGAGGGGACAAAAAAGAGGAAATCTTTTGGTGAAGGCGGTAGGGAGGCCACCTACTATGAGAGGCATTTTAGGCAAGGGGAGTGGGACATCGGAGAAGGAGGGGCCTTCTCCTATGGCTCCGATAAGGGGCGGAACAGGGTTATCGGATGAGGGATAGCAAGAAGGGAGTTTCGTGGTGAAGGTGGTGGGGTGGCCGACCAATATGGGAGGTCTTTTGGGCAAGGGGAGTGGACGACCGAAGGAGGGGGATGGGCCAAACATGGGACTCGGGTCATGTGAGGTGAAGGGAATGAAGATGGGATTCTTACCCTCGATACATGGGGGAAATGGAGGGATCACGACAACCGCTACACTGAAGAAGGAAGACACTATTGGGGTGGTAGAAATCCTAAGGTGAGGAAGTTGAGGATGCCAGTATTTGAAAGGGATGATGCTTATGTGTGGGTGTACTTGGTGGAGATATATTTCATGGTGAATGGGTTGAATGAGGAGTGGAAGTTTATGGTTGCATGGCTATGTCTAGAGGGAAAGCTCTAGCTTGGTTCCAGTGGACGATATCATGACCACTAATAGAGCAGCTGAAGAAAGCTATATATCAACCGTCCTCTCCTTCCACCTTGAGGACAAGGTGGTTCTTTGGGAGGGAAGTATTGTTAGACCGGTCCATTGGACCGGTCCACCGATCCATATAGGACCGGTCCGCGGGAACAAAGGAGAATGTCCGCCTCCAGCTCGAGCCGTTCAAGCCAGAAGATCCAGGAGAGTTTTTTGGAAAGGATTTTTTAGGGAGTTAGGAGAGAAATTTGAATGTAGGGACTTTTTAGATATTTCCTTTTGAATTATATGCATTAAATAGTTTGTTTTCCTAGGGTTAGGGTGTCTTGAATTTGGTCGAAATTTGAGATCTCTTAGGTTTATGTTTTTGGGCTCTAGCAGCATCTAGAAATTTGGGAAAGATAGATTCTTCTCTCAAATAGAGGATCAATTCTATCTTGTTATTTTCTTCCGTTTGTGTTCTTGCAATAAAGTTCCTGTTTTTATCTGATTTTCTGTTGGATTTGTGGAGATTTCTCGCTGTTTTATTCAAGATCGTTAGGTTTCACTTGAGATCTTGAATTGTTTCCTAACACTATATTCTTAAATTTTCAATTCTAAGATTAAACCATTGCTACTATGCACTAAACACTTATCATCTAATGACTAACTTTAATAAAAAATTCTCTCTAATTATTAGGAGAGATAATTAATTATAATAACTAGTGCTTATGTGAAATTTAAACTCATATTATAAAGCCCTTACAAAATAAGGGGAAATTTTTTTGGCGGTGTCTTACATGCAACCTAATTTTCCTTTTGAAAGTTTTACTTGAAACTTAACTCTCTCAAAAGAGCCGGGAGTGAATATTTGGACCCCACAAAACCATCCTTACTCGAAGCAATTCGATGGAGCGAGAAGGACAGGGGCAATGAACCTGCTGAGCCTCATCATGAACTCGTTAGGATTATGGAGGACTCATTAGGGTCATGGAGAACTCACCAGGATTATGGAGAACTTGCCAAGATCATGGAGAGCTTATTAGGATTATGGAGAACTTGCCAAGAGTTTGGAGAAACCATCGGTTACCATGAGCCCACCCTAGCACAATGAGTCGAAGGCGTAGCCAAGCTTACTCATCTCAAATCAACTCTTTTATGCTAAGAAGCTATTCACCCACATACCCCCCCAAATAAGTCGACAACTTCATTTAGTCAACCAACGACTCATCAAGCTAGAAGGAGACTTCATCGACCATTCAACAACTCATCAAGCTAGAAAGTGACTTCATCGACCATTCAAGGACTTCATTTAGTAGACCAATAACTTGATCAAGGCAAAAGGCGAGTACATTGTTCGTACGAAAACTTCTTCTAATATTAAGTTCAATTAAATGTCCATGTTCCCTATGTAATTTAGGTTATACTCGTTATGTTTAAATATACCTTTTGTTTTTTTATAGCCTATAAGTTGATCTTTCTATAGCACCCACAGCCTATTCTAAAAGTATAAATTGGTAAAATGGAAATTTTGGGTGCTCAAATCTCATATATTCAAACTCTGTGCTTTAGTCAATATAGTGAGATCCCATGGCCTATCTCCTCTCTCTAGATTCTCATTAAACTCTCTCTATTTCTCTCTAGTTCCTTCTCTTTCTGTCTACATTTATTCTGCACATCTTGTAAATCTTGTCAGGTTCGGATGTTGCCCCAGGACCAAAGTAGATCCAACATTGAGGATTTGTGTTTTTTCTTTGATTTGATTGTTCTTCCCACCTAACTTTTAATATTCTGTTTAGTAATAAGAATATTCTGTTCCAGGAGCTTCAAGTGGTATTGGTACAGAAACAGCTCGTGTGCTTGCTTTGCGAGGTGTTCATGTCATCCTAGGGGTTAGAAATGTTTCTGCTGGTAACAATGTGAAGGAAATTATTCTAAAGGAGATCCCAACTGCTAAAGTTGATGTCTTGGAATTAGACCTCAATTCAATGGCTTCTGTGAAAAAATTTGCAGCAGATTTTAATTCTCTTAATCTTCCTCTGAATATTTTAATGTAAGATAAAAAGATGGTGAAAATTTTTGTTTTCTTATTTCTCTAGTTTATTCGCTGCAAATTATTTTAACATGGATTCGCTGATATTACTTTTCTTTTTTTGGAAAAGTAACAATGCAGGCGTGGCGATGTCATCATTCATGCTATCACAAGATGGCATAGAGATGAACTTTGCTACAAACCATATAGGTGCAGTGACATACCTTATTATTGTTTAATTTTAACTATAATAGTAAACATAAAATGACTAGAAATAGGAATATAATGTAACCTTGAGTTTATTTAGAAAGATTGTCTAGATATCTTCTTGTCGGTTTTTGATTTATGATCATTTTCATAAAAGGCATTTAGCTCATAATTAAAATTCAGGCAAATAACAGTTTGTCTTACTATTTTAATCTTTTCTTGATAGCTTTCTCTTTTATTAGGATCATATCATATTCAGTCAGAATGTATCTAAGCTGATAAAAAACATCTTGTTTTAATCATTTAATTAAAAAAGATCTCCCATTTCAGAGTAATCATACATGCAAATCGCATTCACTATGGTTCCTGGCTTCAAATGTTTGCTACAAGTATCTTCATAATAAAATTCCAACCAGATCATTTAATGTTGGCCATTAATGTATGTCATCTATGTCAAAAAAAAAAAAAAAATGTTGCCATTAATGTAATCCTTCTAATACTTGAAAACTGTTTCATCACGTAATATAGCCGTTGAGCCGGCCACAAGTTGCTGAACTCTGTGTTCGTGTGTGATATCATAAGTAGGTTGATGATGCTTCGCTTGATGTTGTGCAGGCCATTTTCTTCTGACCAATCTTTTATTAGAAAATATGAAAGCTACTGCCTCTAAGAGTGGTTTGGAGGGAAGAATAGTCATTGTTTCTTCGGCAGCATACAGGATTTCTTATCGTGAAGGAATTCGATTTGACAAGATCAATGAGAAGTCTGGGTAAATATTTTGTTGAAGATTTACACACTTATTTTCTTCACTGAAAATAGAATACTTATATCATCACCTCTACAATTTTCTAATATTTAACCTTTGAAGTTCTGTTGATATATATCTATTAGCTCAATTTATGAAATAAATAAGCTTATCTTTGTTTATACAATACATTTGCTTGTTACTTTCTCAGATATTTTGGTTTTGCTGCATATGGGCAATCGAAGCTTGCGAACATATTTCATGCTCAAGAGCTTTCTGACCGACTCAAGGTGCATTTTCTTTTTATTAGCGTAGAAAGCCATCTTATGTCCCTTGAAAGGTTGGAGTAGCACAAATGGAAGATAAGATTAGAAATAGTCGCCTTAGATGGTTTGGCCACATTAAACGGAGGCCTTCCTATGACCTGCTAAAACGCCCCTCACTCCAATTCAATGTAATATGAATAAGAGAGAAGGTGTTTTGATGTCATTTGTTGTCCCCACGTTCCAAACAAAGCACTCGAATAATACCCAATTCAAATAACCAAACTATTTCCTAAACAAAACTCAAAGTGACGAAGGGGAATCAAGCTCCCAAAACTAAGACCAAAAATAAGCTTTCATTCCACATTTACCAAAAACTCAACTTTTAGAAGCAAATATGAACAAGAAAAAAGCAACCCGCACACTTGATATTATCTCGTTCTAAAAATACGTCAAAGAGCCTTGTTACACAAAGCTAATCATAAAACTAGAAATCCCAAAATGACTTATAAAAAATTCCAAATTGAACGACCTATAAACCTCTTCACAAGCGATCTACCAAAACACCTTTCGACACAAAACACGATTGAGTGCTTTCATTTATTTGGCGTGGGGTAAAACCAAGAAAACCTCATAAGACATTCATAAAACTCATCACAAAACAACTCATAAAGCCTTCCAACAAGAAGAAATACAAGAAGCACGATTTTCTAGCACAAAACAAATCATGATATTTTTCTAATCATAAAACAAACCATAGCTCTTTCAAACATAAGATACATCAAAACTCTTTTCAACACAAAACAAATCATGTCTTTCAAATATAGAGCAAAACCATCCATCTTTCAAATATGAGACAACTCGCAAAATTTTCCAACATAAAGCAGATCATAAGATTTTTGCATAAAGCAAATCATGAAATCTTTTTTTTTTTATCTCAAAGCACAAGTACTGAAAGTAGTAGAAAGGGAAACATTTCAAATAACTACACCTCTACTCATGTAAAGAGATACTTTCATGTAACTACTAATCTCCAAACAAACATATAGCATAAGATAGTGCAAAAGCATTTCTTTAACATCTCAAGTAACTAATACAATGTAAGAAGATGCCTTTAAAAGATTACAAATAAAGCTTTGAACATGTATCAAACCTCCCCTTTGTACTCCCACCAGTGCCATGATAGTGAAACTATCCTTATTTAAAAAAAGATATCATATTCCTTAAGCCAAGCAACAAAACCACGCACCCAACATAAGTTTGAAATTCAACTGTTTAGTGAAAAATGCAATCATTATAAGGAGATTTTGATATCAATTTACTTTCCCCAAAGGTTAAAAACCATGCTCCAACCACATAAATAACATCACATTGACTCTACCAAACACATCTATTCTCCAGCAAGCTCAAGTCTCCAACATATGTCACATTCCACCCAAAACTCATAAAAAACGTTCCAAACAATTATTCATTTTTAGTCATGCAAAGGACTGATTCCACACATTCTTCTTTCCAAAAAACCAACAAACAACATAAGAGAGTGCAAGATGTTTCTTTCAAGGGTTCAACGTACCAAGTTATTAATATAACATAGAAAAGAGGCTTTGGGAGGTCATAAATAAAGTTTTGATCACATGCCAAACCATTTCTCCCAACTCTACTATGGTCTCATAACAAAGCCATACACATTTGAGAATGAGAAGCCAAAAAACTTCATTTCTCTAAATCAAATAACAAGCAGACAACCCACTAGAAATTGAAACCCAACTGAAATATAATTCTGAGGAAGAAGTTTGATAAAAATTTGTTCTCCATGGCTCAAGAAATATTCCAATGTGATTAACATGCCCTTCCATATAAAGCTTAAACAAATGAAGAGGAATCCAAATTTAAGAAAGTGCGAAAGCACCTCAAAATCCACCAACCCTCTTATAGTTAAATATACATCCAATCCATTTATTTTGTTCCAATCCAACTCTCATTTATTTCTTTCTTTCTTTTTAAGAATTCATATCCGTCAATATGAGCCTCATCCTTCTCATCATTTATTATGGGAAATCAACATTCATCAAGCCTTCATAGCAATCGTATACACATGGTTTGCCGACAATCGAATTGACTCATATTTACAACTCAATCATATTGTGCATGCTAAGTTTCCAAACTTCGTATACAATATGTAGGATTTTCATAATAACAAAATATAAAACAAATTGATTTAATGATAATAAGATCAAAACATTAGTAGATAGGTTAATTCAACCATGGCTAATAAAGTATGAAAATCATTTGCATGTATATTCTTAAGCAAAGCCATATAGTCCAAGCTCATGGCCCTCTCGGAGACATAAGAACGATGAGATGTTTATATGCTCTCTTAGCATCCACATTTGATCAAAGTTTATGCATGTATATCTCTAGTAAGCATTACTACAAACACCTCCCATACACTTAATAGAATGTGCCACAATTTTCTATCACCTACACATGAGGTTCTAAACACATTACATGATGTAAGCTAGCAACAAATGCAGATTTTATACACCAAAGTTCAGATTTCAAACAACATAAACCATGTCATAAGGCTCATTCACATTCCATGAGGTTATCATACTCATATTTCTAGAGAAAAGCCTTTGTAGGTTAGAGAACCTACATTTCAAACGAGTGCAGAATTTTCCTTGCAATAAAACCACTGGTAATAAATCAAAGGAAATGGAATTAAGAGCAAATAGAAAAACCACAATGCTACAGCAACCCAAACCTTGAATTTTTTTTTATAATAATAAAGCCATCCATAACACGTATAATGTGAACAATCATTTGAGGAAAGGATCAGGCCTACAATAATCTTACAAAAGAAGAACTTGAAACTCAAAAGCCATCATAACAAGTATAGCATGACACTCAAATGCTTGGCAATTTCATTCAACCAACTAAGGCGGGAAAAGAAAGAGGAGAAAAATCTGAGAAGAAGTGGAAGAAGGATGAAGAAATGGAAGAGGCGGGAGAGAAAAAGAAATATACCTGTTTGCTGGAAGGAGAAGATCTGCGGTTAGGGCAGAACACCGGCAGGTCTGATCTTGGCTTGCGAACACGAGAGGGAGGGAGAGATGGGAGCAGGGTTTTAGGTCTGGGCCGAACGCGAGTAGAGGAGGCGGAGAAGCCGATTTCAGGTTGGTGCGAGAGGGAGACCGAAAGAGAGGAAGCAAGGGAACTCCGGTTTCCTTGGAACCATGCAGTGCACATAGAGCGACGGAGCGAGGGAGGGATCCAGGTCCGAGTGCTTCGAAAAATGGAAGAATCCGAGCTCGGGTCTCGTCCGATCCCAAGGAAACGGAGAGGTAGCGGGAGGCTAGCTTAGGCTTGCCCTGGAATTCGCCAACAAGAGGTGGAGAGGGAGAGGTCTCGCAAAAAAAAAAACAGAGAGAGGAGGAGAACTGAGCGCTTGCCAATGGGGAGTCCCGTCCGAATGGGGGAAGTCAAAGGGTCATGTCGGGAGAGTTGCAAGAGCCTCGGAGATAACCCCGTTGCCTCGCCTTCTCGATCCAGTCATTACTCATCGAAACAAGTTTTGCCACCCCAGGCCATTGCGAAAGAAGCCTGCACTTATACTGAAATGGGTAACTCACGCGACTGAAGCACTGTGGCAACGACAGGCTTCAAATTCCGAGCAAATTAGGACCGTTGGATCAATTTCCCGATATGATATCAAATTCAAATCATTTAGAAAGTCAATTGAACTCTTAATAGGAATTAAGTGAAATCCATGAGGTTAAAATCAGATCCAAACCGAAGCCAATTTGACTTGATTTGAGTCAATTCGGGCTCGACTCGACTTGACCCAAATTAATTCAATAAAATGATCAAATTCAAATTGACATCAATTCGAATTGAATCGAGCCCGACGAGGCTCGATCAACTCGATCGAAATGCGCTCAAGGGAAAATTTAAATAAAAACGAGGTCAACAGACTTATGGTAGAGGTAGACCTAAAAAGACTTGGTTAGAAAATATTAGAAATGATCTTTCTTTATTAGATTTAAACGAGAATTTGACTTTTAACAGGATAATGGAGAAAAAAGATTCTTGCAACCCACCCCACGTAGTGGGACAAAGGCTTGATGTTGTTGTTGTTGTTGTTGGTGTTTAGCATAGAAAGCCATCTAATACACTGTTCTAACGCAACATCTATTATGGCATATATTTAGTAGTTCTGAAAATTTCTTTTCATTTTGGAAAAATTGAACACACGGGTTCAAATCACGACTTTTACAAATGTAACACCTACTCAAAAAGAAGAAGTGTCAAGCCACTGCTTACACCTGGCACACTCAAATAATTTGACGTTTAACAAAAGAGTAAAGTGCGAGATGAGTTTTTATTGTGAGTTTTCATACATCAACAACAAGCATTTATCCACTATGTGGGGTCGGCTGCATGAATCCTTTTTCTCCATTGTGTTCTGTTAAGGGTCAATTCTCCTAAATCTAATAAAGAAATATCATTTCTAATATTTTCTAACCATGTCTTTTTAGGTCTATCTCTACCTTTCAACAAGCCTTTATTGTGACTTTTGATATTTTGATAAAAATCTAATGAATGGAGGTAGGAGGGTGACGGTTCTGTAAATAGAAAAGATTTGAATGTCATATACAAAACTCTCCCTTTTATTTATTATACTAGGATTTTTTCAAAGAAATGCTACTAGATAGGACTTAATTAAATCATTGCCGAATATATTTTACAAAATTCTGAAGTTTTCTCTCATATTTTCTCTAATCTGCATACTTTTTCAATTAATATAACTTTTGGCAATATTTATTTATAAAGGTACAGACTACTATTCTTTGATAAAATAGAGAGAGTTTCTAATAAGAGTTTATTTTGTCTAAATTTTCGATCATTTACCATTCAAGGGACAAATCAACATCGCTCAAATTAATTTCTCATTTTCTATGTTATACTATTTTAATTGTATTTAAAATAGATCAAAAGTATTAAAAATGCAAGTTCCCATCCAAGTTTATACCGATTAATACATTTTGTCTTTTCTGGTATGAAGCACTACTTTCTAGTTTTTTCTTTTCATATCTACGGTGTAACGGTATAAATGCTTATGTATTGTCAAATGACCTGAATTTCTTGCAAATAGGAAGAAGGCGTAGCAATAACAGTCAATTCACTTCACCCAGGGGGTATTTACACCAATATCTGGCGGCATCATAGTTTCCTAAACGGTAAACAATATATTTCCTTCTTTACTAGTAGTTTCAGATGCTTCTCCTTAAAAAGGTGAGCTTATATCACAACTTCTAATTACAACCACTTGCCAAAATGGACCTTTTTTCAATTAAATTAACTACATAAGATCAACTTCTAGAGCCATGGTTTTAAAAATCGGGTTAAATTAGCCTATTGACCGATTGAATTGTGAACCTGTCCTTCAACCGGTTCAATCTAGTTCCAAGACCAATTTCACTAGCGGATTAACCAGCTAGTCCAATTTTTTATGAATTGATAAATGGCTAGAAATAAAAGTTTAGATTAAATAATTACTTAAATATAATTACTCAAATTTTTGGTTGAATGCCTTTTAAATATAGGAAGACAGGTTGGTGGAATTTTTTCTAATTTTATTTGTCATTACTTTTTCAATCTGATGGCAGTCCTCCATATATTTTTGCAAGGACTTATATAATTGTACCTATATATAGAAAACATAATCAAAATATCTTGTCCTGAAATTTTAATTTTGAATCTGGTCAAAATATTCAATGATAAATATCTAGATTTATACTATTGTATGTTAATGGATAGGTGAAAATATTATTATTGCGTATTATATCATATTAAAATAATTTTAATATTTTTTATGTCATTCAATTTAATCTTGATTGGACTTTAAACCTCTCTTTTGGATTAATATTCAATCCAATTTTCAAAAAAGCTTGGTTAGAAGCTTTTACCTATGGCGATAAGAAATACGAACGCTTATTTTTTTTTCTTTGCAACAGCTTTGAGCAGGATGTACGTGTAATCATTACCCTATTGGAACTTGATTTGCTTTATTGTTTCTTTTTCTTTGTTTTGTTTGGTTGCAGGTATCGCGGCAGCTTTTGGATTTTTATTACTAAAAAATGTTCATCAGGTTTGATGAGAACAACTTTGTTAGATGAACTTTTAGATATTTTTTTTCTTTTAAATTATTGACCAGGCTTCTCTGTTATTCTCTTAATAAAAAAAAATATAAAAGCAATTTTATATAAAATTGAGACTCAGGATATGTGATTCATGTTCAAGTTTTAAAATCTTACAAGTATGCTGAACATATATTCCATTATTACAGCAAGTCATTCTTTTTTGCAGGGGTGAGTATAACTTGAATAAAAATGGAAAATTCAAACCAAGTTGCACAACTATGCATGTTCAACTATGCATGTTCCACATTTTCTGTAAAAGTCTGGTCATATTTTGATTAATTTGTTTCTTTTTTTTTTTGCTTCCAAAAATCCAAACATATATTCATAATTGCAATGCTTATTTAAGATTCAGTCTCTAGACTTTTTTCCAGATTGTGAACCACATTGGCTTATGAACCGGAATGTAGTGACAAATTCAGATTCTAACTGGTTTGATTTGGCTAAACCAATTTTAATTGACTAAATGGAAGTTCGATCGTTCTGTTCTATATGGGACTTTTGAATCGGTTCAATCAATCTAGTGAGCTCAAAGCATACACCTAGTTTTTGTAATTGATATCGTGTAATATTGTCAAAGCTAAATCAGATCAATCTTCACCTATTCAGCAACTAATATAAATCAAGTTATCTCTCTCTCTCTCTCTCTCTCTCTTAATACACTAGCATAAGTTGATAACCTCCCTATCACTCGTGTTACTCATGAACCTAATAATAGTTCATAAAATATGTAGTTTTTTATATCCATTATGTAAATAAAAATTTCACTCAGTCATATTATGTGACATAATTGACATAATATGAAGTAGTGAAATTTTATTTACATTGTGGATTTGAAAAATTATATATTTTTTGAATTATAATTAGGTTCATGAGTGACACTAGAAATAGGAGGTGATCAATATATATTAGGGGATTATTTGAGGAAAAAAGAGATGATAAATTGATTTATATTAGTTGCCGCTGATTTAGCTTTGACAATATTGAGGACTATTTGCAAGTAGGTGGTGGGCGAATATTATACAAGCAAATATTCATGCTCATCACACTTGATGTTTAATTTATAATTGTCCATGATATTACAAATTTGGATCTCAGTCTTGTGATTTTGATGATAACAAAAATTATTGGGTTATCTCTCTATCATCTCATGTTATTATTTTTATTGGATATTTTTTTCTTATGCACTAACATTTCAGGTTCACTGTATACCATGCAAAGTGATAGTTAAGATTGGGTAGAATAGGTTTAAGGTTTTTTAAGAGTCTGTATTTTTACTTTTATTTAATTCTACTTTTCTTGAGTCAAAGTCTTGTATTTGGTAGATATTAAACTTGGTGACCATGCAAACACACAGTCTTATATATTTTTTTTAAACTAACATATTGTACGATCTATAACGTACTAGAAGATCAGCTATTTTGAAAATCATTATAACAACTAATTAGCATAATTACTATTTATGTTTTAATCGTATTGTATGATTAATATCGCATAGGACGATCAATAGAAATCAAGATCTCAATCGTAAATCATATTTTGAAATTCAAAATTTATACTAATCATGTTGTATGATATAATGAAATCTTGCCTAATATAATCTTATAATTAGTGGATCGAATTTGGATTAATTGATCCAATCAAATCATATTGTATGATTGAACCAATCATACTGTACGACCCGATTGCTGCACGAGATGATAATTAATCACCACTGATCGTACGGGATGATGATCCAATTCAATTGAACTAATTGTATTGGGTGATGCCTTATATCGTGCTGGATGATCAACTCAAATACTTTAACTGGCCGTATAACATCTTATTCTTCGTACATTACTAACATGGCTATTTGAACTAATCGTACTGTACGATCAGTGTCGACATAATTGAATTAATAGTTTTTTTGTGAAACCTTGTATTTAAGCTCTCTTAATAGACTTGTTCTAAGTCTTTTGGATGTTGGGTTTTTTTAAGAGAGAACTTAGAGAGATATCTTGGAGAGCTTTAGGAAGGAGAAAGGAGCAACCGTGTGGAATATCCTCACACTTCGAGCAAGCTTCTGCCTTGTTTCCTCTGAGTGTCTTACTTTGTTTCTTGGGTAGATCTAGGAATAAGAACTTCAACCCGAAGATCCTACCTTCACCAGGAGGGTGAAAAATGATTGCGTGGTTCTTTGCCTTCACCATGACGGTGAAAAAGGATTGTAAGGTTCTCTGTCTTCAACATGAGGATGAAAAAGGAGGTCAAGATTCTCTACCGCACTGGTTGGTGAAAAGATTGTAAGGGCTTCTCCGCCTAGCTATGGAGGTTAAAGGAGAGACACTAAAGCTATAGTGCAATACACTGAGAGGACTCCATAGAGTGGATGTAGGTCATTGTTTGACCAAACCACTATAAAATTGTGGTGTGTTCATTTTGATTTTTACTTTATGCATTTTACTTTTCTGCAATTTATTTTTCCTAAAAATTGCATGTTGAAAAATTTTTGTTTGATGATATATTGATTTGAATAACTCATCTTCACCATTGTTATATTTTTATTTCGTTAATTTGCTTCTGCATCGGGTGATAATATTGTTTGTTTTAAGTTATTGAAAAATCTCAAAAAATTGTTTTATGTTAAAGAAATTTTTAAAACAACCAATTCAACCCTCGCCCCCTCTTGGTGTGCCTATGGATAGTTTGATGAGATCTTACAACCTCTAATGAACTTTCACATGAATCACACCAAATTATGCTTAGAATATTAAGAAAAAAGAGAGCAAAGAAATAGAGAGAGAGAGAGAATTTTATCAGTGTTTGGTCTAATTTGTATGTTAGTTTCAGTTTTACTGTTTTGCCTCTTTAGGTTGTTTTGGTATAAATAGGGTTGAGAAATAATAATATTTCGAGAGTTTTGTTTTTTCTTCCAAAATCTATGTGCTCTCTTCCCCCTCTTCTCTCCCTTGGTGTTGTTGTCCAAGAACAAGAAGAATTGGTGGTGGATTCAATTCCTTCAATTTTTAGATTACTCTTCCTCCAAGAATTCACAGCAATTGGTATCAGAGCTTGGTGGAGGTGATTAAGGAGGAAGTCTCTTGTAATCAAGAACAGTCCACTGGACGGGAGTTGTGCGCGGGTGTCAGAACACGAGCACGATTCACTCCTCGTCGAAGGCATGTGTTGTGCACGGAAGTCAGGCGGACGGACATCGGGTTTGCAATAGGTAAGCGCAGGGTTAAGTCGTGTGTATAGGGGGCGAAGGTAGGTCAACCGTTCGGGAGGCGGACTCATGAGATCGAAAGCGGGGTCATGTAGACAGACTCACGCGGGATCGAAAGCAGAGCCAGGACGTCACAGAAGGCGTGGGTTTGAGCCAATAGGTGGAGGATAAACAAATCGCTCGATGGTGGACTTTCTTGGTTGCTCTTTGTGGACAACAGGTGAAGGAAGAAGAGGAAATCATTTATTGGGTTGTTCTTTGTAAACAATGGGTGGAGCGGAAGAAGCTACTGCTCCAAATAATGTCGATACAAAGATTTGAGATCAACAAATTCAATGGTGAGAATGATTTTAGCTTGTGGAGAATAAAGATTAAGGCTCTTCTAGTTCACCATGGATTTTCTGATGAGATTTTGCTGGAAAGTCTAGCGGCTATAGGAAACAAAGCAAACGCAAGGGAAATTCAGTTGAAAGCTCATAGTGTGATACTTCTTTCGCTTGGCGATGAAGTATTAAGGGAAGTAGCGGAGGAAGATTCAACGGGGGAGGTCTGGGAGAAGCTTTAAGAGATCACTCGCTAATCGACTATTCTTGAAGAAGTAGTTGTACATGATGCAAATGGACGAGTCTAAGGATCTGAGGAAGCACGTGAATGATTTTAATAAGATCATTCTGGATCTTAAGTGCGCAGATAAATCCATGTGCTCTCTATTCTCCCTCTCTTCTCTCCCTCGGTGTTGTTGTCCAAGAACAAGAAGAATTGGTGGTGGATTCAATTCCTTCAATTTCTAGAATGCTCTTCCTCCAAGAATTCACAACAAATTCTTAACTAAAAAACTCATAGATTTATGAAAAATGAGGTTGAGCATAAAAAAGCGTGTAAATTGAGCTCACATTTTAATCCCCTATTTATAGATTTGGGTCAAGTTTTTGCATTACAGAATTAGCTTCATACATGACTATTCGTAAAATAAAAGAAATATATAAGTATTGAGGACTATTTGCAAGTAGGTGGTGGGCAAACATTTACAAGCAGGTGGTGGGCAAACATTTACAAGCAAATATTCATGCTCACCACACTGATGTTTAATTCAAAATTGTCCATAAATCACACCAAATTATGCTGAGAATATTAAGAAAAAAGAGAGCTGAGAAATAGAGAGAGAAAAAAAAAATTCTTAACTAACAAACTCAAAGATTTATGCTAAATGACCTTGAGTATAGAAAATTATGTATACTGAACTCATATTTTAATTCCCTATTTATAGATTTAGGTCCGGCTTGTGCATTACAGAATTGGTTTTATATATAACTATTCATAAAATAAGAGGAAAAAACAAGTATTGTATACCCCAATTAGAATGTATAATTTGAAGAAGTCAGAAGTTGTTGGCTTGGTGAATATAGGTGGACAAATAGCTCAATAGCCAATCAACAATTTCCCATATGAACAAAGTCGTAGTCGTTGAGGTCGCCTTTATCGGTCATATTCGCTAGGGTTGACTAGATCAGCAATACTTGCCTACTAGGGACAAGTTCATAGATCGTAAATCGCCTATTTTGGTGCGAGTACATTTGTAGACATGGTGAGTTCCTTTTGAGTAGATACCAAGTTGGCTTAACTTGAACCAGACCACCTTTAGCTATACAGAAATGACATTGTTTTTTTTTTTTTTATTGCAGGGGGCAGCAACAACTTGTTATGTGGCTCTGCATCCTCAATTAAAGGGAGTCAGTGGTAAATATTTTGAAGATTGTAATTCAGCAAAGCTCAACACAATTGCTACAGACAGAGAAATGGCGAAAAAGCTTTGGGATTTCAGTGTCAGCATCATCAATGGATGTAATTATGATACCCTCAATAGATGCGAAAATCCATAAGCGAGTCAAACGAACGTTCAGGCTTTGGCTTTGGCTTGCATTGGTCCATCTCTTACTGTGCTTTACCAAATACAAATAGCATTTTGGATATTGATTATCTGTCTATCAGCAGAAGTGTGGAAAGTCTGTAATGTTAAATATCTGAAAAATAAATTCTGAATGATTTTGTGGTGATTTTAAAGGCTCCCCTAAAAATAATTATAATTTGTTTATGTACATGGAGTTCTAGCTTTGTTGTAGAAAAGAAAATTTATTGAAAATTCTGATGTTAGGAATAAGGCCTTCAATCCTGGAGAGATTATTATGTGCAGACACCGGATGGATTGAATCATCCAATTTTCTCTCTGTCTACAGTAAAAGTGCAGCTCACTGTATTTTTATTATAGTCAGAGAAAACCGATGGCGCACAAAATAATGTCTCAATCCTGAGATTTCAAAATTCCAGTAGTATTGTACACTACATTCTTATCAAGAATTCAGTACTAATATTCGACTGATTTAACAATTTAAATTCAAAAAGGATGCGACCCTTCAATGAATTGAACTAAACCAATCAAGTTTAGATCAATAAGCATGGATTATTGCTTCATTACAAACCACTTATATAAGATTTCAACAAACAAAGCATAAGTAAAAACCACAACTTACTAATCAGAAGGGCAAAGCTAACAAGCTACATATATAACACAACTGCATGATATCTTCTAATGAAAAATCTATCCTCTAATGAGAGGGAGGCCGATGGCGGTGACGATGAGCGTCGACGGGAGCCCGAAATAAAGGTGCTTCCAAAATGTGAGATTGTATCCGTGTTCTTCGGACCGTCGAGCCTGTTCGCAGACGATCAAATTGGCAGCTGAGCCGAGTAGAGAGAAATTTCCAGCTACAGTGCTCACCCAAGCAAGTATAAGCCAAGCCTTGTCTACATCTGATGCAGAAACTGCTGCTGCTGATTTGGCCACCTGAGCTCCCAGCAAGAGAACTGCATGCCATGTTGAGCTTAGGGGATTAACATTGCATAAAAGCAAGAGATTTGTCATTCGTTCATTGATGCATTGAGATTTATAAATGTGCGCAATTAGATATGGTTGTTCTATGACCAAGAAGCTCCCATTTAAACCAATAAAAAATGTTAATTATGTGAAGACAAAGTTTTTGGTTCTATCTTTAGGACATCTCCAACCGAAAAATTTATTTTCCACTCCAAAACATAGTAAAAGACAGCAAAATAGTAATTTGTCTCCGATTGAATTTCATTTCTAACATTAAAAAAATGATATTTTGTGTATATTCTTTCTCTCTCTTCTTTTTAAAGAGTTCGTAAACAGTGTGATGTCAATATTAACATCGCACCGTTCAAAACGAGAAAATGTCTTTTCGAATGCTGCTCGGTTTGATGCTTGCGCGAGCTGCAATGCCCGAATGACGTTCAATTGGAGATGCCCTTGTAAGATATAATTGTGAACTACTATTTATTATAAAAATTGAATGGAGATTTTCAAGGATTTGGTTAAACTAGATTTGTTGGTTATGAATAGTTTTCTTCTTTTTAAGAGAACATGTAAAATTCTCTTATAAATTCTATTTATTCAATTCCATTATTTGTTACCATTATAAATATAACAATAGAATAAAGGGTTTGATATATTATAACTACAAATAAATAGAGAGAAAATAAGTGAGAGAGGTGAGTAGGGCTACGATTTGAGAGAGAAGGGAATAGTTTTTAGGTGTTTGCAGGAGGGATGCCTTTTACCACTTCAAATAAAAAATGTGATGCTATATTCAAGTCAATCGAATGTAGAATCTTTCTTCAATAGTAGGAAAAGCCTCTCATTTGGAAGAGATTATTCTGTGCAATGTCCAAACGTGTCCGTAGGTCAATTCGGACACGCCACATCACCCAATGCACTATGCATTGGGTGATGTGGCGCATTTGGATTGACCTCTTGATGCATATGGACACTGCACGTAATATTTTTTCCTCGTTTGGACTCCAACAATAATAATAAAAAAAAAGATAAGAGTAATACCAACAACATTTTTTTTTACATTTAACTCTCATCTTACATCATGAGACTATGTTCCCTCCCAATCACGACATAAAAAATGTCATTTTTCTCTTTATATTCAAATTTGTAAGATGAAAATTTGTTATTGTTTCCCTCTTTTGAAGCTTAGTGGAGTATTTGACATTTGTGTGTGTGTAAATATATGATAATAACGCTAAACATCATAAACACAAGTATTTTGTATTTATAATCTCTAGTGTGTGCTTATTCTCTTAGCTTTATTTAGTTTTTAGTCAAATTTTTATCACAATCCTAACGACTAGCATCATAGATTTAGTCTTGAAAGCTTTTAGATTCGTACACAAAGAATATTAAGATCAAATAAACAAGTTTGATGGTCGAAAGTTGAGGCACATTAAGATATATAAAAGAGGATAATTGAACCAATGGAAGACATCAAAGAAAATAGATGGATATAAAAAGTGAAAAATAAATATATACAGGACAAGACTTTTTGTATAAGGATTCCAATAGAAAAAAAAATAAAAAAACTTTACCTAGATATTCTTTCCTCTAGTTAAACTAATGTTATTAATTTAAGCTTCATTTGGGACGGCTTTCTTACTGCATCTTAAAGCAGCTTTCTAGTACAAAAGTTAAATTTTTATAATTTTTGTGCTAGAAATCTGCTTTAAGAAGCAGTAAGAAAGACATCCTAAATAAAGTCTTAGTATTGAGCATTGTAGCGCCAAAAGAACTATAAGTCTATAACTCAAATAAATGGATGTCAAGACAAAGTTGCTTTATTGTGACATGAAGGCCTCATTAAACATGAAAAAAATGCCTTATGTGCAAGCCAAAAAGAAATCTTAATGAATTGAAACAAACATATCATTATGGTTTCAAAAAATTATTGGGTTTATGTATAAAATTAAATTCCACAAATGCAAAACTGATAATTGACTTTATATATGTCAAAGGAAAACATAATAAATAAAATTATTCTATTACATAATAATGTAATATTCCTCATATTATCAAGAGAGAGCAGAGAGGATTTGTCAATCAACATAGAAAGGATGAGTTTTTTAGTTGCTTGCATGAGGAAAACCTTCTTCTTCTTCAAGTAGAAGAATGTGCTGCTAATTTTGGTTGCCTCAAAAGGAGGAGTTTCCATTTATATTAGTGAGAAACTTTTGTTAAGACTCCTAAGAAACAAAAGTTAGGAAATTAATAATAACAAAGACATCTTCTTCTTCATTTTTACTCTTATGTTTAATTGATGCACTAGAGGAAATTCAATAAATACCGACGAAACTTCTGGCGGTCATTTGACCTCCGGAAATACAGGTGGTTTCCTCTTTATTTTGAGGCCAGTAATAACCGGTGGCTAGCCGTCGGTTTGGCCGCCAGAAACACCGGTGGTTTGACCGCCGGTAATGACCTTCAATTTGCCGGCGATATTTGAGCCGGAATCTTCCGGCGGTTTACCTGCAATTTTAGTTCTAATAATTTCCGACTGTTATAACCACCAGAAAACCGCCGAAAAATATTACTGCCGGAAATATACCGCTGATTTATATTTCCTACACGGTTTATTCCGACAGTTTTAAAACCGCCGGAAAATTTCAAAACTGCCGGAAAATTGAGGTAAACAGCCGGAAATTGACGCATGTATTAGACGATATTCCTGTAATGATGGTTCTGCTCCATTTCAACCATTAATCTCAAGAAAGTTGCATTTCTATTCCTATTTTCAACTTTAGTATGAATAGAAATCTTTGAATTAGACATCTTTAAAAGTCTAGTGGATTTTGATATCAATGTGATTGTGGATGTAAGTTGATCTTATTATCAAATCATGTAAACTGATCATATGTCTTGTATTTATGATCTTAGTTGTATTTATTCTCTTATTTTCATTTGAATTGTGCTTTAAGTTTTTATCCTTACACCAGTACAATTGTACAAAGCACATTTAATTACATTATTATCTATGGCTATATGCAATAAAATCTTACCAGTGGGAACATTGGATGCAAAGTTTGAGAGAAGCAGAATGACAATGGAGAGCAAAGCAACTCCACTTGCTCGATTAACCCTCGCTGAAGGCTCCATTAGATTCCAAAAAGCACTCGGAATGCCAGTTTTGTTGAACCCATCCACAGTGATGAACATCCCACAGAAGAATATAAGCAAGGAATACGACACCTAAAATTAAATTTAAATAAGATTAGTAGATTACTATATTCTCTCATAAAAGAAATGTTTACAGAGATTTAAATAACAATTAGAATGATTAATTAGTTAATTAGTTACCTTCTCCAAGCAAGGCCCAGCATCTCTGAAATCAATCACGACCAGCAAAATGGCCGCCGTGATCGCCGTCCAGGACATATCCAAGCCCGACAATAACGCCGCCAACATCCCAACGGTCACCACATAGACACTCCCCTTCAAAAACAACGCCCTCTTTCTCCCCTTCCTCTCCTTCTCCTCCGCCACCTCATCAATTACAGCCGGCACCGCTCCCAATTTGCCCACTTTATCCACGTCGCCAATCATGCTGCCCTCCGGCCCCAACTCCACCGGCGGGTGCGACATCATCGCAGGCGAAAACCTATGCGAGCCTTCACCATCATCCACCACCTCCGGTGTCGACATGTGAGACATTTTAGCTGGCGAGAATTTGTGTGAAGACATCTCTGCCGCCGCCTCCATTGGCGGCGTCGGAGAAGGCTTCAATGATTCCACGTCTTTGCTTGGGGATGACAAGCTTCGCCAGAACATGCAGAGGATGATAACTGTGTTGACGACGATACCTACGATAAGTTTGTAATTAAAGTACTTTAGCTCGAAGATCACTTGATTTAATTTATTGCTTATCTATCTTGAAAATTAGCTGATTCAGGAGATCAGCTTGAAGAAATTCAAAAATATAAAAGCTTCAACTTCAAAACGAGCAATTAAAATAGAGCTTTTTTTCTCGGATTTGGAGACAGAGCTTGACAGCTCAAACTCGGATTTTTAGCACTCCAAAAGCTGGAGACGGGATGGATTAATAACCATACCTACAAGCATCGCCGGAAGTATGCCGAGGAGGAATTTGCCGAAGTGAATCTTGCTCTGGATGGCGATGACGAGATTTTGCGGATTGCCAATGGGCGTGGCGGAGGACCCAATATTGGCGCTGGAGGCGAGAGCCAGAAGAAAAGGTAATGGAGGGAGGTTATGCTGCTTCGTGAACTTGAGAACGAATTCGGTGAGAACAATGCAGGTAGTGTCGTTGGTGAAGAGGGCGCTCGCGAGGGCGGAGATGAGGCATACGCGGACGAGAAGGTCGCGGCCGCCGAAGGATTTCCAGGAGAGAAGCCGGCCGAGGTAGCGGAACATGTGGGCTTTCTCGAGGTAGATAGAGACCACCATGGTGCCGAATAGAAGACAGAGGATGGGGAGGTCGATGGCCGCGTAGGCTTGCGACGGAGTTATCACCTGTGAAAACCACAGGGATTGTTGCATTCAACGGTATTTACACAGCGCTCAAAATTATCTAATTTGTATATTTCACACTTTGGGCTTCATTATTTATGCCATTGGTGGTCAGTGGTCTTAACTTTCTTTGGAGCAACTTTTTTAATATTTTTAAAAAATAAATTTTTAGTTAAAAAAATTTTAATACAAAAAATGTTTATATTAAAAAATTATTTTATTAAACAATAAAAAAGTTGTCCCATATTATTTTTAAACAACAGCTTTTAAATAAAAAATTTTACACTTTTAAAGTTAGCTTCGACAAATTATAAGAAGTCATTCTTTGGGATAGCTTTCTTACTGTTTCTTAAAGTAGTTTTCAGTACAAATATTAAAATTTTTAAATTAGAAAGTTGTTTTAAGAAGTAATAAGAAAGTCGTCCCAAACTAAGTTTTGGGACTACTTTCTTGTTGATGTTTAAAGCAGCTTTCTAGCATAAAAAATGTTATTTTTTTACCAAAAAGCCGCTTTAAGAAGCAACAAAAAAATCGTCCCAAATAAAGCCTTAGGTCTCGTTTGGAACGACTTTCTTATTGCTTCTTAAAGCAGCTTTCTAGTATAAAAAAAATTAATTATATGGGGAATGAGATCGGTGCGCTAGGCGGAGCTCGTTGGCAAATGTAGATTGGGCATTGTGGGCAGTAGGACCTATGACTCATCAAGGTAGTTAGGCTTTAATGGGAGAGGTATTACTTCGAGTTTAGTACGTTGTTTTGGTGTTATATATGTAAATAATAAATTTAAGATGTGAAATATGTAAATTAGACAGTATTGAATGTTATAGCTAGATGTAATCTCTCTAAATTCAATCAAGGAAAACAAATTATTTGAGGATATTACCATAGGATTAAAAATAATTAAATTTAATTTAAAATTAGTGTAATATAGCTGACCCTACATAGTAACATAAAATCTTGATGTTGTTATTATTATTATTGTTATTATTATTTATACAATATAAATTCTTGGTGTATTACACTAATTGTAAAGCAAATTCAATTATTTTTAAATCCATCTTTATACAAATTATAGTATGATTTCTTAATTAAGATTGTTGAGATTTATTCCATAAGGATATATATTATAGGGGGATTTACATACATATCATAAAGTTTTAATATATTATTATATCTATTATCTAAATTATTTTATTTATATATATCAAAGCATATAAAAAAATATATATTTTTTGTTTTAAATAAGTTAATATTAACAATAATTTTCATGTGATTTAAATATTTAAATATTATGTAAATAAATATAAAAATTAAATATTAAATATATAAATAAATAAAGCTACTGATAAAAAAAAATTTAATTATTTATGTATTTACTCAAGTTTTTCTTATTCATTATAAACATACATACTTGAACTTGCTTGTTATCATCTGATCCTTACCTGAAAGACGATCATGAGGAGGGAGCCGAGGAGAGAGCCGGCGGTGCGGCCGATAGGGAGGAAGGGAACGGCGGGGAAGACGGCCATGACCCAGAAGACACCAAAGGCGATGGAGCCGAGCACCACCTTGCCTATTCCTGCAAGCTCCATCTTTTCCTAAAAGGTGTTCGACCAAAGTCCTCTTACTTATCTGAAGATGAGGAGTTCTGTGGGTAGAGAAGAGGATATCAGATGGCATTATATAGGCTTTTCCGACCCTTTTGGCTGCCGGAGAGCCAATAAGAACGGAGAACTTTGATATTTTTTTGGCACCGAATGTTTCTGCAAGTGGTGTTTATATATAATAGAATGGGGCATGAGCTTTAGTATTTTTAGTGGCATATATTAAGTCAAACCGGCTCGTGAGCTGGTTCTAGTTCGGTTCAATAAATAGTTGATGAGCTGAACTCAATGAGATAATGAGTCAAGTTTGAGCTAGTCTCGATTTATCACATCTGCTCATGAGCTAACTTGTTTAAAAAATAGGGAGATTTACATATATATCACCTTATTTCATTCTATTTACATATCTAATATCTAAAATTTTAATATTACATGTCTACCATCCATAGAATAAATATGGTTGCATGAAATGAAATATTAAAGTTTATAGGATGGTATGGGTGGTAAGAATGAAATATATGAGTGATATATTTGATATTAAAATTTTATATCAGTGGTAGGAATATACTATTAAAGTTTTAGGTGTTTGATATTTAAATAGCATGAAATAAAGTGGTATGTACGTAAATCCCCTTTTATGAGGTTTTGTTTATTTATCTTCTATTTTTAAAATAATTTATTATAATAATGACTTGAATCATAATTATTTTCTCTATTTTGTTTTCAACAAACCGGTTTGAAAATATAGAATTAAGCTCAAACTCGATTAATTAATCAAGCTTAAGCTTAAGCTAGAGGTGACTCGAGCTCAGCTCAACTTAATCACAACACTAGATGTATTCAAGTGAAAGCGATGATGCAGTTTTTTAGGAACATTAATTTAGATCAATTATGATTTTGTTTTGGACAACTTTTGTACTGCTTTTTAAAACATCATTTAGTATAAAAATTTCTAATTCAAAAAATTTTTATATTAAAATATTGTTTTAAAAAAAAGCCAAAAAGTTGCCCAAACGAAGCCTAAGGCAAACTCATATACACATCACATACATAAGACTCAAATCCAAAATCTCTTAGTTGATACCATGATGCCCTTACAAAAGGATATTTATATTTTAATTAACTGTCATGGGATTGTTCATGAGAGCTCTAATTATATCATCCTTAAGAGAAAGATGGACATATTTAATATTTAATAAGACTATATGCTGTGTCCTGGAGTATTCGCGACGGTAGAGAAATATAAAGCTTAATGTCTTAGCATTGTACGAAGATCCAGCACACACACAAATAAAGAGAGATGGTCTAGCATTTATGAGGCACCAATATTTTTACGTGGAAAACCCCTGAAAAAGGGGGAAAAACCACGGGGTCTAACCCAGTTTGAATGAATCCACTAGTATTGCAGTTGATTACATATGAGGCCCTTCCTTGGGGGAAGGCCTTAGCTTGATGTACATCTTATAGAGTACATTACATGATGAGAATACAAAGAATCATTGTTGACGTGTTCGTTTGGTCAAAAGAACTATAGTCTAGTGACAGAGGTTAGAAGAACCGTAGTCAGCGGGCGATGGAGGTCATAAAGATCGTTGTCTGGTGACGGAGGTCGAAAAGACTGTAGTCAACGGGCGACGTAAGTGCAGAGGATCGTAGTCAGCTGGCGACGGAGGTCAAAAGGGCTGTAATCGGTGGGTGACGTAAGTCAGAAGGAGCGTAATCGGCGGGCGACGAAGGTCAGAAAGACTGTAGTCGGCGGGCGACGTAAGTCAGGAGGACCTTAGTCGGCGGGCGACGAAGGTCGGAAGGACTGTAAAAGGTGGGCGACGTAAGTCAGAAGGACTATAGTCGGCGGGCTACAAAGGTCAGAAGGACTGTTGTCTGATGACGAAGGTCAGAAGGACGGCGTCAGGTAGAAGTCCAACAATGGAAAGAAATCCAGCATCAGATAGATGTCCAACGAAAGTCCGACAACCGGTAGAAGTCCGACGTTGGGTAGAAACTTGGCGACGGGCGAAGGTCCGGCTTCGGGTAGAAGTCCGACGTCAGTTGGCGGTCGAGGAGAACTCCGGCGTCACTTGGAGTTCAGGTGAAACTCCGACGTCACTTGGAAGTCGGGCAGAATTTCGGCATCACTTGGAGGTCGGGCGGAATTCCGGCGTCACTATGAGGTCGGGCGGAATTTCGACGTTCCGTGGAAGTCGGGCAAAATCCCGGCGGTGGTCGAGGAGGAGTTTCTTCCTTCCTACTCTTCTTTTTCTTACTTGGGTCCCCTATCATGAGAAATGAGTGGTCTATTTATAGATTTCTGAAGTGACATGGCCTGTAAATAGGCGAGAGATCAAGGTTAAATGGGGAGTGGTTGGATGGACGGCCGATATTGAATCCCTTGATCGTGTACCGTTCGTCAACATTTGACGGTTTTAATGATGTCAAAATTTGGCTATCTTGGGCTCGTTGGATTCCCCTTGTCGAGCCGCTCGATTCGACTATAAGCACTTCGTGTTTCGAAACTGTTTGGTAACTCAATTTGTGGTTCAAACTTTCCAATAGTGCTTCGGGTTCTTGATTTGGATTCATTTGAGCTCGGATTGAGTCGAATTTGGTGTCGTTGGGTTTGTATTTCCGAGGCAATCAATTCGACTGTAAATTTGCTAAAATCGGAGTTCAGGTGATCCCGAATTTAATTTTTGAAGTTTTCAACTTAATTTTTGCCTCGAGATTCATGTCCGATCAAGATAATTTTGTGATGACATATCACTATATATAACCTTTTTATAGTTTCTTTTCTAGATTTTCATTTATAATGGGAAGAAATTATTTTTATATGACTAAATCTAGTATTTTTAAGACTAGCTAGCTAGCTTTGAGACCATAATATTTTGTATTTTTTATGAAACATATTAATTTATAATTTCATCATAATATTTTTAATAAGGCTTTAAAAGTTAATTTTGAATTCAATTTGGGATCTATAAGATAAGATTTAGGAGCTGTACGTTTGGCTGTAAGTACGATTTATCAAATTTGTTGTTCTAATAAAGTAGATTTTAAAGTATGAAGTTGATGATCATAATTAACTATCTTCAAGCATTCTCAGAGCCAAGAAACTTAGGATTTGTTTGGGAAGTCTTTTTTTTTTCTTCCTAAAGCAGAAGCTGCTTTAATAAGCAATAAGAAAGTCATTCCAAACAAAACCTTAGTTATTTGATTATGTAACAATCTTCAAACCAAATAACCTTTTTGTTTTCTTTATCCTGTCTATGCTCTTCCTAAACCACTAGGCTTGTTTAGGGCTTGCTTATTCGTCATCGCTATTTTTCTTCTTTGTTGCTGCTTCGGCTTTGCGTGTAGTAGCCTTTGAAAGAGTTGCTAAAGAAGTTTCATTGCCTACTTCAATGAAATTATTTCTGTCGGATCAAAAGTCACAAGTGAAGCTTGCCGCAAAGCTATTTGCTCATTCGTTAAATCCTGATAAATTCATTGAACTATAGGATTAAGTAAATCCCGTATTTACGGAACATGTTCGGGATATTGTGGAAGTTAGAACTGCTAATAAAATTATCGCTTCGATCTCTCTTTCCCAATAATTACAAAACTACTACGTAAGATTTTTGCAGCGAACAACAATTACAATAGTGCTACAAATATTTTTGTGGTCATTAAAATCGAAGCCATAGGTTAAATTAAGTGATGCAAAAGTCCTATTTTTTTGTAATATGATATTTTGTTTATACTCACTTTTGTTTTAAATTTTGATTGCTATTTTTTAAATTTTACAAAAAATAAAATTTATTTTAAAAACTATTAAATTCAAAATAAATTATTTTGTATACATTTCAAATTCTAAAAAAACTTTTACAAATAGATAAAGTATAAAATGCTAATGTTTATAATTTAACAATTGCATTATTAAATATTAATAAGTCTGTGTTACCAGTCTATTGATGTAGAAATATTATTTTGTATTATTAGCATGGAACTAAGAAAAAAAAATTTAAAAATAATAAAAAAAAACTAAATATTAGTAGTAGGGGGAAGAAGTTTTAGCTTAATATTTAATGCAATTTCATTGAAATTTAGGCTTCGTTTGGACGGCTTTTTTATTGCTTCTTGAAGCAGTAAAAAGGTCGTCCCAAACAAAGCCCTAGGCTTCCTTTGGGACTGTTTTCTTTCCTTTTTTTTAGGGGCCGCTTTCTTAGTGCTTCTTAAAGTAACTTTCTAGTATAAAAATTATAATTTTTGTACTAAAAAACTGCTTTAAGAAACAGTAAAAAAACTGTACCAAATGAAATCACTTTGTCCTTCTTGAAAACATATTGACCGCTTTCTATTATGAAAAAAATTGAGCATCAATCAATTCTCATTAAAATAATAATGTTTAGCTAAAAATTTTGAGCTTCATTTTGGACAGCTTTCTTACATTTAAATCAGCTTTTTAGTACAAATATTTCTAGAACTTAGAAATTTTTGTATAATAAAGTTCCTTTAGAAAGCTATCTCAAACAAAATCTCAGGCCTCGTTTGGGACGGCTTTTTTACTGCTTTTTAAAGTGGAGTTTTAGTACAATTTTTTTTATTTTCGTACTAAAACTCCGTTTTTGAAAGAAATAAAAAAGTCATCCCAAACGAAGCCTCAGTCTTTATTTGGAATAGCTTTTGACTTTTTTTTTTTTTTATGCTTTCAAGGATTTTTTTATTAAAAAATTCCAATAGAAAACTCTAAAAAAAATTTCCTAACTAAGCCTCAATTAGAATTAAGATCAAAAATATTTTTTGAACTAATCGAATAAAATACGGAATCTAATTTTATCATCGCTAAAAATTATTTATGATGTGTGACAGTCAGGACAGAATCATTTGTTTCAATCAGAGGAAACCAACACTATTATTTATTCGTAAATCATAGGTTCATAAGAGTTGAAATAATTATAATTAAGAAATTTTTGGCCGAAAAAGTCAAACTCTGCTAGTTTTTAGGAGAAATGCTTATATATCGACTCAAAAATTGGTTGCAAGCACTTAGAAAATTTTATGATTCTAAGGCTTCGTTTGGGACGGCTTTTTTATTGCTTTCTAAAACGGAGTTTTAGTACAAATTTTTTTATTTTTGTATTAAAACTCCGTTTTAGAAAACAGTAAAAAAGCCGTCCCAAACGAAGCCTAAGTGTTCTCCGACAAATCTATTATATATATATTATAATATATATGGAAGCAGATCCAAATCTCTATAAGAAATCAAATCTATTCTTGACTTCTCAAACATTACAAGTATTAATATGTCAATATATCATCAAAAAATTATCTTGATCAAGCACGAATATCGAAGTAAAATTGAGTTGTAAGTTTCCAAAATTAAGTATGGGATCATCCAAACTCCGATTGCAGCAAACTTATATTCAAACTGATCATCCCGAAAAGACGAACCCAACAACATTAAAACCAGCCATATCCGCGCCCAAATGAGCCCAAAGCAAGGGTTCATAGCATATTTAAATTGTTCAAAGCTTAATTTGGAATAACAAACAAACACTAAACGTAACATGATTATAATCAGAACGAGCGGCTCGACGAGACTAATCCAACGAGCCTAATATCACTAAATTCTTCTCGACCATCGCTGGAGTTCCTCTCGATCGCCGCTGGAGTTCCTCCTGACTGTCGCCAAAGTTTCTTCCTGACTGTTGTCAGAGTTCTTCCCTATTGTTGCCGAAGTTTCTTCCCGACTGTTGCCAGAGTTCTTCCTGACCGTCGCTAGAGTTTCTTCCTGATCGTCGCCGGAATTTCTTCTTAATCGTTGACAGAGTTTCTTCCCACCCGTTGCTAGAGTTCTTCCATACCGTTGACGAAGTTTCTTCCTAAATATCGCAGGAGTTTCTTCCCGGCCACCGCAGGAGTTTCTTCCCAGCTGTCGCTGAAGCTTTTCTCAACCACCGCCTTACTTCCGCTCGTTTATCAATCATCACTTTATTCTTGTCTGATTATTCAATCTGCTATAATTCCAACATCTCCATGTAAAAAGAAGAATCAAACTTTGTAATCCATCCAAACTTAGTAGGAATTTCTCATCTTGGCCACGCCCCATGGTTTTTCCCTTTCTTGGTTTTCCACGTAAAAAAAAGTTCCTGATCTTTCTCTCTCTCAACTATCTGTTGGTGCACCGGATATACTTACATTGCTAAGACGCTATATTTTTTACTCTACTGCCACGTATATTCTCGTTCGCAACAAGTATTTTAATATATCGTAATTAAAATACTTTGAAGTTATTTGAATGAATGTAAAATAATACATGCAGATTATTATTATTATTATTTTACTTGAAGTAAAATAATTGTATTATATAGTATAAAGATGATGATGATTGGTGGACAACAGTATGGGTGGTGACTGAGTGGCTAATAGTGGCAACCAAAAGAGAAGTGATGATGGTCATGGTGTTGGCTGAAGGTAGTTGATGGTAGCAGCGATCGTGGAAGTCGTCAGTGATGGTCTGCTTCGGTCGATGGTAGCGGCCAGTGGAAATGGTAGTTGCAATGGGCGGCAGTGGCGGCTGGTGGTGCTGGCGAAGGTATCGGCAGGCGACTACAGTTGTGATGAATTTATAGTTATTTGGAAATCAAACGAATTCCAAGTATACCAAATTTACACTGGAAAGTGCATTAAACATACCTTAAAATTTTATAATGCATTTATTTTATTTCAAAATAAATATTAATAGTTTCAAAACTTTTATATTTGAAATACTTTACACCCATTTTATTTCGGGCCAAACAATCCCATAAGTTATATAGAAAATTACAAAGTCTATTTCAAATACACGTTTAAAACCAATAAACTAGTCTTGATCGAGTAGAAGCTTAAGGAGCCATTAGAGAGAGCATATCCACCTGTTACTATCATTAAAGTCATTAAAACCAATTATTTAGCGTTAATTACTCTTAATTTGCTCATCTTCTTGTCTCAAAGATAGATTTTAATGATAATTAAAACAAAGAAGAGCATCTAATGGTGGTAGCATATGCTTTTTCTTATATTAATTATAACCTAATCCACATCTAGTTAAACAAATCACACCATCTTTATTATATTATTGCCAACTAGCGCATGAATCTAGTACATTTAGATTTTGTTTGGGATGGCTTTCTTACTGCTTCTTAAAGCAGCTTTCTAGTACAAAAAGTTGCTTGGGCTAGAAAGCATCAAGCAGTAAGAAAGTCGTCCCAAACAAAACCTTAATTTTCATGATTACCATAATTTGCTTGGGCAATGGTCTAACCTAATTCAAGCAATTGATCACAAGACTCACTTTTTATTTTATTTTAGGATCTATGGAACAATTTTAATTTTTTATAAAATTCGTTGTGAAGTCGTAATCGAAAAAACAAATTAACTATTCTTATTGTAAGAAATAGTTTTTCAATTGTGTAATTTTTAAGAAATAATGTTAAATTATAAGAAATAGTAACCAAACAAAATTTTGATTGTTGTCCAAAACAAACAAAACATCAATTATAGGCACAAAAAAGAATGATATTTGAGGTACACATTAAAACTAAAGCATTTAAATTTGAGTACAATTAGGAGGGTATCAAAATCTGAGTGCATTGAATATGAGTTATGGTAAGATCATCAACCTGATTGATAAATAGAGCACGTGAACTCACCAACACGAGAGATTATTTTGTGCGGACAGTGAACTGCGCCGTCCGGAGACAAATTAGAATACGCCATGTCAGCGGTACCGAGTGGTATCGAGCCATGGTACGGAGCAGAGGGCGAAATACCGCATTCTGATTGGTTTCCGGATGGCGTTCAACATCCGCATATAATGGCAACAAGCCAAAGCTCCAAAGTAGTGAGCCCGAGCCACAACATTGCCCAAATAAATAAAATATAGCCGCAGAACCAACAACAGCCAACACATATTAAAAAAAAAAACACCAACAATCGAAAATCCACAACACCAAAACAGCAACCACCACAGGTGTTGACAATAACAAGACAGCCTTTCAACCAATGCTGCCAACAAGTTGCGCCCAAGAGGAAAAAAACATAGCAAGGATCAACCCAACCAACCAAAACAACCTCACCTCCAAAAAACCAATCAACCAACAATGTTATAGATGTTTTGATTACTCTGTTAATTTGGAAATTAATACGATGATTCTTAGGTCTAAATGCATACAAATATCTTCTCTTAATCAAATTTCACGTTAAACTCTTTGGTGTCTAAAAACAAAAAGTATAGCCCTAAAATTAGAATCTCGGTTTTACAGTAAGATGTAGAAGGGTGTAGATGAGTCGAGCCAGCTCGAACTCGACTAAGTAACGAGCTCGCACGCCAAACTCATCGATCCTCGAGCTGGATAGACCCGACTCTTGACCTTGCGAGCTGGCTCGCAATAGCTATTAGATTTTATTTTTTAAAAAATAATTAATCTTTTCCCTGTTTACTCGAAAAAAAACGTTGTAGTAACTGAAGTCACAGCTTCAAAGTAAATGAGTAAAAGTAAATAAAGGAGCCTCGAGCTCAAGTTGACGTCATGATTTGGCCCACAATCCTAACTCGAATTAGACATGACTCGAACTCGGCTCGACTCGACTCGACTTGTTTACTCCTTTTACCTACACAATGAAATACGTGAGAATCTTTTCTACTCCACAAATAATCTCACATATCTTATAGACTAGAAAGTCCAGAGATGCAAGTCTTGATTATATTATTTTTCTATATTATTTAATGTGGCTAATGCACAACTCGCATAAATTATTTTTTTTAAATTGTTCAATTTCCCCTGAGAATTTTTGTACTTGATAGAATGATTATAAAATTTTCTTTTTCCAAACCAATATAGAAAGATTTGGTAGCCGACTATGATATTTCTAATAAGCCGGTTCAATTAAATCACCCAGGCATGTCATGCATTTCTGGAATATCTTTTTTAATCACCGACAAAGTCACAAAAATGACCCAAAATCTATATATAAATTATTGCTGTGTTATCACTAATACAAGAGCCCCATTGATGATAACGCCAACTGATCAAGACAGTTACTCTTAGACAGTTAAGCACTATATATATGCACGCCAGGTCTTTAAGAAACATCAATTGCCATCCAATTATACGAGAAATTATTGTTTGTAGAGATCGGACGCATAATGTCGTTTGGAGACCAATCAGATTGCAACATATCAGTGGCACCGAGCCGCAGTACTGTGCAATACCGAGCCGCGGTGCCAAGCACAGAGGGTGATGTGGTGCATTCTGGTTGGTCTCCGGACGGCATTCGACGTCCGCACAGAATAATTAATCCAAGTATACAGATTTGTAGGGAAGAAAGTAGCTCAAAGTCAAACTTATTCTCAATAAGTTGTTCTGGATGGGTTCTTAGCTCTTACCTCGTATATTGTCAAAGTATCTGAGGAATAATTGGCTAAAAAGGGAACGCATTGTAATTAAAATGCTTTAGAGTTATTTAAATGACTGAAAATAAATGTAGATGAGCTTAAAGTAAAATAAATGCAATGTAAAGTCCAAAAATGATGGTGACAGCGGGCGGCGGGGGAGGTAGTGGCTGAAGGTGGCGATAAATAGTGGCGATGGGTGGTTATGGTAGTTGCAGGCGGCGACGTGTGACAATGATGACAGTGGTAGCCAAAGGTGAATATTGATGGTAGTTGGTGGTGGTCATTGGTGACAGTCGAGGCAATGATGGCGATGGAGGCGGACGACTGTAATTGTGATGAATTTATAATGTATTTGAAAATTGTCCTAATTGAATGAGTTCCAAATACACCAAATTTATAGATATTTGGATATTCCACATACATTTAAAATTACATTATATAGAATATTACTAAAAGCCTTTTCAAATACACGATTAAGACCAATAAACTAGTCTTGATCGAGTAGAAGTTTAAGGAGCTATTAGAGAGAGCTTATCGACCTGTTACTATCATTAAAGTCATAAAACCAATTAATTAACGTTAATTACTCTTACTTTGCTCATCTTCTTGTCACAAAGATAGCTTTTAATGATAATTAAAACAAAGAAGAGCATCTAATGGTGGTAGCCTATGTGTTTTCTTATATTAATTATAACCTAATCCACATATAGTTAAACAAATCACACCATCTTTATTATATTATTGCCAACTAGCGCATGAATCTATTACATTTAATTTGCATGATTACCTTAATTTGCTTAGGCAATGGTCTAACCTAATTCAAGCAATTGATTACAAGCCTCACTTTTCATTTTCTTATAGCTTTACATAAGCATCCATTTTGGTCTTCATTTGAATTTAGTTTCCTTTGTTATTTTTCAAAATATGGAGCTAAAACATTTTATAATTTCAGAAACATTACAATAATGTGCATCCAAATACTTTAAGAGTTTGATTCAAGCAAAGTCAACTGGGTTTAGGGCAACTTGGCAAAATATGAAGAATGAAGATGGTGAACTCACCAGGCTCACAATGAATCCGCCAAGTTCATATAGTAAATCACTTAACCATATTTAATCCAAAGCTTAACCCGAGCCAAAAAGTTATGAGAACACACTACATTCAGTTTTGCCAAAGACTTCACTCATCAATTCAATAGTCTCACTTACTTTAACCATCAAGATGATGACTTTATCGAATGACTATCCACATGAATTTTTGTACTTTGGGTTATACGCATCATATATTTTGATGTATTTTCTTATATTTACATAACTTTTCTTGAAGAACCGAAATAGAGCCCAGAGCCTATAAATAGAAGGTTTATGGAGGATTTTGGATACATAAAGCTCTTGTTGGGCACAAAATTTCCCTAATTTTGGCCATTTATTAAAATCCCAAGCTTTGCTCTTGATTTCTCTCTCTCTCTCTCTCTCTCTCTCTCTCTCTCTCTCTCTCTCTCTTTGTGAGTAACATTTTAGTGTTATTCATTTGTAAACTTGGAATAAAATCTTGAAAGGGGCAATGAGTGTGGATTGATGCCAAAAACCATTAGCTAAGCACTACGATAAGCAAATAAGGAAAAAAAAGGCTCATGAAACATGGATAATCAAACATTCATGATAAAAAAACAAATAAAGATAGAAGAAATAATCACAAGGATGATCCATGAATTTTTTGAGCTTATCCCTAGAATAGCTCCAAAGGAAAAGATAGTAGAAGGGTCTTTAGATTTGCTCATTCCAAGGAAACCAACAAAGTGCAAGGGCATTAACTTCAAACTTGATGAGACCTACTATTTGGACAATAGTGAAGAATTCACTCCCCCTCCCCCGCAAATCAAGAAGAGGAAATCTGAACAAATTAATGTATTCTTATGTGAGATTTTGGTGGTGAAATTAATCACTAATAAAATTCAAAATTCCTTACCTAAAATCTTATAAGGGAAAATAGATTTTGCTAATCAGCTGGCTTACTTTAAGTCAGTTATATCTTTATTAAACATCAATAATCATTAAAGTGTTAATTATTTTTCATTAAAAAATGCCTTTAAGATGATTCTTGTGCCTTCCGGTAAGAGCAATAACATTGTTCTTGAGGTCAAAAGAATCTTCATCAATCAATTTATTAGAGATCGGAAGCCATTGAAAATATTACTAGCTTTATTAACGATAAAAAAAAATCCCAAAATCCATTGCAAAAATTTACCACTCACTTACAACATGAATGTAAAGTGTGAAACATCTAGAACTAGAGCTGTCAATAATGGACCCGACCCGAACCCGGCCCGAAAATTTCGGGTTAGGGTTGACCCGAATCCGAAACGGGTCGGGTTCGGGTCTGAAAAATTGACCCGTTTGCAAAACCGGGTCGGGTTCGGGTCTGAAAAATTGACCCGTTGCAAAACCGGGTCGGGTTCGGGTTGACCCGGAAACCCGGGAATGACCCGATTTGACCCCGCGTCGCCCCGCATCAGCCCCTCCCCGCGTCGCCCCGCGTTAGCCCCTCCCCGCGTCGCCTGGCTCGCCCCGCGTCGCACCGGCCCCGCCCCGCGTCGCACCGCGGCACCGCCCTAGGTCGCGTTAGCCCCGCCCCGCCCCGCGTCGCGTCACGCCAGCCTCGCATCGCACCCGCCCCGCGTCGCGTCGCACCGCCCTGCGTTGCACCCACCCCGCGTCGCACCACCCCGCGTCGCGTCACGCCAGCCTCGCGTCGCACCCGCCCCGCGTCGCGTCGCACCGCACCGCCTCGCACCCACCCCGCGTCGCACCGCCCCGCGTCGCGTTAGCCCCGCCCCGTCGCCTGGCTAGCCCCGCGCCTGGAAACAAGAGGGTTCGGGTCAACCCGAACCCGAAGCAGGTCGGGTTCGGGTCCAGGAAATTGACCCGTTTGTAAAAACGGGTCGGGTTGACCCGAACCCGAATAGTGCCGGGTCAATTTCGGGTTTGACCCGAACCCGACCCGTGACCCGAAATTGACACCCCTATCTAGAACTCACTATCACCCATGGCACATTAATACATGGACTAAAAGAAGGTCTTTCATGTACGCACTAAGACTAAAGCAACTAAGGTTTCATTTAGGATGGCTATCTTAATGCTTCTTAAAGCAGCTTTCTAGCACTTTTGTACTAGAAAGCTGCTTTAAGAAGCAATAAACAAACGAAACTTAAATTTGTTGGAAAAAATATTGAAAATCACCAATAACTACATAAACAAACAAGAATACAATTAGGAGGGGTATGAAAATCTCAATACATGGAGTATTGGAGCTCACAGAAAAAGAGATAATTGAAAAAAAAAATATGAAAATTAAAACTTTTTACCGATTAATTTCCTAAAAAACTTTAATATGGCTAATGCATAACACTTCTCACATAAATTAAATATTTTAATTGTTCAAATTCTCTTGAGAACTTTGCACTTAAGAGTTAATTATGGAATGATTATAAAAATCTCTTTTTCCAATTTATCAATATGGAAAGATTTGGAAGTAGACTATGATATTTCTAATAAGCCGGTTCCGTTAAATCACAAAAGCATGTCATGCAAAAAAAAAATCTAAATTATTGTTATTTTATCACTAATAGAAGATCCCTATTAATGATAAAGCCAGCCTGTTCAAGACATTCGCTCTTTCATAGTTAAGCAATACATATATATATATATATATATGAAAAAATCCTTTATATTCACCCACATGGTCGCTCCTATGCGAAGAAACTTGAGTGAAAAATTGATGATGAGAGCAATGAGAAAAGATGATTTGGAAAGGGTGAAAGTTTGTCCTTCTATATAACAATATATAGGATAACAATGGATATTTTTATCTAAACTAAACTTTTGAGTATATTTTTTCACCTTCAAACAACATTCAATCATATATATGATTTGTCTCATCCAATAATTTAAAATCCATGCTGATAAAAAAATTCAATTAGGATATATCCTAGGCTAGGGGGTGTAAATGAGTCTAGTTTGAGTCGGGAGTCACTCAAGCTTAGCTCTCCAATTCAATGCTAGGCTCAAAAGCAAGATCAAGCTCGACTTATTGGAATAACAATAGATTTGAGCTTGGCTCATGAGCACGATCAATGGTAAGCTACGACTCTTGCGACTGGGGCTCATTGGGGAATGCAACAAGGGCGAGGTTAATGCTATTGACGAATCTTGCAACTGCTTTTCCGCCTTTTCGTTAGAGACAACAACTAAGGGACTAACACCATCGGGGGAAAATGTGGTTGGAGCTCTATGGACAAGGTAGCTACAGGATCATGGGCAGACACAATGAGAGCTTCTTAGAAATGGTAAAGATGGAACCAACTCCATTGCCGGTAAGACTCAATGAGATTTTGATTTAATCAAATGACAATTGAAATTTGTGAGGAATTGGTATTAGTATGGGAGCAAACGCTGCCCTAAATAGAACAAAAAAAGGACCTTGATTTAATTGAGCCATCTTACGAGCTAATAAGTCAAATAGTGTCTAAAAATTAATGAGCTTATATTTGAGTTTGTCCTTGAGCTCCAGGTCCGAGATTTTATTTGTGACAATTTTTTATTATTTTAAAAAAAATGTTAATACTAAATTTGTTAGTTTAAAAACTTCTTATATTAAAAACTTTCCTTAGAAAATAATAGGAAATCGACAAACTTGTTAATAAGCCAACTTTGAGACACCTCGCGAGTCTCGCCCTCGCTATTTTTTTTTTTCCAGGTTGTGGTCGGAGACTCCAAGCGCCCTTCCATCTGAGGGCGATCTGCTTGGATAACAGCCTCACGTTCTCAAATTGGTCCCAGCTGACTATAAAACCAAAAACCTAAAGTAGGAGAGAGTGAGTCGCCACCGTTGCAATGATCAGCATCCTAGCGCAGGTCGTTAGTAGTTCTCCGATATGTCTCCATTGCCTTCGCTTTTGTTTTGTATTTTGCCCTGATTTTTGTTCCCTTTGAACTTTCAATTTATGTTTGAAGTCGATGCAGAAAGATAACCCTTTTCTTGTCTCGTTTGTATCAAATTGTATTCTTTTGATGATGATTCATGTCCTTCTGTAGGAAAGAGAAAAAAGGATAAATTTTACTAAACGTAATCTCATGAACATCAGTGTTTATGATGGCAGGAACGCCTTCTCGGTGCGGCTTTGGGCTTCGCATTTGTGGGAACAATCGTCTTTGAGCAACGGAGAGGGATATATGGCTCGATTGCGGATGATAAATCTGTTCAAATTGAAAAATATGAGGTAAATCTGATATGAGTCTTATCTATGTTTGATTTGTTTGGCTGTAATTTATTTATATGACTAAATCAGTTACCTCTGCTAAATATTTTGATTTCTAACTATCAATAACAACATCAAGCCTTTATGCCACTATGTAGGCTCGGCTACATGAATCCTTTTTTTGTATTGTGTCCTGGTAAGAGTCAGGGGCGGATCCAGCTTCTTTTTTTAGGGTGGGCAGAAAAAAATTTTTTGGTAGTAGATGGGCAAAAATGATTAGCTTTGATAAAATTAGGGCAAAAAGATTTTTTTAGAGGGGCAAAATACCCAAAATATTCCAAAAAATACCCTCTAAAATTAAAAAAAATAAAATTTGAGGGTGGGCATTCGCCCCCCCTCACTACCATGGGGATCCGCCCATGGTAAGAGTTAAATTCTCATTTAAATCTTATAAAGAAAGACCATTTCCAATATTTTCTAACAAGTACTTTTAGGTTTACCTCTAACTTTCTTAACATAAGTCAAATCTAATACATCTATTTTCCTAACCGGGTCATCGGAAGGCCGCCATTTTATATGACCAAACCATCTAAGATGACTCTCTCTATTTTTATCTTCCATTGGAGCTACTCCAACCTGTTCACGTATATGCTCATTTCGTATCCTGTCTCTAAGAGTAAAGCCACTCATCCATCTGAGGATCCTCATCTCTATAACACTTAACATAATATTATGCTTATATTTGAATGGTCAACATTCTGCACCATAAAGCATTGTAGGTCTATCCACAATCTTATAGAATTTTGAGGGGGACTTTTCTTTTGATTTCTAACTATGAATAAATAATTTTGTTCCTCCTTTTTAATATAACAAAAAGAGAGAAAGGAAAATGTTAAACCAGTTAAGTTTCATATTTTATGGATTGGGGTATTCATATTACAAACGTCCTTATATACACTCTCGCATGAGTTGAGGACCTATCATAAATTTTATGGTCTTCTTGCTACTTATTTCAGGAAAATTTGCCTTCAATGTTTTGCTCAATACAGCTAGTTGGTTTTTTGATGTTAGGTATAAATTATTTCATTGTTCAAGGGTTTTTTCTGGTTTGTTGCAAATATTTTGCAATGTTAAAAGAATCCTATGGTTGCATTTTCTTGATAGGGGTGTTGAGGTGGGAATGAACTAAAAACTGGGCTGATGTAAACTAAATGTAATTTTTTTGCAGCAAACCAAATACACAGACAATTATGTTTTTCTTCTATTTTGTTAACTTTACATCTATTTTATAACAGCCAAACCACTCCAAGGTCCATATTGCTGGAAAGACATGCCATGCTACTTAAATTGGATTCAGATGTCTTGATTTTTTTTTTTAAATTAATTTACTCATTTTCTGCTATCTATGATCTTGTTGGACGGATAAGGAATGTAACAACCATCTACTAAGCTTTTTCATATTCCCTCATGATGGAAAGTCTCTTTACTTGACTTTAATTGGCTTTTGATCAATTAGGAACCATCTATGGCTGGTTTGAAGTTGGAGACCTTGAATGAGAAGAGGAGAAAGTTTGTGGGCATAAGAATTAGAAGAAGAACAAACATTGTTTGTTTACAAGAAAATGGAAAAGGGAAAAATCCAATAATATTGGGGAATGCTCTTAGTTATTGTATGTTGGAAATATTAATAATAGGAATGAGACTAGGTTAGTAGTCGATAGAGCATAAAGATATACAATTTTTTAGGTGAATAGGGTGGGTGATATAATGATTGTTATTAAGATAATTATTGTTGAGTGTATTATAAACATGATTAATGCTTGTGTTTATCAACTTGGATAAGAGCTTTGTTCAAAAAAATTAATTTTGGAAAGTGATAGATGAATTTCTACATTGTATGCATGAGGAAAAAATGATATTTATTGGAGGTGACTTAAATTGACATATATGTTTCTAGTAAGATCACTATAGAAAAGTTAGTTATTTTCGGCATACAAATCTGCTAGAAAAAAGGCAAAATCCATCGCGAAAATACACGTCAGAAATTCATTTGTGTCGAGCGACGGATTTATGGCAAACGTATGACGGATTTTTAGTTCCAAAAATGACGTTTTCGTTACAGTTATCCGCCTTAAATTGCAACTGATTAGCGACGACGCGTCCGCCGTAAAACCACAATTCCCATGAAAATATGTCATATCATACTTTGCGGCGAAAATTCCACTGCAAATCCTCCGCAACTGTACCATAAATAAAAAAAGTACCCTATGTCAATTATTCAACTTTACAACAATCATAGTCCAAACAGTTTTTAAGTAATGATTAAATATGCTAATATTTTAACAAATACTACTTACAACACTGCTACAATAAATATATTGTACAAATTGTTTATAATTGTTCTATAATAGTACAATATTGTTACAATAAACGTTATAATAAACATAATTATTATATATCGAAAAAAACAAAATGCATTAAAAAACAAAGACAATCTAATTTGAATCTATATCCGCACTCTTTTGCTCGGCCAATGCAAGCTCAAGTTAATTTCCAGTAATCTGCACTTATATTCTCTGAAGCTCATCTAGTATCTACATGTGCGTGTGTACTTGTGATTTTCGGACATGCTCTAGCTCTACTGTTAGGTTAGTCACATGTTGGCTATACAAATTCTCCTGGCTATTTGCAGAGTAGGTGGAGGCACCATAGGATTGTTTCTCATTCACGTAAGTTTGCGAGCCTAATCCATAAACTCGTCCCTTCTGCATTCCTTCTATTGCCTACGACCAAATGTGAACCCCCAGATAATGCTTTATCAGCTGTAGTCTGACTCTCTCAAAGCCGTGTATATTCATCCTACAAAACATAACATAAGATTAATCATCGTATAATCGTCACTTATATTATTTCTCTAAGTATTGTAAACTTATATACATACATAGACCCTTCTCACTCGTTCGTCCATCCACTGTTGTTTCTCTTGAAGCTTATGGTGTGACTATACATCTCAACAGCAGTGGGTTTTCTATCCAGCAACTCATTCTATAATATACTTAGATTAGCATGCATATCCAAATAAATTATTAAAATCTTTTAAAATTCTTACCAATCGTCTTATGTGCTCAGTGTGTGAAATTGAGCCCCTCGTATGGAGGGAGCTACTCAAGCCCTCAACTTCAAAAGCTTGATTATGTTTATTCTGCTCCCTCTTTATATAATCTGGGCTGCCCCAAGCAGTGTTGAGGTCGGCCCATACATTCTCTCCAATCCAGAGCGATCGCTCGCTTGTACTCCTAATGCGTGTGAACATATTTCACAGGCGAGTTGCTTCACGTTTTTCAAAATTCATTTTGATATTTATACCATGCTTCGACAAGCAGTAAAAATCTCTGTATATAAAAATTAGAATATATATTATTTTTTTTAGCTTAATAAACATGGACAGATATTTTAAATATTGCTATTTACTAACCTCAATTTTCCAAAATCACATGTCGCGCACATCCTTAGGTATTTTTTTCCAAGAAACATATGGTGCATCAAACATGCTCCTTATGATGTCCCATATCCTGTGTGTGGGTTGCTTTAACGGATGAAACCTGCACAAAATATTTGGTTGAAAATATTACTTCTCAAAATATATGAGTAATATAAAACATGCATTCCGTACATGTCACCCTCACCCTTAAGTTAAATCAACATGCGCCCATCTTTGGTCGATGTTGCTGTAGTCTGGGTGGAAGGCTTTGCTGCAATCTCGGTGGAAGATCTAGCTGCAGAGGGCTGAGAGAGTGGTGGGTAGTAGAATGTCGGGATGTATGATGGATAGGGATGACTAGAAGGGACTCCCTGTGAAGATGGTGGAGGGTAGTATGGGTAGAAGGGAGCAATCTACATAGGGTCTGGTGACAGAAAGCGGGGGTCTTTGGAGTAAAATTGTGGACTCCTTATGGGAGGTGTAGGCAAAGGCGGACTCGCCTAGGTATGGGTGACAGGATTTGAAGAAGAGGTTATCTCAATACCTCCACCCCTACTGGATCGTTCAACAGTATGCTTCTTGCGCTTAAAGATGTCATGATCGATCGTGCAGGGGGGAGGGGGTGCTCATGACCACCAGAAGCCATCTGCAAAAAATTAAAGAAGAATTAGTTTACTTCTGAAAATAACTTTCACAATAAAATGCTAAAAATTAAATAACATACATAATAACTGTAAAGAAATAAATGTGTTTGTTGTAAAATGCAGGAATTAAATAATTGTTAAAATAACTTGTATAACTTATCGAAAATTGAAAAAACATACTTAGTGAAGTAAGTATTGCTATGTTGTCAAAAAAGACATGCGTTTAATATGAACTGCAGAAACCAGTTAGTGCACCAAAATATGCATATAAGAAAGATTTTAAGCCAAAAATATACATTACCTTCTAACTATTAATCACTTAGTGATTCACTTCCATCTGACGAGACCACATCCTCACTACTAACATCTTCTTCAATATTTTTTCAATGTCTAAATCTACCTCCTTTAATTGCAACTCAGTCTCGTTAGTTGTAATTTGATCATCGTCATCATTAGCAGGCTCTTTAAAGTTTGACATATACTCTTCTTGATATGCTGCTAGTATTAATGTGGTATTCTCAATGACCTCCCTAGGTTTAGTCTTGATAACAACAAACTAATCTTGTTTACTTGCAATCTACCCCATATAGTTAGTATAGAACACTTGGCTAGCCTAGCTTGCAATGACAAATGGATCATACTTTTTATATATTCTACCTCACTTTACTTCTGTAATAGCATAAAGTGGATGCACTCTTGGTCCTATCTTTTGTACTTGATCAAATCAATCACAATTAAAGAGATATAAGTTGTTCCCTTCACCAGTCATCACCCGTATGGTTGTTCCCTTGAACACATACACCACAGTTTTCTATTTTCTGACCATCACACTAAGCTTTGCTTTGAAACATGTAATCATTGACAATAAAATTAGCCAACATTTTACTACTCTCATAGGTCCCCATGCTAGATCCACTGGTCCTTTATCTTGCACATCTCTAGCTTCAGTGTGGACCTGATTGGTGCAGGAAGTGTAGCTATGTTGTTATCATGTTCGCTAAGTTAATTGATTTTGACATATAAGGTAGAAGTGATTTATCGAAATACATACCGCATTTTTTAACCAATTTGAAAATTCAGATTCAACTCTCTTTTCCTCTGTTGGTATTGATGTAGTCAAATCATTAACAAAATTCCTACAAAATTTTTGAATTTAGAGTCTCTATGTCTGAGCCTATGAAATGTATAGAATGTTACCTCAAACGTACTCAAGATATGACTCAATTTCAGCACAATTAAGTAGTGTGTACAACGTGATAACTCTTATTACCTTTTCTATCTAATAATGCACGGTGCAAGCCCCTGCTTGCTTGCCACATCTATTGAATACATATATGCTATTGGTAGATTGACATATATCTGGATTATCCAAATTTTGAGATACAGTAGTCATTATTGATTGTAACTCTGGGTCGAAGTAGTATGGACAAAATTGGCTAGTCTCATATATTAGTCTCAAATAAATCACATCCCAAAGGATTAATATGATGAGCCCCCTCCCGACAGTCGATTACGAACATCTTTAGACACAAGAAGCATATTGGTGGATGATCCAATAAGGGTGGAGGTACCGAGGGGACCTCTTTTTCACAGCTCGTCACCACCCATATTCAATCGAGCTCGTCTTTACATACACCTCCCGCAGGGAGTCTTCAGTTTTACTCCCAAGATTCATGCTTTGCATCACAAGACCCTATACAGATTTCTCCCTTATACCCGTACTACCCCTTACCATCTTCTCAGAGAGTCCCTTCCACTTATCATTTCCATCATATGTCCTACCATTCTACTACCCACCACCTGCTTAGCCCTCTATAAACCTTCCATTGAGACTACAGTAGGACCTTCCACCCAGACTGCAAAGAGATTTTTATTGGTTGTTGGAGCATGGTATAAATATCATAATAAATTTGAGAAACACTGAGCAACTCGCCAGCGAGACATGTCATAGGCATTAGGAGGACAAACGAGCGACCATTCTGGATTGGAGAAAATATATGGGCCAACCTTGATAGCACTTGGTGTAGATTAGATTATACAAAGACAAGGTAGAAAAATAAACATAATCAAGCTTCTGACGTTGGAGGCTTGGGTAACTCCCTCCATACGGGGGGCTCAGTTACATACATTGAGCACAAGCGACGATCGATAAGAATTTAATATATTTTAATAATTTATTTGGTTATGCATGCTAATCTAGGTATATTGCAGAAGGAGCTACTGAATAGAGAACCCATTATTGTTGATTTGCACAATCACATCCACAAGAATCAGGAGTATCAGTAGTGGGTGGACGAGCAAGTGAGGAGGGCCTATGCAAGTATATAAGTTCACAATACTTAGAAAAATATTAAAAGTGATGATTATATGATGATTAATCTTTTGTTATATTTTGTAGGATGGGTATACTCGACTTAAAGAGAGCCAGGTTATAGCTTGTGAGACATCATCAGGGGGTTCAAGATATTTTTGGCTATCGCATTTGATCCCATGTGGTAGGCGGAATACAAAAGGGACGAGTTTATGGATTAAGCTTGCAGGCCTATGTGCATGAGGGACAGTCCTCTGGTGCTTACAGCTACTTTGGAAACAACAAGAAGAGTTTGTATAGCCAACAAATGGCTAACCCGACAGCATAGCTTAAGCATATTGAAAATCACAAGTGGACATGCACATGCATATACTAGATGAGCTTTAGAGAATGAGATATCAAATTAGTGAAAATTAGTCTACGTCTGCATCGACTAAGTAGGAGAGTGAGGATACAGATTCTGATTAGATTGTCTTTGCTTTTTGATGCATTTTATTTTTCTGATGTATAAGAACTATGTCTATTATAACATTTATTGTAGCATTATTATATTATTGTAAAATAGTTGTAAATAGATTGTGCAATATGATTATTATATCAGTGTTGTAAGTAGTGTTTGTTGAAATATTATCATATTTAACCATTACTTAAAAACTGCTTCAACTATAATTATTGTAAAGTTGAGTATTTGATATGATGTGCTTTTTTTATATTGTACAAGTTTGTCGTAAAATTTCCGCCGCAAAGTATTATAGGACAAATTTTCATGCGCCGTAAATTTACGACGGATAACTGTAACGAAAATGTCATTTTGAAACTCAAAATCCATCGCACGGCTGCCGTAAATTCACTACATAATATTTGAGGCGGAGTTTGTCCGACGCAAATGAATTTCTGACATTACTTTTTGTGTTAGATTAGATTCCGCCGCAAATCCGCCGGAGATCCTATTTATCAATGGATTTTGCCTGCTTTCCGGCCACCAGAAATAGCTGATTTTCATGTAGTGAGTTCAATTAAGTCGTGCTCAAGCTTGAATTCAAGCCACAACTTAATATGTTGAGTTGGGCTCGTGTCATAATTTATTCGACTTGACATCCCTAATATTTATAAGTGATTTAATTATTTTGAGTATTATGAAGGAAGAATATTGCTGATGCATTTTTCTACAGTTAATTTGTTCAGCATCTTTCTTGAGGGAGGGCCAATAAATTCTATTTTAAGCAAAACTTAATTTTCTCTCTCCTAAAATGACCAAAATACCTCCAATGCAGTTCAAAAATGATGAGATCCCTTAGAAATTTTATAGGAATGCATAATTTAGTGCCTTTGAATAAAAATCCTTGAGTTACAGAAAGCGTTGCCCAAAAAATATTATTTTATTTGAATTCATGAAAAATTAGGATAAGAATTATATTCTTCATTTAATCTTTTAAATCCAAAGAAATAAAATTTTAATGACAACAACAACATCAAACCTTTATACCAATACGTACAGTCGGCTACATAAATCCTTTACCCTAAAAATTTTAATGAAATGACAAAAAAATACCTTAGACAAGCTACCAACAAGTTTGTTTAAATGATCACAGAAGAATAATCTTGCATGAACTCTAATTATGTGCTGTGGTTGTTTCTTTTGGGAATTTATATATTGGAGTGCTTGATGCTTGAATTTAGTATAAAGTTTTTGTGAAGAAGATAGTATCTTCAGTGCTCAAGTGACTAAATGATTATATAGAGCTTTTTTCGCATATGTTAAATATTTTTTTCCTGGCTTCATTTTGTTTCTCCCTATAAAATACTGCTTGTTGTTTCTTCTGAGTTTGGACTCCACATATTCCTACTTTAGATGCATCATCGGAGAAAAATTTTCTAAAAAATCAAGTAATCTTAATATTATATAAGAAGTAATAAAAATTTTGATTTGTTCAAAAGTTTTTTTGTATTCCAGGTGTCCTCAATTAAAATTTTTTGTGAACCTTTTATATGAAGTGAATAACCCATGTTCTAATCACATTGAAAAAAAAGGGGATAAGCTAGTTGAGAATAGTTGGATTTTAGAAGGATCTATCATAAGTACAAAAGAAGAGACAACGTAACTCAAGAGGGTAACTTCATGATTAAGAAATAAATGCTTCTCAAAATTATATAAATTTTTTCTTCTCAATTAGTTAAAGATCAATCAGTAGTGATGCAAAACACAAGTATGCCATCAAAGTATGCAACAAGAAACTTATCATTAAAATCTTTTAGGATATTATTCATCAATCTCATAAAAGTGCTGGGTGTATTGAAAAGGCCAAAAGATATCACTAGCCACTCATACAAGGCATCAGGAAATTTGAAAGCAATCTTTCACTCATCACCTAGTTTATTCTTATTTGGTGGTAATAATTCTGAAGATTTATCTTGGAAAAGTGGCTCCAAGAATACAATCCAAACATTATCTAGTCAAGGTATAACAAATCTATATTTGATGATAATTTTATTTGTGGCCATGCTGTCAATTCACATCCTTTAAGAACCATCTTTTTTTTAGCATTAGCAAAGTAGGGACAACATAGGGAGTTAGATTCTCCATCAGGATTCATTTTCCCAACAATACATCGATTTGGTTTTTTTAAACATCAAGTTCTATAGGATTCATCCTTTTGTGAATGAAATCTATTGTAGTTTGAGTTTGCCTCTTGAGGCAATTCATTAGGAGTTGTGATAGAAAATTTATGTAGGAGATTGGATACAACAAGGGGAAAACTTAACCTCTAAAATATGAGAAGCTTTCTTCAAGCGAAGGAATTAAATGAAATGAAGAAGAATGAGAAAATTCCTCTTTCAACACATTGAAGCCAACATGTTGAAAATTAGGTGTACTATAAGATAACAAAAATGCTCTTATCAGAAGGTTCCTTGACAAACAACTGAATATTTTACTTTAAAATTGTTTTTGGTTAAATTTTAGATGATATTTTTTGTTATTTTGGGGAGCTTTGTCTAAAGGATTGGTTGGACATAACTTTATTATTTTATTATATCAAAATCTCAGTCGTCCCTGGGCACTTGATCCCATGGTCAAGATGGGAATTTGTGGGAGGCTTAGCTAGATCACGTCAATCTCCTTCTATATTTGGGTGGCTGATTTAGGAAGCATTATATTGAGGCAATTATGCATGATTTTGTAGTTATTGTTTCTTTATTAAGATATCTTGTATAGATTTATAAATAGGGATAATTTTGTATAATAATAAGAAGTATATATTTTTCCCTCTCAAATTCTATGAATTCTAACATATTATTAAATTTAAAAAACATGTGTTTCCCATTCCATAATTTTTGGTATTCATATCTTATAACTAAGGCCCGCCCAAAAATGTGCAAGCACTGTCCATGGGAAGTATAACACATCAAATCTAAGCTTCATAACTCCCTAATTTTAGGGGAGTCAAATATTTGCTAATGATATAAAGATAAGGATTACTTAACTAATATGGAAGGGATCAGGGTAGGATTTAGGTTTGAGATTTGCGAATAGTTAAAATATGGGTGAAAATAACATTAGATTAATGACCTACTTGTATTTTTTTCTCATTTATAATAATATTCTAAGAGAATATATTTTCTTCTCCAATTCTCAACCTCAATTTTTCATATGGTCAAGCATCTCATAACACCTAATTAACTTTCACCATTCATATCCAACTCTGTCAAAATGCAAAGATTCATTATAGAACTCTTCAATCCGATCATCATAATCTATCGGGGATTCTACTTCCTGTAAAATCATGCTTCTTGCCTTATATTTATTATGCACATGCCCTCTTTTATGACACTCGAAAAAAACGATCTCTTTAGATGCAAAAGGATTAGTAGAAGGAACTTTAGTGTTAGATTAACATGCAGGCAGTGTGGCTAATAGGGATTTGAAGGACATGAGAAAGAAGTGGTTGGTGTGAAAGGTCTAGCAATAGAGATTTGGAGGATCCAAAATATCTCTGTTTCATTTCTTATATATAGCTAATAGTTCAAATTTATTTATAAATCATCAATCATTGTCATTGCATCTTGTTCTAAATATAAAATTCTCAAAAGTATTCAGGTACTTAGTTACCTACATATTTCCTTACCAAATAGAAATTTATTGACTTTGAAATACTTTTTCATGGGGACTAAGGCTATTTTTGTTTTAATATTTTACTCATTTGTTGCGTAATAGAAATTATTTACTACCCAAGTCAAGATATCCTTTCTTGGGTTTTCTTGTTTTTCTAAAGTGTTTTTCTAGTAGATGCAAGCATGACCTAACAATTTCATTTTGGCAAATTGAGTTCTTTGGAAATTATTCATTACATCCTAGTTAAGAAATCATTCATTTGTTAAAAATCAGTTTAAGATTTTATTAGAGTTATGAACTCATGAAATGTATATGCTTCAATTTAACTTTCCTTGAAGGATCATTGAAGTCATTTGCATAACCTTTTTTTTTTTTTAAAGGCCATTTTGATGTAGAACGGGGGGGGGGGGGGGGGGGGGGGGGGGGGGTCATATAAATTTGAAATTTCAAGTTAAGTGGGAAAGAGAGAGTAAGGGGTTACCAAAATTAAATTAGACTTAATTTTAGGAATTTTCCTAATTTAGTTTGGTTAATTTAGGAAAGTATTTGAATTTCAAATTGAATTAAAATCTTTCCCAAATCATTTAGGCTAATTTACATATGTAATAATGATGATTGAAATCATTATCAAGAGGGCTAAGGAGGTGGGAGAGGGTGTCCACATTCGATGAATGTGTCCAAGTTCAATGAATCATGAAAATTGGTATTAATTTCAATTAAATTCATATTGGGAGATATTTGAGGGGTTTCAAAAAGCAATTTACTAATTAGGAAAATTAATTTAAATCAAATCCAATTTAAAATTTAATTAGATCCAACTTAAGTAACTTTCCTAAAATAAGAATCCTGAATTAGGAAACAAATTCAAATTCAAATTTATTTGAATTTTGAATTTGAATTCATTGCCAAATTAAGAGGGTTAAAATAGGAAGGGTTTTGAATGCAAGACGAAATTGGTGGAGCCAAAGGAGGAGGGAGGAGGTGGGGTGAGGTGGTCAGCAGACTATGGAGGTGGAGGGGTTGATGTTTGATCCAAAAGAAAAGTTAATCGGAATCAAACGTAATAAAACAAAAAAAACGGATGGTAAATGGTGGAGACTAGAGATGAGAGGACGGAGAACAAAGAAAAAATAAAATAAATAAGGATACAAACCACGAGCCCGGACTCTTCCTGCGACTGGTGGGTACTGCGTCCTCCCCGAGGGACTTCAATCCACGAGCCCGGATCCATCCTGCGGCTGGTGGAAACAAGGTTGTCCTCCCATGGGACTTTTCCTCTCCAGAACTCACACAGAGATCAAGACAAAGGCTCCAATTCTTTTTTTTTTATATATATTAATAATCCATCATTGATTTCATACAAAAGCAATGGCCTCTATATATAGGCCTTAAAAGAAACGAAAAGACAACTTTGCCCCTTGGGTTTACATAAGACAAGACCCTTAAGTAAGGATAAAAATGGAAAATGCATAATTAAAAATAAAAGTTACAAATAAAATTTAAGATAACGTTGGACAATCACGGCTGTTGATCTTCAACTCCTCGGATAGGCATGAACGGTTGGATGCCCGCATCACATTTGCATTACCTTGAAGGTGATGAACTCTAGCCTTAGTTTGTGTGGGTGACCTTCCAGTGGGAGTAACATCCTCATTAATTTGTGAGTTATCAACTACTAGATTGATTGGCTTGTTGGCAGGTGTTGGGGCTTTTGCATAAGCAGGTGAATTTTGATGAAATTCCTAACCAAAGTGATTTAATGTTGCTCTTATTTCAGCTATTTGGAAAATTAGATTATCCATAGATTTCTTAAGACGGCCATCATCATTGTTCAAATTGTTGAATCTTGCACCACGATCTTCAAAGATTTATATTAAATTTAGTGAAACCATAGGAAGTTGCCTAGAACCATTTTGACTAATGCAAGAAAATGATACGCAATGAATAAAAAATATTTTTTTTTTTGTGGATTTAAAAGGTTTTTGCGAGAAAAAATAAAAAAATGGCAAATAACTTACTAGAATTAATCTTAATTAATTTAAAAGAGAATCATATTAGTTAATAAAAATGATTTGATAGTAGAATACAATTTATGAAGATTCACTAAAGTAAAAAGATTTGGTAGTTTTGAGGTTCTTGGCTTAGACTTATGAGATTAAAATGGAGACAACTAATTGAATTATATGCAGATATGTTATGACTTAACGAATAAACATACAAAGCCCAAGTTTAGAGTAATAGCAGCTATGCAACATAAGTAAAGGAATTGTGCACCTGAATTTTTAGAAGACTTATAGTATCATTTCCAAAGATTAGTGTTGCTGTAGCTGTGCACTAATTGATCTTCACTTGCTCAATCTCTAACCTTATCTATGGTACAATTGATGAGGTGATGCTACAGCTTTGAAGAGTTGCGAATGGAGAACACAAGCATGGGTAAAATAGTAACTGAATTCCCACCACAATCCTCGAATTTTATGTCTATTTATACGTTTTACAACACCAAGAATGTGAAAATCGATAGAAATCTCACATGAGTGCATGAAAAATCATAACAATGAATATTCACATAATTACATTTAATGAAGTATTAGCCTTCTCATTTTTTATTTCTCTATATTTAATGTCTTTATGGAGAAACTATTTCATATCTACAAATCTTCATGGAGAAGCTAAATTATCATTCTCGCACTTTCATGGCCAGCCTTAGTTTGTTCCAATTGTAAACCTATGAGATGGCTAGCTCAAGCAAGTGTGCATGATTCTCATCCAAGGTGGCAATAATTTGTTCTCACATATATTCCTTTTTTTTTTCCTTTTTCCATCCTTAAGAAAAACATAACATGTATGAAATGAAAAAGGAAATATTAAAATGAACATAATTAAATCAAATTTTTATTATTTATATGAAAATCGTGCATTAACTATTTTTTATCATAGCTCTTTTGATTGGTATATATTCCTTTGTATCACATTTGAGCAATTTCATATGATAAGTTCATGGGTGATAGAAATGAGCAAAAGTAGGAAGGACAAATTAAGAAATGCATATATAAGAGGAATGGTTTGAATGACATTCCTTGAAGAGAAGGTGATTGAAAATGGCTTTAGGCTTTCTAACCAGAAATTTGGGCTTATTTTGGTGCATGAACTTCTTAAGAGTACAATTTGAGCTTAGGCTTCCCTCCCTTTAGGGAAACATCCCGTCAAAATTTGAATCCTTATCATACCTCTGACACCTCTGCCTCCAATTGAAGTGGAGGCAGCTGTTGTAGGAAGTAAGCAAATGCAGCTCTGAGCTTCTAGCTTCTTTGAGATGCAACTGTCTTCTGTGGAGGTCTTCTTGTTAAGGCTTATCGTTGCAAGTGATCATGAAAATCTTATGGCGGTTGTCAGGGCTCGGTTCAACCTTCAGCACAGATGAAAATGATGGTGGGTGTAGTTCCGTGTATCTAAATGTTCTCTAAGCTTGTATGCGTTGCTCATAGGGGAAAACTAACGATAGGCAGTCATCTTACGAGTGATAAATTCTTCAGCAGATTTTGAATTGATTAAGTAGATAAGACCATTCTTTCTGCTTTTAATGTAGTTTCTTTCAGCATTAACATGGTGAGGGAAGCTGAATATGAATGGCATATAAACGATTCTATGGAGGAGACTACCTCCAATATTGTATAGATGGCGGAGCATTTGGAGTTGTGTTTGGACCACCACCAACAGGCTATTTTCCATCTGAAATATGCATTTCTAGCGGATTTCCGACAGAAAATTTTTCTCTAGTAAATCGCACGTAGGAAAATATTTAGTAGCAAAAAAATCCGCCGGAAATGTTTCCGAGGGATTTTCAACAGAAAAGTCCTCCTTAACCGATGGAATATGCTCCGTCAGGATTTAAGATGGACCTGCAAAAATTCCACCGTTTTCTCTGTATAGAATTCCAACAATTCTATAGCAAATTTTAAAAAAAATTCCTACCCCTCTATTTGCATGAAAATTAATTACAGTTCACAACAGATTATTCAACCACATTATAAGAAACTCATAACTCTAAATTAACATTGTAGGCTAACAATAATAAAGAAAAAACATTCATTAAAGTATTCTTACAAACAATCATGAAATTACAATTCTCGTAATGTGATTGTCAATTTAAATATAGAGTTCATTACATTTTACAATACATGTACAACATCTAATTGTGTTCAGCGTCTTCACTCTCCTCAGGCCCAAGCTCCTGAAACTTCTTTCGATGTTGTTTAAATAGTTTAAGCACTACTTCTCTTTCTCCACCATTAGTTCCTAATAATAGACATGTATTCTCAAAATATAATTCTTAAGATTTATAAACAATCTTAATGAATGATTTAAGTTTTATCCAAATCAAAATGCACTTTTAACATATTTAAGGTGTATCCGTGTATGCCGGAGATTTAAAGTTAATATTGATAGACTAATTGCTAATCTCCATTTAATTAGTATATACCATAGTTTTATAGAAATGCATATAGTTATTACATAGATTTGTAGACATGCCTAGTCACACTTATAACGTGCAATCACAAATTTCTTAGCCACATATCCATATTTACATGCGTGCACATACAGTTTGCATGGGTGAGGGAATAATATAAATTCATAAAATTGTAAATATCTTTTGATATCTGATAGGTACCACTTGAATATTCCAAGTGATTCCTATCGGATCTTCGCCAAAACACAAATATTCCACTGGTTTGAATAGAAAACAGCCACCAAACAATGGAAAAAACTGTGAGAATAGGGAGAAAACGTTTGGAAAACAATAGCAAACAATTGTATTCCACTAGAAGACGATCAAAACCAAAGCAAGATACAATGTTCTTCAATTCGAGAGGAAGAACAACTCTCCCACAATCTCCGGCAACGCCGAGAGCCCAAGCAAGAAAACCTAGAACACAAAACTCTTTTTCCCAAATCCAGATGAAAACCTAATTTTCCTCATAACTCCCTAATAATACAATCTAATTCAAATTAAAAGCAAAAGGACTACTCTACCCTTCCTTCTCCCTCCAAAAATACTTAATCCATGTTTGAATTGCACGTGGACCCCACTCCCTGGCTCCCTCTCTCTTCCGCCTGGCTTGTTGTCCGCCTTCGGTAGAACTGGACCGGCTGGGCCGGTCCAGGTTGAGCCGGTCCAAGCTGGACCGGCGTAACATTACCCCCCTCCCAAAGTACCACCTTGTCCTCAAGGTGGAAGGTCGGAAACTGCTCTGCAATCCTCTCCAGTGGCTCCCATGTGGCCTCATAGTCTGGAAGGCCGCTCCACCTAATCTTCACTTCCTTTTCCCCCTTCGCATTGATGCGCACTCCTTCTACTTCTATAGGCTCCAGTGTCACTTCCATGTCCTCCCTCAATGTGCTGGGCAACTCTGGGCTTACTGCATGCTCCCCCACCACTTTCCTCAACTGTGAGACATGAAAAACGGGGTGTATTCTGGCTGTTGGAGGAAGCCTCAATCTATATGCCACCTCCCCGATTTTCTCCTCCACTTCAAAAGGGCCAAAATATCTCGCTGCGAGTTTCTCATTTCTCCTTTGGGCCATAGTCCTCTGTCGGTATGGTCGGAGCTTCAAATAGACCTTGTCCCCGACTCCAAACTGTATATCTCTCCTTTTGCTGTCGGCCTGCTTCTTCATAATCTGTTGGGCTCTAAGTAAGTGCCTCTTGAGCTCGGCCAACACCTGATCTCTTTCCTTCAAATGCTGATCCACTGCAGATACTGGAGTGCTCTGATGGCTGTAGTGTACCAGATGTGGGGGATCCCTACCATATAACACCTTGAAAGGTGTCATCTTAGTAGCCGAATGAGACGAGGTATTGTACCAGTATTCTGCCCAGGCTAGCCATTTGGCCCACTGCTTTGGTGTATCTGACACGAAGCACCTCAAGTATGTCTCTAAACTCCTATTCACCACCTCCGTCTGACCATCAGTCTGTGGATGATAGGCTGTGCTCCTCTTCAATACGGTGCCCTGCATCCTAAACAGTTCCCTCCAAAAATGACTCAGGAACACCTTGTCCCTATCAGAAACAATGGACTCTGGTACCCCATGCAGGCGGACTATCTCCCTCACAAACGCTGCTGCTACCGACACTGTTGTGTACGGGTGTCTCAAAGGAATGAAATGAGCATATTTGCTCAGCCTGTCGACCACCACCAGTATAACTGTGTAGCCTTCTGATTTTGGGAGCCCATCAATGAAGTCCATAGTAATCTCCTCCCAAACTTTCTCTGGTAGGGCCAGGGGCTGCAGCAATCCCCCTGGTGCCATTGTCATGTACTTGCTCCGCTGGCAAGTATCACACTTAGCCACCATCTCCTCTATGTCTTTCCTCATTCCCCTCCAGTACAATTCAGCAGCTAACCGGCTATAAGTTTTCTGCACTCCTGAATGCCCTCCTATGGCACTCTCATGAAACTCCTGTAACAGCTGGGGAATATGGATGGAAGACCTAGGAATCACACTCCTTCCCTGATAGAACAGTCTTTCTCCCACAACTGAATAGCCCGGGTGGCTGTTCTCATCTGCTAACACCTCTTCTTTGATCTTCCTCAACTCCTCATTCTGAATGCTCTCCTCTTTAATGGCTCCCCAATCTATCAATACTGGTACTGATACAGCGATCCCCTGGAGCTCCCCCATACAGCGTGATAAGGCATCCGCTGCCTTATTCTCTAGCCCTGGTCGGTAGTGTATCTCGAAATCATATCCCAACAGTTTGGACAACCACCTCTGGTGCTCCTCTGTGACCATCCTCTGCTCTAACAAGTACTTCAGGCTCCTCTGATCAGTTCTGACAATAAAGTGTCTGCCCAATAAGTAAGGTCTCCACTTCTGGATGGCCAGTACAATCGCCATCAGCTCTCTCTCGTATACTGACTTCAGTCTAGCCCGGGATGATAGGACTTGACTGAAGTAAGCTATGGGCCTGTGCCTCTGCATCAACACTGCTCCCAATCCATAGCCTGAAGCATCTGTCTCTACCACAAACACCTGACTGAAGTCTGGCAGAGCAAGCACTGGCACCGTCGTCATGGCCTTCTTCAGCTTCTCAAAGGCCTCTGAAGCTGCTTCTCCCCATAAAAATCCGTCCTTCTTCAACTGCTCTGTCAGAGGCCATGCTATGGTGCTGTATCCTCTCACGAACCTTCTGTAATAGCCTGTCAGTCCCAAAAACCCTCTGAGTCCCTTCAAAGTCTTGGGTTGAGGCCACGCCAGCATTGCCTCTATCTTGGATTGATCTGCAGCCACTCCCTCCTGGGATATCACGTGCCCCAGGTACTCCACCCGTGCCTGAGCGAAGTCACACTTCTTGAAGTTGGCCTTCAACTGATGCTCCTTCAGTACACCCAACACCACTCTCAGGTGCTCTAGGTGTTCCTCCTCAGTCCTGCTATAAATTAGGATGTCATCAAAAAATACCAACACAAACCTGCAGAGGTGTGTCTTGAAGATCCGGTTCATCAAAGCTTGGAATGTTGCCGGAGCGTTGGTGAGGCCAAAAGGCATCACCAGAAACTCGTAGTGACCCTCATGAGTCCTGAAGGCCGTTTTCTGCACATCTTCCTTCTTCATCCTGATCTGGTGATAGCCTGACTTCAGATCGACCTTGGTGAACAAGGCGGCTCCATGTAGCTCATCCATCAACTCATCAATCACAGGGATAGGAAACTTATCAGGCACAGTTTCCTTGTTGAGCGCTCTATAATCTACACAGAACCTCCAACTCCCATCCTTCTTCTTCACAAGCAGAACTGGACTAGAGAAAGGACTCACACTGGGCTGAATGATCCCTCCTTCTAGCATTTCTCCCACCAACCTTTCAATCTCATCTTTCTGCACCTGAGGATATCTGTAAGGTCTCACACTGATAGGAGATACTCCTTCTTTCAGGATAATCTGGTGCTCCTGCTCTCTGTCAGGTGGTAGTCCAACTGGAGGTTGGAACACTTCCTCAAATTCCTGCAACAGGGGTTGAACCAAAGCGGGGATGGGTCTTCCCTCCCCCTCCTCTTGCTCCTCCAAGCTCTGCAACTCCACCAGGAATCCTCCTCCTTCCTCCTGTATGATTTTCACCATGGATCGGAGTGACACTCCAGCTCTGGACAATCCTGGTTCTCCTCTCAGCTTCACCTGCTTCCCCTCTACGCTCAGCTCCATCACCATGGTCCCCCAATTCACCTTGGTTTCACCCAAGGTCTGTAGCCACTTCATGCCCAAAATGACATCTGTGCTACCCAACTTCAGGGGTAGAAAATCCTCTACCACCCTGATCTCCTGTAATCTCATCTCCACCCCTTTGCAGATCCCGGTGCTGGACTCAATCTTCCCTGTCCCCATCATCACCCCGTAGCTGCCTGTCTCAGTAGGCTCCATCCCTAGCTCCTCCGCCACCTGGGTGGATATGAAATTGTGGGTTGCCCCGCTGTCAATCAGAACCACAACCTCTCTCCCCCGAATCTCCCCCTTCACCTTCATTGTATGGCTAGGAGTGAATCCCATCACAGAATTGAGGGAGACTTCGGCTACCTCCAACTGTGGATCAATCTGCTCCTCATCAGAATCATCACCCTCTTCAGGCGCCTCGTCTATATAGACGGTGAGAGCCCGAAGAGCGCGATCCTTGCATCTATGTCCTGGAACAAACTTCTCCTCACATCTGAAACAAAGGCCCTTGGCCCTCTTCTCCTGCATCTCCTCCTCAGTCAATTTTTTGAAGCTTCCAGCAGATCTGGTCACCCCGCTCTTCTCCTTTCCACTCTCTCTAGGGACATTAGGGCTTGGCCCTTTTGGAGCCAAGTAAGTGGTAGTGGTCCTAGTGGGACCTCCTGAGTGGTTGTTCCTCCAACTTCGTGCGTTGGTCTTCTGGTTCTCCACCAGCTGAGCCAACTCCATTGCTTCCCTCAGGTCTCTAGGTCTCATGACCTTCACAGCATCTCTAATTTCTGGCTTGAGCCCCTTCATGAAGTTTCCCCCCAACGTGCTGTTCGATAAGCCCTCCATGTCTCCCACCAGACTCTCAAATTTCTTTCTGTATTCCTCCACTGTTCCCTCCTGGGTGAGGGCATAGAACTGCTCGGAGATCTCCCATGGGCTGCTCCCCCTGAATCTCTCCCTGATAGCTTCCTTGAAGTCCCTCCAAGTCCTCACCGGATCCCACTTATCCATGTACTTGAACCAGGCAAAAGCCGCCCCTTCCAAGCACATACTAGCCGCCATCAATCTCTCCTCCTCCATCAGGCCATTCACTGCAAAATACCTCTCCACCTTGTGGATCCACTCATCCACATTCCCCTCTTCGAAAACTGGCATTTTCAGCTTTCTGGCCCTCGTGTCCACCCCGTATGCCCTATTCCCCCCATGGCCTCCTCTGTCCCAGGCAATGGGATCTTCCCAAGTTCCTCTCTCTCCATATCGGGGCTCATCATCCCTCCTCGGACGTCGATAGCCATCTTCCCCTCGCGCCCCGCCATGGTGGTTATGGATCCCCCATGGCCGGTCCACTGGGTCGGGCCTCCGACGATGCCAATCATCCTCTCTTTCTTCCCGCCTGATGGACTCCCGATGCAGCATTCTTCCGTTGCTTCCCAGCAGTTCCACCTCCTCTTCCCCTTCCGGCTTTGCTTTCTCCTTGCCCTTGCTCCCACTACCTTCTCCTCTTTCCTCCACTGGCACAGCTCTTGCTTGCCCTTCCAACAACTTTTTCATCATCTCCTCCAATGCCATAAATTTCCCTTCCACATTCTCACTCAACGTCGCCATCTTCTCCTCCAGATCCGCCTTAAATTGACCCACTTCGGTCTCCAAGACTTCTACACGTTTAGATGCCATGGGAACCACGAAATGGTCTCCGGATCTCTTCCGAAAAGCAAAAATCTGCTGCGAAACAGTGGAAAACAGCCCCCCACCGTCCGGATCTGTGCTCTGATACCAATTTGATAGGTACCACTTGAATATTCCAAGTGATTCCTATCGGATCTTCGCCAAAACACAAATATTCCACTGGTTTGAATAGAAAACAGCCACCAAACAATGAAAAAAAACTGTGAGAATAGGGAGAAAACGTTTGGAAAACAATAGCAAACAATTGTATTCCACTAGAAGACGATCAAAACCAAAGCAAGATACAATGTTCTTCAATTCGAGAGGAAGAACAACTCTCCCACAATCTCCGGCAACGCCGAGAGCCCAAGCAAGAAAACCTAGAACACAAAACTCTTTTTCCCAAATCCAGATGAAAACCTAATTTTCCTCATAACTCCCTAATAATACAATCTAATTCAAATTAAAAGCAAAAGGACTACTCTACCCTTCCTTCTCCCTCCAAAAATACTTAATCCATGTTTGAATTGCACGTGGACCCCACTCCCTGGCTCCCTCTCTCTTCCGCCTGGCTTGTTGTCCGCCTTCGGTAGAACTGGACCGGCTGGGCCGGTCCAGGTTGAGCCGGTCCAAGCTGGACCGGCGTAACAATATCATTAAACATCTAGCATATTCAATATGACTGAAAATTATTTATTTTGATTTAATTTTTTTGCAGGATACAATCCTCTGTAGTATCTTGATAGTCTTGAAGATTATTCTCCTTCCATATTCTCTGCATTTTATTTACCCCTATTTCAAAGAGCCACAAGGGCTAAAAGTTATATTGAGTTTTTTTGGGGACATTTTTTATTCTTCTTGACTTCAAAATTCTCAAAATTTCAGCTAAACTTGAATTCAACACTAAATTGCTCTACACCGAGGGCGAATCCCCCTTTGCCTCAGGGGGCAATTCCCCTTAAAAAAAAATCTTTATTATATGATTCTATAGGTAATTTGTCTCTCTCCATCTATTTTTTAGTCTTTATTACAAAGGTTTTTAGGCAATTCCCCCCCCCCCCCCCCAAAATAAAAATTTGGGAATGATGAACCAAATACAAAGAGAAATAGTAAAGAGAATTCATTATTTTATTTATTAATTTGAATTTCAAAAATAGATTTACAACCAAAATTTGAATACAAAGAGAAATAGTAAAGAGAATTCATTATTTTATTTATTAATTTGAATTTCAAAAATAGATTTACAACCAAAATTTGTTTCCGAGGCGCTGCCCCCCTGAACCCTTGACATATCTGCGAAGCATACGACGATCAAGCGTCGAGCCAAATTCAAGGCAACACCAACAATTACCTTTAAGTTTGCCCCTCCTGAAAATTAAGGCTGGTTCTGCCCCTGTTCTACACATAAGCGTTAAGACGATTCGCCTAGTAATTAAGATAGTCATGGTAAGGTTGATTATAGTGATGTTTATTATGACTATTGTTTTTATTGAAAGACATTCGCACTCATTTTCTCTTTGATCTAATTAAAATTAGGCATTATGCTTAATAAATACACATTATTTCGGTGACATTTGGTGATTCTTCCATCTTAAAATCAATGAGAAGACATTTTTAAAAAAAAAAATTACATGAGATTGCTTAAGTGCCGCTCCAATGATATAAGGAATAAGGCTGTCGAAGACTTCATTTGGGATAATTTTCTTATTGCTTTTTAAAAATAACTTTTTAGTGCAAAATTTTCTTTTTCAAAAAAATTTTGTACTAAGAAACTGTTTTAAGAAGCAATAAGAAAGCCGTCCCAAATGAAGTCTAAAACTATCTCACTCACTGGACTAACAGACGAGTTTATCTACATAATATATTCATGAAAATCTCTTCTGCCACATTTTGCAGCCAAAGCAAATCGTTCCCTGGAAGAACTTCTCGTCGGAGCTTGCATTTGTCTGGAACAAAGCTATTGATGGATCGCTTGGGCAACTGGTTGCTTATCTCAGTTCACGCAGGTTGTAGCAGATCTATACTCTGCCTCAGTTACCGTTTTTTATTTTATAAGAAGTAATTTTTGGCTATAACTTAGTATTCAAACATGTTATATTTATTATGAAATTACGAAGAAGACGTTATTATAATGTAATACATTTCATTCTCAGATTCCATTTACAAAGATTTCTTAAAGCAAATAAACTATGGAGCATTATCTCAAAAAGTTTAAATATTTCAGCTTTTATGTGGCTGTTGGTAGTTTCTTCTATGCAGCACTCCAGTGTTTAATTCTCTCCAGTTGATGAGAAATTATTTTGTACAGAGTCGGAACGGGAAGAACCGTTCGGACATGTGAGTGTACACACTGTGTATATATTTCCACACACTGTATATCAAATCTTGGTTGACATGCCCTCTCTAGACGAGGCTTTTTCTTCTTATTTTTGCTTGAGCGGAGCTGTTTGATTAGTTTGTCCACTACAAGAAATTCGTGATATTACTGGCAGTCATTTGATTGCTGCCGGAATTACCGGCTGTTTGACTGACAGTTTAACTGCCGGTATTTAATACAAAACAACCAGAAATTCCGACAGTCAAATGACCACCGGGTTGTTCTTTGGGCATCGATTGTTATCGGCGTTTTGCCCGTTGTTTTTTTGGTGATTTTCCTATAGTGGTTTCTTGCTAAATTCTATTTATGATTGAAATGTGTTTATTAAATTCCAAATGTATAATTTGAAGATCCTAATTGATATTAATCTTGTTAATTAATATTTAAATTAGTTAATTAAATCTTAACTATTAAATTTCTATCAAAAATTGGTATATGTAGGTTTATTTCTCTAGCCAATAAAAAATATGAGTAGTTTACACTTGTTTTTTTATTGTACGTAACCAATAGCAAGGGGCTCAATGCCTCCCAAAAAAACTTGCCAAATTCGGGGAGCAAGGAGACGTGCATTGGAATAAAGTTGCAAGTCAGGAAGAAGAAACTGAAAGGCAAAGTTGGAATAAAGTAGTAACTTGGATATCAATTCATCAAATATCTAAGCAAGGAGGTGGCAAACTTCAAGAACTTTTTCTTTAAAGACACTTAGATTTCAAAGCTCTGTGCACAGCACTTCTTTCTATTCTCTTGTTCCAAAAATACTTCACTATTTGTTTCCTAATGCTGCAGTATCCAACAATGACTAAGGCTTCGTTTGGGACGGGTTTTTTACTTCTTCTTCAAGCAGTTTTCTAGTACAAAAAATTTAATTTTTATACTAAAAAGCTGCTTCAAAAAGCAGGATAAAAAGTTTAATTTTTATACTAAAAAGTTGATTCAAAAAGCAAGAAAAAAGCTATTCCAAACGAAGACTAAGGCTTCAATTGGGACAACTTTTTTATTGCTTCTTAAAAAACTTTTTAGTTCAATAATTAAATTAGAAAGTTGTTTTAAGAAGCAACAATAAAGTCGTCCCAAACAAAAATGAGTATATAAGTCTGCAAGAAAATTAAGAATGACAAAGTTCAGTGAAAGAATCTACTATGAATTTGTCATACATGTGGAATATTTCAAGATTAATTCTTTTGTGGTTTGTTTGGCTTAGCTTATGCAAGCTCTTGTGAGTCTGGAAGTCTTAAGATAGAGTTGATTGGGTGTGAGATCATTTGGACTTCATAAGCTCAGTGTAAGGCCTTTATGCTTATGGATTTGATATATTCGTTTTGGGGAAATTAAGAAGAAAAAAAATATTATTTATTACGAATAAATATATTATGGTTTTATTGGAGACGGTTTTTTATTGCTTTCTAAAACAGTTTCTCGTACAAAAATTTTTAACTATAAATTTTTGTATTAAAGAGTTGTTTTAGGCTTCGTTTGGGATGATTTTCTTAATGCTTCTTAAAGCAGCTTTCTAGGACAAAAATTTTAATTAAATATTTGTAATAGAAAGTCACTATAAGAAACAGTAAAAAAATTGTCCCAAACGAAACCTTAAAAAACAGTAATAAGATTGTCTCAAACAAAACCTACATCTTAAGCTGGATTAACTATTAATCTTTTTGTTTGATGCACTTCAAATTGAGTTAAGGCTTTTTTTTTTTTTTTGTGAAGTTAAATTAAATATTTTTACCTATGAGAACATTTTCTTCACAAATCCTGCAAAATTTAATTCAAGGTTGATTATTTTTCCACATTCCTTATGATTAAAATCTTCCCAGCCGCTTATGTTAGTCTCTGCTAAAATAAAGAGAAATTCTTTTACACCTATTTAAATTAACATCTCTCTAATTTCCTGTTTATTTCTATGATATATATCATAAAAAATTGAATGTTAGTTCATTAATTCCTCACAAATGACATTCTTCTTATATATATAATTTCACATCATCAAATTTGTTGAATGCTCAGGAAATTCAATGCTGGGCAATGCCAAGTTGAAGAATTCTGTTAAGTCATTCCACTGTTGGAAAACTTTTTGCAACCTTTCTAATAGGATGTCATGTTTGCAAACTTCTAATACTCAACATCTATTATAAGACAAATCCATAATTGCTCACATTGGTCTGTTGGTTAGGGTCTTTGACTACTTTTCGGCTTAGTAAGGCTTCGTTTAGGACGGCTTTTTTACTGCTTTAGGAAGCAGTAAGAGAGCCTCCCAAACGAAGCCTAATTATAAGTACAAGAGCAAGAATGGATTCTCTCCTTAATCACATTATTATTATCTCACACCTTTCCAATGTCCTTCTCTATCTCATACCTCTTCATTATCCACTTTTTTGAAATCATCTCTTTAGCCTAGCATATAGATCCTTAGCGGCGACTTGTCCTCTTCTTCTTGACTTAAATTTCATAACTTTTTTTAAACCTTGCTAAAAAAGATTGAGAGGAGATGGAATAGGACTATAAAGGAAGAAATAGGGAGTTTGCAAGTTACATTCATCTTAATAGGATGACCAAGAGAAAATCAAAATATAGTTTATAGGCAATAAATTATTATTAATAGATTAGCCATTTGTAATCCATCAATGATTTTGGCAAAAAATATTTGTAGATAATATTTATTGAAAATTACCATTTTTTGTGTATAGTTGAAATCATAAGAAAGTACATGCAAAAACATATATTTCATTTTAGTTGTGAGTTGGATTGCTGCGTAGGCATCTTAGGTCCCTATTTTAATAAATATTGATCTACCAAACATCGTTTATTAGTTTTGGGCTTTAAGATAACGGAGCAACATATAAAAAATAAAGTAAATTATTATCTTAGGATTAGATGGGGGCATTTAAAGAATGCTAACATAAATATTTTTGAGAGTAAGACAAGATCTTAATATTTTAATATGCACGAGAAAATTAATGTTATGTTGAAAAGGTAGCCAATAATATTAAGAATTTTACAAAGTATGTGTTAAGAGTATCAAAAGAAAATGTCATAATAATAAAAATAGTTTGCGGTAAAATTAAAATGTACAAAAAAGATCAAAATTAAAAAGATTTGTTATAAAAAAATTGATTTAGACGTAAAAGCTCAAAAAATTGGGAAATATAGAGAAGTCTGTAAGGAGTCTAAGAAAAAAATATGTGATTTAAAGAATTTGGCTTTTAATAATTTATATAATATTTTAGATACTAAATATGACAAAAAATATATGTATAAGTTAGCCAAACAAAGAGATAGGAGAAGTAAGAATCTAGTGCAAATGAAGTGCATTAAAGATGTAGATCAAAAGTACTTTTATTAGAAGAGGATATTCGACATAGGTGGATGAGATATTTTGATAAGATTTTCAATAAAAATTGTGAGATTAAGACTGACTTTAGTAACCTTAGTACTATTAATAAAAATAGAGATTTTTAGTTTTATCTTTATAGTATTGAAATCAAAGTTAGAGAGGCTTTAAAGAAAATGAAGTATGAAAAAGCTTTTGGATTTAATGATATACCAATGGAGGTGTGAAAATGCTTAATTAGGAGATGAAGAAATAATTTCTTGGATTACTTTATTTTGAAGACTAAGAAGACTAAAAAGATGTCAGATGAATGAATGAGTGTGTTTGTTCTTATTTTTTAAAAATAAAGGAGATGCACTAGAGTGTATGAATTATAAAGTAATTAAGTTAATGTATCATACATTAAAACCATGAGAAAGAGTAATTGAGCTTAGGTTATGACGTGTTACTAATGTTTATCAAAACAAATTTGGATTCATGCCGGGTATGTCTACTATGGAAGCTATACATTTATTAAAAGGTTTTTATGGAGAAGTATAGAGGAATAAGAATAAGGAGATGCACAAGAGTTCTTGCTTGTGTTCAAACGCAAGATGATTTCACAAAGGATTTTTCTATTTCAGTTGGATTATTTCAAGGTGCCTTAGTATAGAAGGATTATTTCAACTGCCATTGCCAGGTCCCAAGTCCTGGATGAGAAAAATGGAGGGTTGCGTTAGGTAGTCGACAGCCAGCGTAAAACTTGTTGAACAATAATGACATGAATCCTTTAAGTTAGATTATTTCAAGGATCAGATTTAAATCATATATTTTTGCTTTAATCATAGACATTCTTACTAGACATTTGCTAGAGGATGTGCCTTAGTGTATGCTTTTTACTAATAATATTCTTCTTATTGAAAACTTGAATTATGAAAACCGACCTTAGATTCTAAGGGTTTCATTTACACTACGGGAAAACACGCGATTATCGGCGGAATTTCCGGCGCAAATAAATTCGTCACAAATTCCGACGGATTTTCCGGTGATTTTCCGACGGAAAATTTTCACCGAATTTCCGACATATTTTTCGACTCTCTTTCCGACGGATTTTTTTCGAATGCATTTTCGGCGGATTTCCAACGAAAATTAAAAATTTAAGTTTTATTTTAATAACTTATTGTCAAATTAAATATTTTATATTTAAAAAAATAACTTAAATTATTGAATTTAATAACTTAAATTATAATAAAATAAATTAAATTATAATTTAATTATTTAATAACAAAAAATTAAATGATTTAAATTTAAACTTAAATTATAATACAATTTTATAATTATTTATTTTATTAAATTAATTTAAATAATTTAATAATTTATTTTAAAATTAAATTAACTAATTTAATAATTTATTTTTAAATTAAATTATATTTCTTTTATCTTTAAAAAAATTAACTTTAAAAATATTTGATTATTACTTTTAATATAGAGTAGTTATAAGTAAAATAAAAAAAGTAAGAGTTTTATATAGTTTTTAAGTGAATGCTAGATGGTAGATGGCTGAAGCATAAGAGCGTGCAGAGAGGAAGGGGGCGGGTTCGAATCCCGCCAAAAGCAAATCACGCGTGGCCTGTTCGGGTGGGCTGGTTTGTCCACGTGTGCGCGCTTGGGCTCGCTGGCCCTGTGTGGGTCGGGCTGGGTTGTTTGTGCTGAGCAGAATTTGTGTTTAATTTTTTTTTTAATTTTTCTTGAACTTCCGGCGTAAAAAAAAAATCCCCCGGTAATACGCCGGAAATGTTTCTGGCAAATTATTTTGCGCCGGAAGGCCTTTTTCGACGCGCGTCAAACCGGCGAAAATATTTCCGTCGGAAATTAGCATTTCCGACGGATTTTAGCCAATTTTCCGGCGAAAATTTCTGCCGGAAAATGACGTTTTTCCTGTAGTGTTAACTAGACCTAAAAATGAATAAATTGAGTATAATTTTAGTAATAATATATAGATCTAGTGGAGAATTATGACTTTAGGTGATCCAATCATTTAAAAAAGTATATGTTCTAGATATCTCAGGTATATTATTCAAAATGATGAAGAAATAGATGAGATATAATTAGTAGAATTCAAGTTTGATGGTTGAAGTGGAGAAATGCATTTGGCCCGTTGTGTGATAAAAAACTACACCCCTCAAACTTAAGAAAAAATTTCATAAGATGGTGGTGAGACCTACAATGTTTTAAGGCATAGAATGTTGGCCATTAAATAAGAAGCATAAAATTATGTTAAGTGTTGCAGATGAGGATTCTTAGGTAGATGAGTTGTTTTACATTTAGAGATATAATGTGAAACAAGTATATACATGAAAAGGTTTGAGTAGCTCTACAGAGAGAGTCTCCTTAGATGATTTGCTCACATAAAATGTCGGTCTTTCGATTACCCAGTAAGGAGAAGGAGAGTGTATGTATTATATCTAGCCTAAAATGACTTGGTTAGAAAGTATTAGAATGACCTTTATTTATTAGATTTTAATAAGAATTTGACTCTTAATAAGATACAATGAAAAAAAAAAACATTCATATAACCGACCTCATATAGTAGGATAAATTCTTAATATTGTTAATGTTGTATATGACAGACAATGATATTATTATCATTAAATATGGTAAGTTAGATCTAACTCAAAATTATGATTGGTGTATGATTATGAAAAATCTATCTGCATTAATAGGTCTTCATTTGATGTTATATAATAATCTATATAATCAAAGCTATCATATAAGGCACATCTCATATAGTTATCATGATAGTAAGATAATAGTGGACATGATATAGTAGCTCATTTGAATTCAAATGAGCCAAGAAATACTAAAGAGAAACATATGATCAACATAAATATTGAGAGAAAAAGAAAAATCAATTCTTCTAAATCACCTTAAGATATAAATGCTTGGAGGTAAAATTTGCAATATTATTCTTGTTACAATCAAGCAATCTTCTTATTGTTCCTAGAGTGCGCATCAAGTATTCCAAAGACCTCAAACATCAAGCCATGTAATAAAAAAGAATAAAATGTGAAAACATTCGAAGAACAAATTATATGAAATCACCAAATTCCCCTCTTTGTATATTTTCCCCTCTATATAACCACCAAAACTCCCATCTTTCCCAACCCAAAGCCACCCACCCATCCTCTACGGCTACCGCCATGCCTCCCCAACCACATCCCGCCGCCTCCCGCCGCCGCTTTCACCCCCTCCGCTGCCTCGCCCTCACTCTCCTCTCCCTGATCATCCTCGTCGGCCTCATCATCCTCATCTTCTATCTCATCGTCCGCCCCTCCCCTATCTCCTATTATGTCGACGACGCCCACATCCGCAACTACAACCTCTCCTCCTCCGGCGAACTCACCGCCTCCTTCGACCTCTCCCTCCTCGCCGACAACCGCAACCGCCACGTCTCCATCTACTACGACTCCCTCATCGTCGCCATCTGGTACGCCGACCAAATGCTCGCTTTTCGCGAACTGCCGCCTTTCCACCAGCCGAAGCGGAACGCGACGCGGCTGGTACTTTCGGCGGCGGCGACGGCCACGCCCTTGTTGGGGTCGGTAGCAGACGGGCTGAAGCATGACCGCTCGGCGGGGCAGGTGGCGGTGGAGGTGAGGGCGAGGGCGAAGATAAGGTTTAAGGTTGGGGTGGCAAAGACGAAGCATTATGTTATGAGAGTGTACTGTGCGCCGGTGGTGGTGAGGTTCTCGCCGGCGGCGGGGATGTTTCAGAGGGCGTTTTGCGATGTGGATGTGTGATTGATTTGCAGTTCAATTTCTTCTTATTTGAGCTTTAATTCTGGTTAGAAACTTAGAATTTGGGTGAATATTATTATGTAAACTCTTCATTTTTTTCAGTGGCAAAGATGTAATTGTGGCAAATTGATTTTTTTTTTAAATGTTATTTTTATATATTGTTTCTGATAAAATATATTAAGGAACTTTTTATATTAAGTCATTTACATTGTATGTAAAACATCATATAATGTGTAGAAAATAGGAGAAAATGTGGGAAGTTATGTTATGTTATGTTGAACACTATATATATATATATATATATGAAAAATTTTATTTATTTTATAATATTTGCATCATAATTTAATTTAGTTGTAAGAAATAAAAATATATTATATTTTATCATTTAATTTTTATATTTTAAATATATTTTAGGTATTTTAACAACTAAAATTTTTAATCATAAGTTGCAAAAGCTAACGACTAGATATTTTTTATTCATTATTTTTTATTTATTTTTTATGCCAAGTAAAGAAGAGTGGTTTATATGATTTTTTTTTTACAAAAAGAAGAGGTAATAATATCATAGTAGATCTCTACTTTCTATCAGAAATTTCAATATCACAAATATATATTCTACCAGCTACCATCCCATCTCCAATCGGTGAAATAACACACAGAGAAAAAGAAACATAATAATACACAAGCGAAATGTAGTGAATCAAAATATTAAAAATAAACGAGTGATTGTCTCCAAAATAAAATAAAATAAAATATGATAAAGTATATTAAAAATAAAAGTCATATTTATAACCGCATCCGAAGCATCTCTTGCCTCAAGCTGACTCAAACAATACACATTTGCCTAAACTGGAACTGAAGCAATAGAACTATCAAGCTCTCTCTGACCACTCCCATGTAATATCCTTACCATAGAACTAGAACCACAACCTTTGCTAGATGATCCCTTCGTAAACATGCAAGGTGGAAATGTCCTTGGCCTACTTGAATATCTAATAGAACTCTCAGACCTAGACTCATAATGTCAATTGGGTCCTACCTGTAGACACTTAGCCACCCTACGTCCAATCTAGCACGCAAAAAATATTGTCATGTCAATCTATAACAATGACCTTAATGTCTCCAACCATAACTTAACACACATGTGCCCCACTCTTAAAACCACCAAATTTGGCCACATCTCCAACACTTGGAACTGCTACAACATCAGCATCTCTCTTGGAATTTTTTAGGACCAAACCTGTCCTCTTCCCAAAAATATTACTCTTAAAAGTCTCACCATTGAAACTCTTCCTACTAAGAGTCCACCGCTGCTGAGTAGCCATCAAATTATTCTATATCAAATAGGCCCTCTCCACTAACTTAGATAAATCAAAAATATGAAATGGAATGAGCGAGTGTCTAAGACCATCCTGAAGCCCTCTCAAAAACCTGTAGCAATTATCCTCAATAGTGCTAATTAGATGTGGAACGTACCTAGCTAAGTGAATTCTCCTTCATACTGCATAATCATCATGCTCCCCTAAACCAATCTAAATAAGTCTCTTAAATATGCTATCTTATAGATGGTGGTACAAACCATTATCTAAAGACAGTTGTGAACCTCCAACTAATCAGGAATTTCAGTCTTCCCTGAAGCTTCTCCCTCTATTGGCCCAACCACCAATGCTCAGCATCATTGTCTAACATAAACAAAATTAGAGATACCTTCATCTCAGGAGAACACTGCATTCCATAGAAAGTTTTCTTTAACCTCCTTAACCAGTCCTCTACTTCTCTTTGCTCAACAACGCCCTGAAATCCCAGAGGCTTTAATCTCAAAAATATCTATAAGTGCTTATGAACATCATCAGATTTCCCATCAATTGGGCCACCAAATAGACAAACTTAGAAAAAAAATTAAAACTGACAACAGGAGTAGTACTATATACTAGTATTTTCTGACTAACACTTTATTCCATTTGTCATATCCAATTCTTAAGGATCCCTCAGATAAATACTAAGAATGCATAGCTGATGAGACATACACATGAAAATAAGAAAAAATAAATACCTAGACATACCTAAAATTATGTCTAAGTTTTGGGGAGCCAATAGAAGTAGTATGCTATCCTGGTTGCCTACAATTTTAACTACCATATAAAAATTTCATATTTTAAAAACTCACATGATTATCAGAGATTATTCAAAATATTGTTTTAAAGCTTTATCATATTATAGTCTAAGTTTTGGGAACAAGAATTATTTTCTAATTTACCAAAAATCGCACATTTTTTAATTTACTCGGTGAAAATTAAAAAATATAGAAAACTACTTAAATATCTAGAACTGATATATGTATAACATACAGAAGGTTATGCCATAAAACATTTACAGGTACAAAGCTATTCCCTTTTATGCTTTATGAAAGTATAATTTAAATCAGGAAAATCTCAAAATTCTAGTATTGTTGAAAACTGTGATAGGTAAAATTCAACCTACTTTGATCTGTACAATTTATTGAATTGGACCGACAACAAAAAATGGATTTGAGGCCCCTAAAATCAAACTTTCTCATTCTAGAATCCTTTTTTTTCTCTCTCCAAACGGGTAAAATGGGTTTTTAATATTTCAATAAAATGAATCAGAAACTATTTTTTTATATTTTATAATAAATTTATCTAGCATGGCAACACCTGCTGCAATGCCTGACCTCAACACTACGGTGGTAGTTCAAATTCTAGAAATTGATTAGAGAACTCAATTCCACTGCATTGCCAGCACAACACTATAGTGCTCCAAAGGAAAAAAATTTCAAAACATATTCAAACATATTTAGGCATACAAAACACTCACAGACACAAACAAAAAAAGCATGAATATAAAAATTCTACTTCGTTGCTCTTACCAGATCGGATCAAAACAAGTGCAACTACATATGAGTTCAATATGTGTTACAACAAATCTATGGATGCCTAGATAGGGCTAAACTAGATTTTTATTTTTTATTATTTTATTTTTTCTTAAGGTTTTCAATGGCTACACTAATGGGCCTAGGCGGCTTCTTCCTAATCCAAATTTACTAACCAAGGCCTTAATTGTATTTTAACATTTATGGTATAATTGAATGGGATGAGAATCATTCAACCATGCAATTATATAAAGAACATTTTTTTTTTCTTAAATTGAATTAAAAAATTATTAATATATGATAATTTATTACCATTTGCATCAAATCTTTCGTATTTAAATCATTACATCGCACCACTCTTTTAATTCTCAACTCTCAACCACAGCCATTCATTCTGCATGCCCCACAGGTAGAATCCTCTCAAGAAGCCCATCTCCACTGTACGCTCATGGAATCCCGCCTCCTCCATCTCCACCGCCACCACCGCCCTCCCCTCTTTCCCATCCATCTCTCCCCCAACTCCAGCCGCCGCCGTCACCGCCAACTCCATCCTCTTCGCCAGTCCAATTCCCCTATTCCTATGGAACTTTCCCACCACTCCTCCCTGTCCCCGATCGTCCAGTCACACTCCCCCTCTGCTTCTTCATCCGATCTCGCCCCCATCCCCCAATCCCAACGCACCTATACGGCTTTCGACATGGCCAGCCTCTGGATTGGCCTTGTCGTCGGCATCCCTTCCTACTACCTCGCCGGCTCCCTCGTCGACCTTGGCATGTCTTGGTGGCAAGGCATCGCCACCGTCTCCTTTTCCAACTTCCTCCTCCTCCTTCCACTCACTCTGTCCGCCTTCCCCGGCACCCGCCACGGTCTTTCCTTCCCCATCCTCGCTCGCTCAACCTTTGGCCCACGTGGCTACTTCCTCCCTTCCCTCCTTCGCTCCCTCGTCGCCTGCGGTTGGTTCTCTATCGAATCCTGGATTGGCGGAAGAGCGCTCCTCCTTCTCCTCCTCCCCCTCCCTCATCCTCCTCTCCCCCTCCAATTCGCCTCCTTCCTCTTTTTCTGCCTCGCCCAAATCGCCCTAATCTGGCCCGGTATGGACTCAATTCGCAAACTCGAAGTCTACTCTGCCCCAATCCTCATCCTCCTCACCTCCTCCCTCCTCCTCTGGTCCGTTTCCTCTTCGGGCGGTTTCGGCCCAATGCTCTCCCTCACCTCCCGACTTTCCCCATCGGAGTTCTGGCCCGTCTTCTTCCCCGCCCTCAACGCCAACATCAGCTTCTGGGCCACAGTTGCCCTAAACATCCCCGACTTCTCCCGCTACGCCCGAACCCAACGCGACCAAATCCTCGGCCAAATCGGCCTCCCCGTCTTCATGGGCCTCTTCACCTTCGTCGGCCTCGCCGTCACCTCCTCAACCCAACTCATCCTCGGCCGGATCATCTCCGACCCGATCCACCTCCTTGCCGAAATCGGCGGCGGCCCAATCACCAAACTCGTCGCCGTCGTCGGCATCAGCCTCGCCACCATCACAACCAACATCGCCGCCAACATGGTCGCCCCTGCAAACGCACTCGTAAGCGTCAACCCCTCTCTTTTCAATTTCCAGCGAGGCGCGGTGGTCACGGCGCTGATTGGCTTATTATTTCAACCATGGAAGCTGTTGGGATCGAGTGAGAGCTTTCTGTATACTTGGTTGCTGGGCTCGTCGGCTCTGATTGGGCCGATTGGGGGTATAATGATTGTGGATTATTATCTGGTGAAGGGAATGGAGTTAGATGTAGAGGAACTGTATAAGGAAGATAGGGAAGGGAAGTATTACTACTGGGGAGGGTATAATGTGGTGGCTATGGCTGCGTTGGTGGTCGGAGTTTTGCCGGCGTTGCCGGGGTTTTTGAACAAGGTGGGAATTTTGTCGAACACCTCTGTGTTTTTTGTTGGGGTGTATAACAATGCTTGGTTTGTGAGCTTTTTTCTGGCCGGGTTTGTGTATTTGGGGGTGTCTTGGTTGCTGGTGTTGAACAGAAGGGTTGGGAGAGAGATTGGAGAGGAAAGAGGATTGATTTCTTAATTTGTTTTACTGAATTTTTCTACACTGGATAATGATTTTTTTGTCCCATTCTCAGCCTGGAATGAATAATATTTTACTAGTTGTTGCAACTCATTTTGAACAGGAGAACTATTAACTAAGAGTTCTTAAGTTCGACTTAGTATATGTCTTAATTGATCTAATTGTCCCAAAAAAAATAATATGAACTTTAGCTACTGATTAAAAGATTTTGGGTTTGAAACTTATATATGTGGTGATGTGCGTGTCTGACCGTCTGGATTTATAAGGATATATAGTAAATGTACAACAAATAAATAGTGTTTACAAACACTATAATATATAGTGTTTACAAACACTATATATTTATTGTGTATTTATTATGTACTTTCACAAAATTCAGACGTATTTTACATCTGAACTCCACGTGTAATAATTCTCTTGTGAATTTGCCCTCAAATGTAAAAAAAAAAAAACCAGTTGAAATATTCAGCATCAAGTTTTAGAAAAATATTCATTTATTAAGATGGATGGAGTCAATGTGATTTGCTGGAGTTTTTTATTTTATTTTATTTTTTGTTTGACATATATATAATTATATATAGAACTGGTATTTAGAAATTTGATAATGACTTTTAATATTTTAAATGCATTACGATTTATATATTTTATCCTCCCCTTATGAATGGGTTCTTTGTGAGTGAAAAACATAAGAAAAATCAAAATCAATACACCGTTATCTCTATAAGTAGATTTTTTCCATGAAATCATATAAATATTTTAACCTTATCTCCATAAAATAAATTTAAAAATCTAAAAATAAAAAAGTCTGGTTTAGAGAGTTAGTGATACCCACTATTTTATGATGACCCTCTTTCTCGGATCAATAATCTCTCTCGATTAATTATTTTGTGTGTGTCGAATGCCGTTTGCAGACTAATCAGAATGCACGTCATCTCTTGCTCGGTTCTGCGGCTTGGTGTTACTGACGTGACGCATTTGAATTGATCTCCGAAAGACATTTTGTGTTCGCTCCACATACAGAATAATTTATCCTCTCTCTTCATATATATATATATATATATATATATATATATATATATAAGGGTAGATTTAATAAATTTAGGGCATTAAAAGTACATAATTGTACATCCACCATCATTTATGAAAGTATGATACATCCTACAAAATTTGTTTCTTTTCTTAGAATAAAATATGTCCTATATAATTTTAACTCTTATGATTACTTAGCCAACATTCATAATATAGAACCTAAAAATTATGTTGAAACAGTTTGCTTTAATAGGTCAAAGAAGCATTTCTTTGTTTTGTTTGTACTTGTGGCAAAAAGATGTTGAAGAGGAATATAAATATTTTTTCCTCTCAAAAATATTTGATATGCCCCTTTAAAAAAAAAAACATTTTATGAATCAGAGTAAGTTTCTAAAATAATTCAAACTTAATTTTAAATTTAAAAAGTAGAAGAAAATGTGAAATTTTTTGTATAAAAAGTTGTTGATTTTTAAAATTATTTCTCTTCTAAAATAAGGATTTAGTTAAAAAACTAATTTTATTAAATTTGATAATAAATATCAATCTTAAATACATCCATGGCTCCTTATTTAAAAAAAAATGATGTAAAATAGATTTACATATCATTTTTATGAAAAATAAATTTCTATAATGTGTCTCATTTAAGCCTTTCATATGAGGCAAGATAGACACTCCTTGCTAGGGAGGACATGCCTTCTTGAATGGACTGTTTTTTAGCATATATTTGTAGGTATAAATATTGCTTAAATTTCTCTAATTATTAGCTAGATGGAAAGCTAGGCTTCTTTTCATGCTTGAAGGCTTCTAAAATAATATTTTGTATGAAAATTTTTATACTAAAAATTTATTGTAGGAAGGTGTAAGAAAACTATTCCAAGCATGTCTTTAACTCATCGAGCATACCATTTGGAGCATTATTATTACCATCTTTGCTAGATCCTTCTCTATCCCTAAATGCATTTTTTAAAAGAATTATCAACATTTAAAGACTTAAAGAAAAAAAAATTTACAAACAGTTTTCTAGTATTAAATTTTTTTGAATTATAAAATTTTGTACTAAAAAACAGTAAGAAAGTTATTCCAAATGAAATCTAAACATCTTGTATACTCACTTTCGTCCAGAATCCATAAAAAATTACCTCAAATATACTTGATCGTTGTCATAACTTTTGCATGCAATTGTAGTAGTAGATCATTAATAGGGCTGTAAAAGAACCAAGCCCAGCTGAGTATGTGCATGTTCATATTTTTGTTTGTTTATTATCAGCTTGTTCATATTCATTCGAGCTTTTATGTTTGTGTTCAAGCTCGGTTCATTTAACTTGATGGATGTTCATGTTTGGTTTGTGTTTGATTCATGTTCAAATCGTTTCACGCTTATCAAGCTTTAAAAAAAAAGAGCCTTATCAAGCTATAAACGAGCTCTGCTTCTAAATATTCATTAGCTTAACAAACGATCTTTATCCAGCCTAATAACAAATATGTTCGTGAACATTTCAAGCGATAATTTCGAACTACCAAATGAGTCTATTCACAAACATATATAGTGAGTATTTTCAAGCTACCAAACGAGCATGTTCGCGAACATATCAAGCAAGGGTTTTCGAACTATCAAACACATGTAGCGAGTACTTTCAAACTATCAAAAGAGCTCGTTCACAAACAAACAAACTATAATACTTATAAGAAAGCTTGTTCATATACATTTTGAACAAATAAAATTGATGATAATAAATAATCTTCCCTTAAGAAAAAAAAGGAAAGATAATCTCAAAAATGATCAAAATATCCTCAAGAACTAATTAAACAAATGTAGTTAAGCAGAAACATTAAGTGAAACAAATTTAAAATTCATAATGAGCATCAAATTGTAGGCCGATTAAGCAATGCAAAACAAAATAATCTTAACATGTAAGGAAATCCATCACTCGACTCGTTTCCATCATCCGAATAAGGTTATGGATTTTTTTTGCCAACAGAACGGAAAATCTCAACCGAAAATTTAAGTTGAATAATTCCAAGTTAGCTAAAGTAAGTCAGACAAAAATAATAATAAAAATAATAAAAAAACGTCAGACCATTAGGAAAAATGAAATTTAATTCTTGATAGACAATTTATATACAATGCATATAATAATTTAATCGAAATTTAAAAAATGAAGAGCTAGATTTAGTCTTACTCTTATCAGCTTTTGAGTACAAAATTTTTTATTTTTTTAACTAAAAAACTGCTTTAAGAAGCAATAAAAAAACAACTTTAGATTATGAAGAAGCAAACACAATATATTTTTTTATCAGCTCATTTATCACTGGCAAAGAAAAATGGCAATACATCCGTAATCAAAATCATATAAATATGAATAAAAACATATCAATATTTTAACATAAAATGTTTGTCTCATGGCTAAGTTTAATGTTTGTCTCATGCCATTAGATAGTTTAATGAGATCCTAGAGCAAAGCTAAGTTTGATTGTTGGAGGGATTTAGTGGGAACATGAGTGATAGGAAAAATCGTGCACCTATAACATTTTATTTTCAATATTCCGCTTCTGAGAGAGTTGATTACATTGGCAGCGAGCGAGCTCCCGTCGTGAATTCCAATCCGACGTCATTGAACGAGGCGAAGGAGCGACGAAGAAATGGATGCGAGGAGAAGCAACAGCCGAAATACTACTTCACGCGAAGCACAAAAACACCGAAGAACTAGAGACGAAGGAGCTCGCGATCAGTTTGATGAAGAAGAAGTGTCGATGTCATTTAAGAACGTAGAAGATGAAGAAGCACATGTCAGCTTCGTTGTAAGGCTTTCGTTCCTATAAAAAAATTAAGAGAGGAGAGGAGAGGGAGACCGGAAGAAACAGAGAGAAAGAGAAGGAAGGAGAGTGAGAGACCGAGCAAGCGCGAAAGAGAAGAGATCAGGTATCGTATGCGCGATGCTTTAAGAAAAATGTATTTATGACATTTTACTTTAAAATTTTGGAATTTTAATAGATCTTTCAGTGTATTGGAATTAGTTAGTAAATGAAAATGTAATCAACCATTTGTTCGTTTATTCCCGTCTCATTAATTCAAGCCTCCGGATTAGATCGTGACAGTTGATTAATGAATTTAACAATTACAAGGATTGTTTTCTTAGCTGTGCTTACTCTACAATTATATCATCCTTCTTCATTTTTTAACATAAATAAATTACCATTATACAAAATAGCTTCAAAATACATTATTAGGTGAAGCAGTTTAATGTGTTATATAACACAAGGAGAGAACACCAAATGAATTGAAAACACAAGAAATGCGGTTATACAAGAAATGTACAAAGACTGGAATAAAAGCATGGGTTTTGTTCATCATATGACAATGCAAGCATTTCCATCAGCTAAGTATTAATAGAATGTCATGTAATTGTAATGTAGAAATATGCAATGTGTTTTGTACATTACATATCGGAAGCAAGGCCTTGAGATTCGGACGTAACTTCAGCCAGGTCTCCATTCATCCATCTTGTCAGCATCTCTAATGAAGCCTTTGGCTGATCCATGGGTACCATGTGTCCAGCGTTGTGAACCTGTCACGCAACATGTTAGAAGGATATCATGTAATACAAGGATTTCCTTGGCATAAAAAATTTTTAACGCCTTGTTTATATTGAAAGAAAATTAAAAAACATCTCAACAATTTATAAATTGATATTAGGATTCCATAGTAATTTGATTTGAGTGAAAATTAAAATACCATTAAAATCATTTTACCTTCAGGAAACTGAGAGGACCATGATTCTTCAACACTCCAGCATCCTTGCCATCTACAGTAAATGGCTTCTCAGATGAAGAACCAAATGCTTCCTGACCAGACCACTTCATGGCATGAACCCATCTCGAATTTCCTGATCAACATTACCAAATTCAGCCATGAAACTCACAATGATTACCAAAGCTTACCAAAATTTAAAATGAATGAATTCATAAATAGTGTCCAATGGTGGATTCACCATATATTCGCTACAAGGCAAGGCATACTATTACAAAGTCTAACCTGGAGAAATTAAATTATGCAGAGTAACACCTCAGTCCAACATAGTCCACTCACATGTCAATGATTTACTTATCACAAAACCAAACAATGTAGCAATATGATAATAATACTACAAATCAAGTTGCAATGTATTTTAGAGTTTAGAGAGAGAAGGCACAAAAAAAAAATCAAAGAATCCCAAACTTAAGCTCAAGCTATAGCTTATAAACTCAGTTAATGGCTAATGTGCTTGAAGCAGGATTTCAACAATTTCATTTCCGACAAATAAAAATTACCTTCTTTACAGACAAACATCTATATTAACATTATCATATAAATGCACAGGAAAATACAGGTGTATTTATTCGTTAGTAATCTGGTCACTCCAATCTGATCACATGGTAAAATTGTGTTAGAAAGGTCCCTATTGAACCGGTCCAGCCGGGGGCTTGCCAAGGGCCGGCTCAAGTGTATAGGAGGTAGGCAGCAAGAGAGAGGGAGAGGGAGATGGGGCCCACTAACTCAAATTCAAATGTTTTGGAGCTAAAGGAGGGTTATGCTTTGTTTTGTGGCTGATTTTGGAGTTCTTGATGTCTTGGGCCCTAGATTCTTCTAGGAATTGGGAGAGAACGATCCTCCTCCCGAATTGAAGATCAATTGTATATTGCTTTATTTCTTCCGTTAGTTTGATTTCTTAAATAAAAATTACTGTTTTGCTGATTTTTCCATCGAATTTGTGGAGCGTTTTGCTGATTTTGCCTCTTGTTAAGGATTACTTGAAATCTTCAATTACTTCCTAACAAACTGTTCCAAGCAGTTCATTTTCAGTAGTCGTCATCAACCAATAACATGCATTTATTAATAACACTAGCAGTGATGGGCAAACTGCAACAATCCACCCATTTCGATGGATGAGAAAAGTAAAAGGTTCACGTAATCAACCTTTTTATGCATCACGCAAGAAGAAACAGTAATAGGTGACGAAAAAACTCACCAAGCCAGTTACATATGAGATCATATTCCCCAGCATAAACAAGCAGCTTGATGCCATCCTCAAGAAGAGCAGGGATGCCCACTTCCAAGTTCTTCATCCAGTCAGCAAGCATAGCCTCATATACGGTGGGGCTGCATGATACAAATTGTATTTCACCAACTCCAAGGGATTCTCTGACTGGTTTTAGGCTAAGGAATTTCTCCATGTTTGAGAAATCATAACACAGACTGCCTTCACATTCCTTTCTGATGTCATAATACTGTGCAAATTCGAAAGACATGTTACCTGCATTAGCTAGTTTTCTGGGCCAAGATGTTCCAATTTGCAAGCACAGGACATTAACGACTTACATTGATATTTCCTGCAATCCTCAATATTGAATTGAACAATACGTTGCAAACCAAAAATGAAGCCAAGCAAGCAACTCTTCCAGAAGTACCTGATCCATCATGTCAACATAATCAGAACCATTTACGGATACTAAAATCAATGAGTCTTGGATGCATCCAAAACAATATCTAGCTAACAAATTTTCAAAACTAGTGGGGCATAAATAAAGAAAACAAAATTAAACAACCTCTTAGCCTAGTGTTAATTCTAATGTAGCACAACTTTTCTCTATAAAATAAGCACAGAATTCAAAATATGTCACTTTAAACTTGAAAGGTCCAAGCTAAGCTATTTTTGTTTCGAATTTTGACCTCTTGACTCCAAAAATTTTGAGGCGTTTTTTTTTGGGGGTGGGTGGTATAGACAAATTCATATATATAATGAACTAGGAATCTATCCTCAAAGATTATAACTTAATCAAATTTGCATTTCTTTTTTGCTCGAATCGAGCTTGAATAAAATAAAGAGCCAACCCAAGCTTGAATTGAGATCAAATTAAGGCATCTTATAGCTTGATGTAGCTTGACTCGATATCAAATATGATTTTAAATCGATCTTGAGTCAAGGTTAAGTCGACCTAAGATTGGATTGTTCACAACCCTCGAAATGACTACTCAACCTATAGAAATCAATGAAGTTATTAGTTACTACTCAACCTATAGAGAATATAAAGATTTTGAATCAGGATGTCGCCAGTCATCATGCAACCGTGAATAATTGGTACTTTGAGAAAAAAACATATAATGATCTACTAGTGCTATCAATGGTAGATTAAAGTCTAGTTGAGCAACTAATTAGTAGGGAACACTACAAGAAGCCGTAGTAGAGGAAGCTGCAGAATGATATTTTAGGTTCCATCTCAAGCATGATGATCTCTATAAGCAATATAGACACAAGTTCAATCTTAGGTACAACATTTATCACTTGAGAAAAGCCAACTCAAACTCAAATATATTCCTGAACATACAATGGGCTACAAATTGATCACCACCATCATCATAATCATCCATCTCAACATATTCAACTGCCTAACAAGCAGGAACACTTCCGAACATATTTCATGATTGTGTAATACACAACCCGTTTTCAATATGCCCTGACACCTACTTGCAAGCTCAAAATTGTGTCAAAGCATTTCAAGACAAAATTAGGTGTCTTACAAGGTTAGTGCTGTAACACATGCATGGAGTTACAAAAAGATTAACAAGAGAATTTATTAAAAGTTAACCATCATAAAATTATGCATCAAATCAAAGTAGGTTAAGAAAATTCGTGGTTTTCCTTTTGCTTAGGCAAAGAGATACATGAAGAGTAACCAAGACACTCTCAATCCAATACAAAGGCGAAGTAATGTAAAAGCTTATAACACAAATCCAACAGTTAAAAATGAGATGTTCACCATGAGGATCGGCTCTCTCTCTACGGGCTGAGCGGAGGAAGATCTTCCACACTAGAAGTGAAGTGACCACTAGGAAGGACGAACCGAAGAACGCAGTTGTTGAGAAGATAGCCGGAGTTGGAGGAGGCACGGAGCGTCCAATGAGGGACCACGGGGTTCTTGGTCGTTGAAGCTCAATAGTCCCGGCAAGGCAATACACGATGCGGTTGATGTAGCGTTCAACTGTAACGTCGTACTCCCAATCTGGTTCATAGAAGGGGGAGAGGAAAATGTCGATCTCCCCTTGCTCGTTGTACGCGAAACCGTGATCGACCTCAGGATTGGCCATGCACAGTAAGCATGGGGATGAGGGAACACGAGGAGGAAGACCAAAAGAGAGAAGAGGGTGGTGAAGAGGGGAGGCTGGTGGCTAGACTAGGAGGGAGAGGGTGGGGGACGGCTTGGAAAGGAGGGGAGGAGGCTAGGGTTTGGGAAGAGATTAGGTTAGATTGGGGTGGAGGTGTGATTTAATCTAAATCTGAAATTAATCTCAGATTTTGATTAAATTGGGAGGAAAATTATTTGAAATTTGATTTCAAATTGATTGCAATTAATGCATTGATGGAGGATTAATGGGATGGGGCCATAGATGGGGTCGGCGACATAGAGAGAGAGAGGGGAGAGGGGTTTAGAATAAAAACTGAAATTAATTTCAGCTTAGGTGAAATTGGAGGGAAAAATATTTGAAATCAATTTTGGATTTCAAACAAGGGTGAGGGAGTGAATGAGCATTCAATGGGGGAAGCCCATTATGGGGGCCGGCGGCATCATTAAGGAGGGAGAGGATTGGGGAAGGATGTAAGGGAGTTTCCAAATAGGCAATGAATATTAGGAAAGAATAAAATAAATCCAATTTGAATTATTTTTAAAATTAGGTTCAATATAGAAACTTTCCTAATTTGGAATTCCCAAATGGAAAGAATTTGAAATTCGATATTTAAATTTCAAATATGAAGGCTAGTGGGAAAGAGGGTCAGCGGGTGGATGATGGGAGGCCGGTGGCCAAATGGCCGGCCAGCGGGTGGGAAGGTAGCCGGCGGCTTGGGCGTCCAAGGAGGCCGGTGGCAAGGAGGGAGGGGGCTCGGGTTCTCCAAGGCAACTGGAGGAGTGAGGATTTCTTTAAGGGGAAGAAGAAGGAGATAGGTGTAGGAGGACAGGGAAATTTAGAGCCACAAACCTCAACACCACATCCATTAGAACTCATAAAGAGATCCACGATACTATCTCCTCAAGAACTCACAAAGAGATCTAGGGAGATTTCACGAACTCACAAAGAGATCAACAAGGGAAAATTTTTCATTCATCAATAATCATGATACAATATAGGAGGCCATAATATATAGGCCTTAAAAAAATAAAATACAATGATGTAAATGTCCCTGGGGCTACTACTCATGACAGCTAAAAGAAAGGGTAGAATCGGTAATATCAAATAATACATGACATCAAAATAGAACTAAGCATCAAAATAAAGACTGTGGATCGTGGCCATCGATCTGCGCCTCCTGCGCTGATATACTCGTCGAAAACGTCTATCGATGTCCTCATCAGTTAGACACGATGTGACGTAGTTCGGACATGACCCACCGCAAGGACTTGCCCTTTGAGATATTAATAATTTAATATACTTGCAATATATGGAACAATTGACAATGATTAATGAATGTTAATATTTGACGGTAGATAACAAATAATACATATCACAAGTGATAAGGCATTTCTTTTATTATTAATAGTATTTTCTTTTGTTATTGTAAGTTTCTTTTGTAGTATACGCATTTGGTATTATAATTTCTTGGGCTTTACTATAAAATACTATAAACTATATATTTTATATTAATAATTTATAAATAAAACATTATGTTCATTGAGTGTCACATCCTACTTTGTACAATTATGGCATGTCATGCTCATTTTGGATCCGTATCATCATGTTCGTGTCAGTGCTCCATAGTTATCTGCAAAACCATGGGCATCTTCATATGCATCCTCAACATATCATGTGCAATCTTTTCCAGGATCTACATGTCTCTTTGATTCTAATGATTTTTTGTACATGCCTCTTAGCCAAGATTTCTTGTTTTGGAATTTCAACCATTGCATTGTTTTTATGAGAAGGAGCTGAACATATGAAGAAATTAAAATTAGCAAAAAAAGAAAGAAATCAGACCTTTCATAAAAGATAAGCCATGGTGGTTTGCTTCTTTGTTATAAACAAATAGATCTTTTTCCGAACATCAACTCAGTGATCTTTGAAAAGGGTGGTATGGAACTACAGGATTTGATGAAGCATATCTTAGTGGTGATTCGACTAACCAAAGAAGTACAATAGAATATATCTATACCTTAGGCGAAATTGATATTAATAACGTATTATAGTTAACAAATTTGGTGGACTTGGCCACCACAGCAGTAAGATATGTTGCAAAAATTGAGGCAGACAAAGAAATAAAGTGGTTGAAGAATTTTTTGAAACTAGGAAAGTAAGAGGGTGACAGTTTATGATGTACCGACACTTCTCCTTAAAGAACCATGCAATGCCAACATGACATGCGTCCGACATGTGTCAGACACGCCGAAAACATGTCCAACTAAAAAAATATTAAATACAAATCGGACACGCGTCTAAAATATTTTATAATTTTTTTAAAAAGTAAAATTTCTCGTATTTTAAATTATTATTTATTTAAAATATAAAACTAAAATTTTTATTTCTTATCCACAACTCTAAATCAATCGTCCACACTCAATACCTCATTCATCGAATATTCTTATTTTCATTTCTCTTTGGCGGGTCGTAACTTTGGTTTCACAGCAATTCTGATGTCATCCCAACATAAATGTCTAACGTCGTTACAACGTCAACATTTCAAAATCATCTCAATACCAAAGTCTGATATTGTCTTAACATTGATGCTCGATGTAATCAATTTCTACACCCACAACTTGACAACTCATCTTTGTCTGATGTTGTCTTAACATCGACGACCAACACCCTCTCAACATCGATGCCAGATGCCCTCTTGACATCGATGCCAGATACTTAGGCATAATATCGATGTCCAACTCTTGACAGCATTGTCATCTCCTTTCTCGATGCCTGATACATGACATCAACGCGCGACTCTCGACATCCAAATATTAATCAATTTAAGTATTATTATTTCTAATTTATTTTTAATATTATACTTATTTAATTTTTATACATTATTTTTATAATATAAAATTATAATGTCGTGTCTAACTCGTATCCATGTCCTATATTTCAATAATTGATGTATCCCATGTCATATCGTGTCAATGTCGATGTGCCCGTATATGTGCATCATAGGTAACTAATATTTTTATGATGGTCAGAATTTATGCATCCAACTAAAAAAGTTGTGTTCCATTTCAAAACATTGCATATTCAATTTAAATATCATTTAATCCAAGGTGAGTTAAAGAGGGAGCCTTACAATTGAACAAATTAAAGGATCTAAAAATTCAAAAGATGCGCTTATAAAAAGTCACTATAAATCTCCATGCATAACTTAGAGGTGTCGCATAGTTAATTTCTACAAGCATATATGTTCGCCCAGGAAGAATAGGCCCAGTAATGACAGGGTTTATATAGATCTAGGTCCTACTTCCTATGAGTGCAAGCCCTCAGTTAATTACCCCTTCTAACTTATTAGAAGAGTACTCTTGATTAAAGATAAAATTCTATTTAGTCTGTGCAAAGAGTGTAGAATGTGCAATAGTATTTTAATCTTAGTTATGAGGGTTAATCTTAATTATGGGGGCTAATCTTAGTTATGGGGATGAAGGTACACCCAATCAAGATCTCATGGTTCCGTCGTCCCGGATACACTGTGAGTTTCAATCTACCAACATTAATAACCATTAATTATAGTGTCCAGGAAATCTGATTGATAGCTATTGGTTGCCTCTTCTCAGGGATCCCAGGTAAACTGAAGTGGAGAAATGGGGATTTTAATCTGGTTTGGTTTGGGTTAGGGCTTATGACTCTGCTTAAGAGTTATCTTTGTGATTGGGTTTGGGTAGGGAATTACGGCTTTTATTTGAAGGTAACCCTAATAGTGGGTCTTACGACCTCTATTAGAGGTGGCCCAAATAGAGAGCCTTACAACTTAGCCCTATAGACTAAGATGCCCAATGATTTTGGATGTTCAAGTAGGTTTTATTACTTCTGAATTTAGACGTTGTCTGGCGACGAGTCTTACGACCTAGCCATGTAAGCTAAATGACTCGTATGGTGGGTCTTACAACCTAGCCCTATAAACTAGGATGCACATCTAAGTGGTCAGGGTTATGTTATTACATAAGCATTTCCCTAAGAAGTCGAACTTACGGCTTCTATTAGAAGTTGTCAGTCTGTCAATCAGAGATTAGGAGTTATGTCATTTTTGCTAAAAATTCCCCCTAAAATCGGACTTACATTTTTCATTAAAAGTAGACGGATTAACAGGGATTTAGTTTTAAACACTTCACAGGTTTAACGCCAACATCAGTGCCTTGTTTTGCCAGTTTTGCCTCAATACTAGCCTACAATCATTGTCTTAACACTTACTAGCTAGTAGTTATTTTCTACTTTAGCTTTTATCAGTGTACTTGTTGTTTTGTACTCATAGCTTTTTCTAATACAGTAGTTTGTCGCTCCACTTTAACACTATTGTTTGTACTTTACCCGCTTTCCAGCACTTTGTTCTATCTACAGTAGTTAGCTTTACTTGCTAGTTCTACTTTTTAGCACTAGTTATGCCTGCAGTAGTTAACTTTACTCCTTTTAGTACTAATTTCATTTATTATGTGTTGGCTTTTGTCTACTTATTTGCAGGTGCTCGTGGCCAGTAGTTACAGTAGTTGGAGCTTGCAACCGCAAGGGTTGTAGTTTGCAGATACATAGTGGTTTAGATAAGATTTGTGGAGCATTTCTTTTTGTTTTTTGTTTTCGTTAATTTATTAGGAGTTTGAGTTTTAGTGTGAGATGCACATAGTCAACTAGCTGAAACATTTATTTATGCATTTTATTTTATTTAATTGAATTAATTACATTAATTAATTAAATTTTAATTTAATTAAAATTAACATATTCAATTGATTATTTTAAGTTATTTAATATTAAATGTATTTAAAATTATTTAATTATTTAAATTGATTGCTCAATTAATTTGATTTAAATTTAAAATTAAATTTATTGCTTAATTAATTAGATTAATTAATTAAATTTTTATTATTTAAATAAAATTTAAAGTTTTGATTTGAAATTAATATTTTAGTTATATTTTAAGTTAATTAATTGTTTAATAATTCAATATTGAACTTCAATTTTAGAATTAATTACTTAATTGATTAAGTTAGCTATTGAATTTGTTTTAAATTAACTATTAGAGATCTAATTTGAAATTAATCAGATCAGTTTAAATTATAACTTAGAATTTAAAGTTTAAATTTAATTTTTTGAGTCTCTGTATTTTGTTTTTGTTTTTTTTTTCTTTTTAGCTAAATCAATTATAAGAAATTTGGTTTTATTTTTAAATTAATTTGCCATAATTAACTCAGTTCAATTTTATTTCAAAGGGGTTATTAATCAATTAGGTTGAATTTTAGTTAATTGAATGGATTTTGATTTTATTTAAAATTAACGAATTAGTTGTTTGGACATTTTTAATATATTAGTTAATTTAATACTATTAATTAATCAATTTTAAATCAAATTGATAAATTGAGCATTTTTTTAATCTTTTCCAAAATCCACAAAGTTTAATTATTTTGAGGGAATTTCGGCAGCCTCTCGACATCCCCTCCCTGTGATGGGAGGAAGGGGAGGGCACTCTTTTCCAAAATCCACAGTTTAATTATTTTGAGGGAATTTCGGCAGCCTCTCGACATCCCCTCCCTGTGATGGGAGGAAGGGGAGGGCACTCGCCCTTTCAAACCCACCAATAGGATATGATTCAACGGCCGAGGACTTCGGGACATTGTTTGGTCCCGGAAATGAGGATTGCAAGAGAGTCGAACGGGAGACCAGAGCAGTAAGCACAACCGAGAGCCAAAGAAAATGAAATCGTGTGTCTCCTCTTTCCGTTTCTCAATGTCTTTATACACATAATTATTTCACGAACATGTTGATGAAGGTGAGGACGTGGTTGACGGGATTTGGATTATTGCCGACATGGGGTGTTATATATATATTCATCAGTTTTATTTGTAAACCATTATCAGTTATATTTGGCAACTCTGATCTGAATGTCTTGAGGATCAGCACAAAATCAAGCTCAAGCTTTGAACGAACATAAAGTTGTGAACGATTATTCTTATGTATTGATCAAACTCACAATTGAATTGTTGAAGTAGATCAGCTTCACTATTACAAGAAGATCATTGAACAATTGAGTCCATATTTGTTTTCCAAGCAACAGAAGATGATTGTGATCCTTCCATTTGATGTCAATCATCATTCTTTTTTTTTTTCCTTTTAGTTTTGGAGTTGTATTGCATGTACGAAGCACAATCTATAAGAGTTGTCTCATTTTGTCATTCTTTACCTAGCAACAAAATTAATTCACTGCTTTCACGTTTCACTCCTAACAATTATAGTAAGAAATTCTCAATACTTTAAAATTCATCCAGACATATGAGGTATGGAATCTCAAACCAACCATTTCAATGTTGAAATAGGAGTAATGACTACTAGAGAATTGTGCTTATTTCAAGAATGTATGAGTTGAGCAATGTTTTAATTTAAGTATAAGACTTCAGAAGTTAAAATTGCTATTAGAAGTGTCAACAACAGGAATTTGTCAGCTAATTTTAAGAAATGTATTTGCTGTTAGTTGAAGTTGTGGCAATATCCAACCAATTAGCCTTAGCCCATCCTTTTGTATGTGAACTATTTCAATATATATGTATATATTGAGATGCTAATGGTCATATTTACTTTAGCTTAATGATTTTTACTCAATAATTTTCAGCTTTAGCAATCAAATTAAGTGGTTCTGATTATCGTATTTTGAAATAAGGCTCGCCGATGAGCATTCAACAGACTGGATGTACATCAAAATAGCACTTGCTCATCATCTTTTTTTTTTTTTTTTTTTTTACTTTTATGTTTTGGCCCATAAATATCAATTATTTGGTTATGTGCATATTTATTATTGCAACAATATAAAAAATTTTGATCCCAACTAAGAGACTATAATTATGGCAGAGCTCAATTTTTATTTTTTGAAGATACTCCCAAAATTCAAAATAGATTGTTTATATGTAAACACCAACTTATTTGAATAATCTTCTTTGATAAAAATATGTTTAAAATTTTGATGCAAATTAGATTATTATAAATGACCGTCAAATTTAAATTTGAATTTCTACAAGGTTCAGTTAGCTACATTACCACAGAGCTTAATGGCCACCTCACAAACTGGAACTATTTTGTTGAGTCTTTTATAGTCTGACTCTTTTATTATTCCCATTTCCAATGCATAATCCGAGTAAGCTTTGTACTGGATGGCAGGATCAGTAAGTCCATTACCAATTGCAAATCCCTGCGTTATCAAGCCCATGCAAGTAAAATCAGCAAATCAATCAACTGGTTGTTTCAAGAAAAGAAGACTAAGTTGCACCTTCAAATTAATGTAGATGCCTTCTTTAGCTTTGTTTCCCTGGTGAACACGGCTAGCAAAAGCAGGAATGTAATGCCCAGCATATGATTCCCCCGTGATGTAGAAGTCATTATTCACATACTCTGGATGTTGAGAGAAAAATGCCTGAAGAAAAACAAAATTTTAGAATAAGCAAGGCAGATTTACTTAACATGTTAGAGATAGAAGACGAGATGGTTATTTATTAGTGAAAATTTTTCCATTCTAATTAATGATTTCGATTTCTAAAGTTTTTCTACTAATTGTTATAGCATACAAACCACTCTGCATCAATTTTCTGTAGAAACATAGATATATGAGGAATCATGAAATAATGTGGCTATTTCTGCCTAAAAAACATCCATTGTCTAGAAAAGGTGTGCCAAAGTATCAAATAAGGGAGGAAGCCTAATCAAAAGAGCAAATTAAACCCTCTAGGTTCTCATTCACAAGCAAAGTCCGCCATACAGTCAATATAAAAAGTGATCTACATTTTATCTATTCTAAAAATTTATTAAGGCATGTCAGTGATTAAGTGATGGAAATATGAGTGTATAATCACAAAAACTTAACTTCAAATTGCATAATGTTTTAGTTTACAACGTATCTTACTTTCAGCTTATGTTAGCACATGCCTATGATGTTGATTCCACTGAGAACGGCCTATGATCTCCAATATGTTGTCTTCTTTTTAAGACTATGGTCTCCAATAATTTAAATTTCTTTGTGTGAAATTGATCATTGATCGAATTTCATAATTCTTCACAATTTTTCCAGTTGAATTTCAAATTTTGGTGATTAATAAATTATTATTTGAAATGAGAGAAGAGTGTTCGTTATTTTTACATTAAAAGTGACTAATTTTTGCAAGAATTAATAGCTGCTAACCTCTTATTTTTGTGTGTTTTCATTTTGTATCTCATCCTTGGTTATATTAACAAATCCTAGACCCTTAACCATACTACATTAAAGTGGTATCATACTTTAGATTATATCAACATGCAACTTAAAAAGTGGGCAAAATATCATAGTCATTTAAAGGTCATTTAACAAATCACCCAGCGTATTCCAAGCATGAAGCTCAATGCGATGCGCAAGGGGTTTTTTTTTTAACTTATCTCAATGCGATTTGTGCATTTGTAGCAAATCACATCATTAGAAACCTTAACATTTTTATTAAATTTATCTCTGTTCCACTACTGGCATCTCCTATGCTTCCTTTTAAGAAAACTTTTAAATTGCCTAGTCATTAAGGCAATGTCATTCTCATCCTCAGGTTGTGACTAATCATTCTTCGAGTCCTCGACTTTCAGTGCTATGTTCTTCTCCTTTCGCTGTTCATCTACATCAATCTTCCTTTGGCTCACTCCTTGGTCGTAAGTAATTAGTGATCCAAGAAGATTATCAATAGAGTAAACATTTAAATCTTTAGACTTTATAATTATAGTTATTTTAACATCATAAGCAGTAGGTAAACGATGAATAATTTTATTGACCATTTCAGCATTTGTTCGTTCCCTACCTAATGCATGCAAAGAAGTGACAATTTGAATGAATATTGTATACATCTCAGAAATAGATTCATTGGCTTTCATGCAAAACAGTTCATAGTCATGTAACAAGATATTTAATCTAGATTACTTTACTTCATTAGTCCCTTCATAAGCAATACAAAGTCTATCCCAAATGTCATTTCCACTTTTGCAAGTGAAAACCCACATGTAATCTTCTAACTTAAGTTCACAAAAGAAACTATTTAAATATTTTGCATTTAATTGTGCTAAGTTGCCTTCTTCTACAGTCCAGTCAGCAAATGGTGTTTCAATTCTAATGTCATCAACTAATCTAGTTGGCCTAGTATACCCTTCTTAAACTAAAATCAACATGTGATAATCTAATGATTGCATAAATATAGACCTGCGTGTTTTCCAAAAATTGAAATGGATATTATCAAATAACGAAGGTCTAGTGATCGAATACCCTTCTGGTGTGTTTTGGTTTCCAAAAGTAGTCATTCTCATTTTTCAAAAAGTTGTCTAAATGTACGCATGATAACATTATCGTACCGTAAGAACCGTTCAGAAATTTTACAGGTTCATCTGGACGAAAAGGGACCTGTCCAATTCATACGTATTTTATTAAAAGTGAAAATGAAGGTTAAAAGTGATATTTTTGTATAATAACTAAATAATATATAAAAAGGATGACATGTTAATATTTTATTGTACTATGAAGTAATAAATTGACGTACATATTAAACAAAACATTACATAAGACATAAAGTGTAAAATGGTAAATTTGCATGAAATAGAATTGAAATGTAAATATCATAAAGGCAAAAGAACATAAAGTATAAGAATTGTGTAAAAGTAACATATGATATCAAGTTCAATTCGAAGTTTCTTCTTTCCTAGTTCCTTACTCATCCACATTTAATTTTTGCGGAAAATAGTAATAGTATGACAACAATTCAAAAATCATATTCATTGTCATCATTGAGCTGAAAGCATCATTGAGGGGATCTTCATTTGAGTCATCTTCATAATGAATTGCTTTCTCCCCTACCTCATCACCTATGGAGTTGAATGCCTCCAAATTTACTTCTTCATCTATTTTAGTTATCTTCCTCTTCTCTAAACATTTGTCATCAATATAAAGATGAGAGTACTACTCCAAATTAAAGAAGTTTACAAAAATAAATTTTTTATATGCCTTTTCTGTTTAATTCTTTTTGCAGTCAGCTTGTGGCGGATGCAAAAGCTTTGTTCCTGTCACCATAAAAAAAAAAAAAATCAATGTTCAAATCTTCATCTTGGAATTCAAATGGTGTTACCTCCACTTTATTGCCCACAAATCACTCATTATTTGATGTCATATCCTAACAGAATAAGAGTCATCATCATTCAACCCTTTCTTCTTCACATTTTAATTTGTCCATGAGTGTATTGTTGGACATGATTTACACCGAGGAATTCATCCTTAGAATTGTCAGATGATTTCTCCTCTTCGTATGCACTTCATTAGATTTCAAAGATCAACTATCTATGCACCTTAGGTGGAGCATGAATAAAAAAATATGGCAGTTGATTCATAACGCTTCAGTATATGTACTTCAAATAATTGACATAAAACTTTTTTTTGCCAAGTTTCATCCTCTTGTTGATAAAGAAATTGGAGAATATACTCCTTCATTTAATCAATGAAGAAAAATAAAATTAATCCACAATTGGTTGAAGATGTATTTTATGTGTATACAAACATTCATCTTCTTTCAAGAAAGATCACAAATTATATGGAAGGCGATGGAAATTGATAAATGTTTCAGAATATGGCTTTGAGTCCCACGATGATATGATTTTTTTGAAAATTACAAATCTTTCTCTTCATGAGCCATAGTTGGAGAGCAATGTTATCTAATGATCATGATATTAAAGACAAAAGAAAAATATATGATGAAAAAGTTAATCTTATTAATCATTTTAGTGAATAGTTGACTATTGAATATTGAATCTTGATGTGTTCTAGACCATTTACGCTTATTTTTTTATATCAAAAGCTAGATAACTATTTATAGGCCATTCAACTTTACAAAATTAATGATAGAGTTTAATGACGTATCATTTCTTTATTATTCTTAATATTATGCTATTTAAGTTTAATGCACTGTTTTTAAGATATAAAATTATAATGTTGTTTGCAAGTTATATTTGTATCTTAAATTTTCAATAACTAATTTGTCCCGTGTCTATATCGCCATATCTGTGTATGTGCATCCAAGTTGTTGACCACCATCACAAAACCACACTTTCTTCATACTGATGGGCATGCTTAGAGTTGTACACAAATTTGTCAACCCCACAACTAAAATGGTCACCTCTTAACACTTGATGGCATGCTTAGAGTTGTACACAAATTTGCCAACCCCACAACTAAAATGGTCACCTCTTAACACTTTAGAGAAGAGCTTCTTTCAACTCAAGTGAATGAAGCTGAATAAATATGATCGTCAAGATTCTATACCAAATTAGTATATAGCATATGTCGTATACTTTAACATGTTTTGATGCTTTAAATATTCTACACACACATGATTTATTTCCATAATACATACTCGGCGAATGGCACAGCAAGGCGCAAAGTTTCCCATTGAGCCATGGCGTATAACGCACGGCGTGGCTCGTGCTATTTTGAATACAGCATAAAATTAAAAAAAAAAAGAATTATTAAATTCTTTATATATATTCTATTTTAGAGTATCAATCAAGTTGGTAAGGCTTGGATGAATATGTTTGTCGTCCAAAGTCCAAACCATTAAAGTGAGATTCAACTTCGTCCAAACTTTCTACTAAAATAAAGTCTAATAAAACCTAACTAAACTATTTTAATCATATCAAATAATTTTAAAATTAATTATTACATTATTTTAGAAATTAAAATATATAAATATTTAAAATTATTTATAATTATATTTAAAAATCTCTAAAATTCAAATTGCACGTGCCATGCGCCATTGCGCGTGCCAACTTGAATGCGCAGCATCATTTTGTGCCATTGACAAGTAGGCCTTAATAGTTAAAATGTTATTATTAAAGTATTGTAAACCCTAAGTTTATAAAAAAGATTCTAGTCTTTTATTGAAAAAACTTGATTGAATGAGTATTGAATAATTTTTTAAGATCCTATCGTTCAAAGCCATTGACTAAACTTCTATATCTCTATCTTGCGTCTCCTTTTCTCTCTCTCTCTATTTTCCTTCTCTTCATTATGTGGTACTAGAACAAACCTAATATCCCTGCTAATCTCCATCTCGAATGCAAACATAGGGCCCTAGCAATTACGTTTTCAATGCACGACTTCCTATACAAAATCCTTGCCAAGCCCACCTTGCTTAACCTGCTTATGCATGGAAGTCCAAGCCTGACAACCCAAAGCTTCTTCCCTGCAATTTCATCGTCGCTCTTGACATCACTTCCAACCTTAAATGTCATCATCCCACATGAAATCACAAGTCATGCATAGCCCCTACTAGCATGCGCTCACTCACCTCAGGCTCGCAACTATCTTTCCTAAGATCTTAACCCCTACTGAGTCTTCTCTACATCCTTTCCACTAGTGCATCCACCAGCAAACTCGCTTGCAAGTTGCAACTGCTCACGATCACATTGCACTGCTCCAACTCGACCTACAACTCATCTACATCCCATGCAATGGGAGCTTGTGATTTTTTTTTTTTTTTTCATTCGTTGGCATGTATTTACATCCTGCTCTTGAAACTATTCCATATTATGCATGGTCAATGTCTTCCTTTCAAAAAAACTGTTGCACATGACTGCCGCAAGTCCGACCTCCATCCTCACACCCCATATGCCCTTATGTGTTTCACTAACAAACACACACTCGGTGCTTCTTTGTGTCCTCTTTCGCATCTGTGCCTGCTCGCTCATGCCAACTGCATTATCTACTAGCTAATAACAAATGTTAAGCCCATCTCTCCACTTAGCATCATGTCATCCTACTCACCTAAATCATATCTTTGCAAATGGCAAATCCATCAAAACCCAAACAACTCAACCCAATCGTAAAAAAATCAATTTCGGTCGGTTAGCTCTTCAATAAGCTAGAGTTAGTTTAATCACATGCATGAAAACCACAAAGCTTCCACATATCTTTCTAAGGATAATAATCTTCTATTAATATTGATGGATATAATGATGTTCTCACCCTTCGCCTCTCTTCATCGACATGGATTTCCAATTCATCACCTCATCTCTAAGATGGACTCATCTCTAATTCTCATGATGAATTTTGTTAGCTCTACAATTCAAAAGTGAAGAGTTCCAATTCTCCTACCGGTAACCTTTAAACTTTTTGGAATAGTATTCTTCGCAACCAAGGGAATTCATGTAATGAAAGTGGTCATGAGTCTATTTTTTTCTTGTATTTATTTTATTTTAATTAATTATTAGCATAATTATTATGACCCGGATATGACCATTCCGTGTAACATGTTTTACATATGTTTTTATACCTCCTTCCATATTCGTCTTCATATATTTCTAAGCAATTAGTGTGTGTCTTGGTCTGTAATAGGGCCTCCAATCTTGTATTAAAAGAGCTTAAATGATTGAGCCTTGAGTAATATTTCACCATCTTTTTTTTAAAAGCCACCAGCCAACCTTCTCTCAATCGCTTTCTAGCAACTCGTTCTATCACTCTCTCAAGACTTCTATTTATTATCCTAGGTCAGGCTTCAGGCATAGAAACACACTTGTCATATGTGAAAATTTGTCGCCCAAAGAAGAACAAGAAAAAAAGCAGATTCCTATAAATAATTTGTTGATCATCAAGCAGTAATAAGCACCGTACAAGCTCATTGACTGAAAGGAATACAATAGCAATATTGCACCATTAACAGCCCATACCTGTAAGAAATCATACAGATCACCACTAACACCAGCTTCATCGTGTTGAATATCACGTTTGTCTGAGCTGTAGCTAAATCCAGTTCCAGTAGGCTGATCAACATATATAAGATTGGACGCCTGCATGAAAGATAAGTTCATTAAATTATCTGATCGATATATGCATACTTAACAGGGGTTTGAATTAGGCATCACAGCTTCTTTTCATAAAGACAGTATAACATAAAAAATGAATAAAAAGAAACTTTAATTTCCTAAAGAATAGATAAAAGCATGACTCTGATCTAATCATCAGGTAAATTTAATTTTCATTGTACAGGTACTAGCAATGGGGTAGACCACAGAGTTGTATAATGCGTGAAGCTAGAATAACATATGGCAAAAGAAATGATTGGTTGTTATAACTAAAATTTTGTAGTGGTGAAGTGGCTAATGGAGGGGAACCTTTAAAAGGTTTCAGAAGAGATGAAAAACAGGATAAATTTTACTATCAGGATGTAGTTGTAAGCGATAGGCTACAATGCTAAGCATGTCTTGAATTGTGAAAGGGCCAAAATATATCTTAGCAAATTTAGAATGGGTACGGTTAATGACAGAATTTTGTCGAAATGGTTGTAATTTGACCATAACTAGATCACCTATTGAAAAGTGCAAATCTAATGGATCGATCCATCCTAGACTAGTCAAGGTTAGGTCGGTCCTTCCTCGACCGGCCAAATCTTACAGCAGGCAGAACAGAGGGTTCAGCCCAATTGAATTCCGCCCCTTTTGGGGTGGGGCTCAAGGGAACAGAGGGGTTCTGCACTTGAATTCCATCTTAAATGATCCCGTTCGATGTGGAACTGTATTTGTTGGCAGCCAATTTCTGGTGTTATCAATAACATGTCCTTGGTTGCTATCAACACTTAAGAGAACATAAAGATCACTTCTTCTTGTCCTCTTCATAATTGTAAGACCCTTGAGACATCTTCAAGCATTCTCTTTTTTTTTTTTGTATAATTTTATTTGAACAAGGTTGTACCCTGGTGTATGCTTTTCGCTAATGATATTCTTCTTGTTGATAAGACTAGAGAGGGATATGAAGGTAAACTTGAATTATGGATGTCAACCTTAGAGTCTAAAGGCTTTTGTTTTCGTAGATCTAAAACTAAATATATGGACTGTAATTTTAGTAATAAAAGATATAGTGGAGGGATTGTGACTTTGGGTGATCAAGTCATTAATAAGAGCACTCGTTTTAGATATCTTGGATCTATTGTTCAGAGTGATGGTGAAATAGATGGGGATATTATTAGTAGAATTCAAGTTGGACGGTTGAAGTGGAGGAATGCATCATGATTGTTTTGTGATAGAAATGTCTCTCTCAAACTTAAGGGAAAATTATATAAGATGGTAGTGAGACCTGCAATGCTTTATGGTGCAGAATGTTGGCCATTAAATGAGAAGCATAATATTAAGTTAAGTGTTACAGAGATGAGGATGCTCTAGTGGATGGGTAGCTTTACGCTTAAAGACGGGATACAAAATGTGGGGATACGAAATAAGCATACACGTGAAAAGGTTGGAGTAGCTCCAGTGGAAGATAATATTATAGAGAGTCGCCTTAGATTGTTTGGTCACATAAAACGGTGGCCTTCCGATGACTCGATTAGAAAAGTAGATGTATTATATTTGACTTATGTTAAGAAAGGTAGAGGTAGGCCTAAATAGGCTTGGTTAGAGAATATTAGAAATAACCTTTCCTTATTAGATTTAGATGAGAATTTGACACTTAACCAGACACAATGGAGAAAAAAGATTCATGTAGCTAACCCCACATAGTGCGATAAAGGCTTGTTGTTGTTGTTGTTGTAATATATGTCACTCCAACATTCCTCTAATATAATTATTCCTTATTTTATTTTTCCAGATGTTATCAAACATCATTTTAATGTTCTCTTTTCTATCACATTCTACTTAGCTATCAACCAATTTTTTGTTTCCCGACATTAGAATCCATAAAACGTCACCAATTTACTTATAGTTAATTTAATTTACCTTTAAATCAACAATATATCCCCTTATCGCATAATACTCCTAATGCATTTGTCTATTTTGATCACCTAGCCTTAATTGTAGAAGTTATATTCCAATGTATGACATAATTTCTATATAATTGATCCAATATACTTCAACCCATTACATCTACGTATTATTGCATCTTTTTAATAATATTGATTGATAATATCACATTCACTCAAATTGATTACCATATACTCAAATTTTAACCTACTAATTTCAAGTTAATTATCTTCTACACGTTTTCTCAATTACTCTAACTTTTCACTTATTTCAATAAATATATCACATATCACAATTATGACATATGCTAAAAATATACACTAATGCACCTGACTTTGAATATCTATTGTAAGCATCACTATAGCCACATAGCTTCATTGTATGTCTCCTAAATTTAAATCCTCCATAATTAAAACAATTTTGAACATCTCCCTTAGTACCAAATTAATTTTTCTCCAATCATTTGACACCTACTTAATCTTCAAAAATTATGTTAAAAATAAATTGTCACCCAAGCTAATGCAATATCTCTCATAACTCTCCAAATCTCAATATGAATATCATCTAGACCTAAACGTTTACTTTCAGGCAATTTCATTAGAACTAACTCCAAGAAAAAATCAATAAAATATCTCATTATCTTACATTAAGCTCCTTCAAATAACTTCTTCTTCAAGAAGATAAAGTCTTCGGTAATAATATTCTAATATAAACTCGCAATAAAGTAATATTTCCAGCAGGAATAAAAAGCATAACAGTAGAGTTAAAATTTATGTAAGGAAATAGAGAGAGCTCAGTAATACCTTATCCCAACCAAATTCGTTCCACTCCAATGACAAGTTGTCAGCTATTTTATAAGGTCCATTCTCATAGAAAACAGCTAATTCGCTGCTACAACCCGGTCCACCCGTCAACCAAATAACAACAGGGTCATTCTTACTCTGCCTCGACTCAAAAAAAAAGTAGAACAGCCTAAAAACAACCAATCAACAATCAAATTCTCCAATAGAATAGGTTAATACAAAAAATTAAGCCAAAAACGCCTGTGGAAACACTAAACCCAATAAACACTAGCTACCTGGCGTCATGAGAGTGGGGGAGGCGGTAATAGCCGGCATGGTGCCCTAGATCCTCGACGGAGCTCTCATTCGAGAAGCCCGAAAGTCGGAGCGGCCTCTCGATGATCGATCCCGGTAAGACATCGGCAGCAGTTGCGTGATCGGGAGAAAGGTCCTTGGGGACGAGGTTGAGCGCGCGGATGAGTTTCTTGGCAGTGAAAGCTGGGAAGCCAGCGTCAATGGGAAGGCTGAGGTCGTCGGCGATCTCGCCGGCTGCGCATAAGGAGGTGAAAAGGAAGAAAAGGAAGAGGAAAGAAGAGAGCTTGCCCATAAAACAGATAGAGGGTTCTATGGCTTTGTGGCAATAGGGAAGTTGTATTCAAGAGCTTTGCAAGGAAGAAGAACCAACGAGATGTGAGAGATTTTTTTTTATCAGTGAAACATTAAAATTATTAAATATTAAGGGGCTGTTTGACTGCAAGTGGAGTTAACTCGAAGGAGAATATATATATATATAACATCCAAAATATATTATTCATATATCAACCATCTAATAACTCAAATACATCCTGTTTCATCTAATGATCACACCATTAGCCTATCTGCCCGATCCGTAGCGTCTTCGTAGTGAGAGCAAGTTTGCTCATCAACTTCTTCATTTCTTCGGTGCTATCAGATCATAAGTATAGGATGGAGCTCGTCGCGATGACAAAACCCCTATATGCTCCACCCCTAGCATCTTCTTCGATTTCACGGTTTGTTTTTCATCTTCTCCTTTTCTTCATTGCTATTGGATCGGAAGTGTAGAGCGGAGCTTGCCGCAAAGGAAAACCCCCTATTATCCTGACCATTTGCATCTTCTTCAGTTTCACGGGTTGTTTTTTGTCAGCTCCATTTCTTCTTCACTATCGAGATCAAAATATAGGTCGAAGCTTGCGGCTAAGGTAACGATATCTATCCTCTCCATAGCATTTTGTTTTTCGTCTTGTCAATTTCTTCGTTGTGATCAGATCAGAATGTGATATCCAAAATCTAATTTGAAAGAATTATTCTTTTATCTTTTAATAAACAACCACCAGAGTTATCTAATTTCGTTTATCAATATCAATAGCAACATAAATAAAACTATCAATCAAAACATCAATATATATACATCTGTTTTCAATTCTTAAAAATCATATATACTACTCAAGATCTATACAATCATGTCATAAATACTCAGTCTTGAGTATAAAAAAATAACTAAAACAAAAATGAATAGAACCTGAAGAATCTTGACCAACCTCATACTCCTAATCCTCTTAATATTCGGCAATAGAGAGCTATTTAAAAATTTTAGAGAGACAAGTGAGGAGAGATGAAAGAGATGTTCAGATTTGAAAAATGTCAATGTCAATTAAATACAAAATTCAATGTGAGGCTAACTAGCAGTAAAGGATGGGCTATGAAAACGTATACTATGAGCCTTAGATCATTACACACAGGATTTGATGTTATACCACATAGATATAAACTAAAAGCACTGGTTTTTCTATTATCTCAAATTTTATAATGTATTTGTGACATGATAAATTATATATATATAATTGATCTTGTGACAGACTGCAATGTAAAGAATACTCAAATTGATGTTATATTTGTTGCTAATTTAGGCTTCGTTTGAGACGACTTTCTTTATGCTTCTTAAAGCAGCTTTCTAATACAAAGTTTTTCATTTTGTACTAAAAAACTGCTTTAAGAAGCATAAAGAAAGCCGTCCCGAATGAAGCCCTACTCTAGATAAATTTTCTTTGCATCATTATATAGTGTTATATTCATAAACTCATCATATGTAATATATGCCGATACAATTTTATCTGGTAAAATTTTAATAATATCCTCTAAATGTTTGATGTTTTGAATTTTTTTTAATATAGATACATGTTGGATTAATAAAGTGCTTAAGATAGCTCTTAAAACATATTTTTAAATGGTTGAATTTTTAAATAATTATAAAAAATGTCAAAAGATAGCATTACAATTATCTTTACTTTTATTTAAAAATATTTGATCGATAAAATTCAAAATATTTTGGAGCCGTTATAACTTATAACTATTTTTGCATATTATTTTTACTAGAGTATTTAGACATAATGCAATTATATTTTATAGATTTTTTTTCATAATTTTTTAGAGCTCAAGATTATGATTTATAAATGTATTTTCTGAATTTTATATTTAAAATTAAATAATTTCAATAAATACGATTATGTTCTTAATTTAATTAGTTAAGAAAATCTTATAAATATCTAATTCCACTAATATAACTAATTTTGTGTCATTTTCTTCATTCCAAATCTGGAAAGGCTTGAGAGATAAAGGACAATAAAAAGAGACATTTTACGGAGAGAATGTCTTTTTCTGGTCTTCAGACTATTTTTATTTGTTGGGCCAAATATGAAAATTATTCGACTAAAGGTAGGCTTCATTCACCTAACTTTAATTTTTTATAATTTTATTGTTTTTGAATTAATGCATTTAGATTGATCATTCTTTACAAATATTTTCATTTGTTGGGTCTTCAAATTATTTGAAGTTTTTATTGTTTAACATTTGTTATGTTGTTACTCTAGTCATTTTGTATTTATGTGTACTTATTTTTAATTTTAACCATGTATTTGAGATTATGTGATATTTTGGGTATTTTTATAAATTTTTAAAATTGCATAAAATTATTTGCAATGCACTTAGAGCACTTTTAGAATGTTGTAAATATTGTATGTAATCATGTTTTATGATTTATGTACATTAAGTTGTATATTAGTAAAACATGTAAATTTTCCTATTTTTTTATTTGTAAATTATTATACAATGCCATATACTTATGCAAATTACTCAAAGTTATGTAAATGCCATTTTAGTTGTATCAATATATTATAAAACATGTATGTAAGAAAATACTATGTGATCTATAAGTTTTTGTGAGTTATGTATGTATGTATGTATATATATATATATGAGAGAGAGAGAGAGAGAGAGAGAGAGAGAGAGAAGGGTCTAAATAAGTATTAACATATTAAAGGGCTTTATTTTTGTGCATTGGAAACTTATGTAGTTTTTAGGTAACTTAGTGAGGGTTGATGTTCATTCATATTTTATTTACATCTGTTAATTTGAGAACATAAAAAGAAAAATGGAATAGGTTGAGTAAGGATAGATGTGATAGATTCATTTTTTTAGGTATTTATAATTTTAGTTTATTGTATATTTTTTGTGCAAGCATGGTGACAAGGGCAGATCCAGCTTCTTTTTTTAGGGTGAGCAAAAAAAAAATTTTTGGTAGGGGATGAGCAAAGATGATTAAGATTGATAAAACTAGGGCAAAATTTTTTTTTGAGAGGGGAAAAATACCCAAAATATTCCAAAAAATACCCTCTAAAATTTATTATTTTTTTTAAGGGTGGGCATTTGCCCCCCCCCCCCCCCTCACTATTATGGGGATCCGCCCATGCATGGTGATATTATATGATAATGGATAGAGATAGGTGTATCATGATTGTTAAAAATAAATATTTTTTATTCTATAGTGATGTGGCATAAACAAAAAAGATATTAATGGTTTTATTTATTATATTTTTAATGATACTAGTGGCTTTGTTTTATTATGAAAAAAAAATTATAAATAGATATTAGGTATTAATTGTGGCACATCCAACACAAACATGACCCGTTCAATATAAGGGTTGTGTCATTTTGGGTCATGACATCATATAAATTTAATAGTAGGGTGTCACATGAGAAATCATATTATCGATATAGCATATCATTTAAACTTCACTTTTCACCACTTGTATAATGTGTTTCAATTCCTAACTTAGATTATAAAATTGTATGATATCTCAACTAAATGAAATGTAGCCCATTGGAATGATCATTCATCCCATTAAATATCTCTTACACTAACTTCCATCCATGTGAGGTAGGATCACCATATGTTTTCATGGTTTGCACATTTAGTCTCTATAGTCGCTTATTAAGGTTTCACATCCAATGTTACTTACAACAACGAATTATTTTGACCTCAGTTGTATTTCTAAGAAATAATTGGACGATCTTTTAGTAAGGTCATTATGATAATGACTCACCTTCACTTGAGGTTGGAGTCTTCATCCTCATATATCCAGGTCTACCTATAAAAAAGTGTCTACGTAGAGAGCCCCCCAATTCACACTATTGTGATTGACCATTGAGGTTATCTTCTCCCCACCCTTAGCTCATTCACCTTCTCTTACAAGCAATCCAAGGCTCAACATTATTCACCAACAGCCCTAGACATCACTCAATCATCAAGCACCTTTTCTCAAAACTCGCTAGCAGACTCATCTACTAGTCCAACTCGGCACAACCAAGCTCGCCTAGGGCATACTCATCACTGTTGAGTTTGCTTAGAGATCATTTGGGCTCTACAATCCCCACTGCCTTAATCAATTAGATCATGAAACATGTTTTTGGTAGTCTGTGTAACATCGCACTTTTTTACTTTTTGGGTGTAAAATTTTCTATTGCCCTTATAACCGTAAAATAAAAGGTGATGAGGATCATTTGACACTTTTTTTTTTTGATATTTAAAGCTTATGATACCATGTCTTATTCTACCTTATTGAGATTTTGAATTTTCACTACAGCCTTTTTGAGCATTCCCCCATTTCTCAATTTTCACACAGGTTCCTAGTCGCACACTCGCAGGTTGACCAAGGTAAGGTGCCATTAATGGACATATTTGGATCCAACAAGTATATTTTCTTATTACTTATGATGATTACAATATGCTATTTTAAATTTATAATCTTTACTAAGTTGTTGATGTGATTTTACTCTACTAGATTAATCTTAAAGTCTATTGCATTATAGCGCTGTTTGAATCATGTTAGCATTATGCTTGAATTATTAAAATTTTATTAGAAAATTGTTCAAATGACGTTCAAATCTTATTTGAATCATGTTCAAATCTTCTATCAATGATATTTGAATATTCTTCAAATCCTTTTCAAATCATATTTGAATGATTTAAAATATTAATTGAATTTTATTTTTACTTTCTTTCGAGAATTTCTTGAACCTTATTTGAATATTCTTTCAAATATTATTTGAATCCTATTCAAATATTCTTTTTAATCTTAGGATTCAAATATTCTTTTTAATATTTTTCAAACTTTTCAAGTGAACTTTCAATTTTGTTCAAATCTTAATTAAATATTGTTTAGATATATTTGAATCTTAGGCTTTGAGTGAGATAATTTTCTTACTGCTTTCTAAAATAATATTCTAGTATAAAAATTTTTAGAACTAAAATTTTTTGTATTAGAAAAATATTTTAGAAATTAGTATTAAAGCTATCACAAATGAAGCCTTAAGCTTATTTTTAAAATTATTAAAAAAAAGCTTATTCTTTAAATTTATTTGAAGTTTAATCCAAATATTGTTTGTAACTTGCTCAAATAAAATTTTTTTAATATATTTTAATAAATAATCTCTAAATATAGGGAGGTTAATTTTGTTAGAATGCAAAATTTAAGCATATTTCATTATTTAAAAAAGAAAAAAATAAAACATTTGACCACCTACGAATTTTCGACTACAATATCAAAATTCCCAACCACTGTTAGTTAAATTTTCAAGCATAATTAGGAAGACGCCTCGTCGGGACCGATTATTCCTCTTGACGAACAGGGTTGCAGGAGGTCCAGCAACGAGAGCAAAACCCCTTCGAAAATGGTAATTTCTCACCTGCTCTTCTTCCTAAAATTTGCGTTTTTCTTCTCCATCTTTGGGCTCTTCTATTCTACAACGATCAAAACTCTGTAAATTCGATTGCAAAATAGATTAACCTTTCTTTTCCTCGTTCTTCTGATGATCCAATCTATAGGTGTGCTTAGCCTGCCTTTTGCCGCTGTTCCTTATCCCGGTGGTGAACGCCTTGCCGTTGCTGGTCAATTTTATCATGGTAAGCTTTTTCTCCCAGATTTGAAGTTCCGTTTTTTAATTATTCTCTCAATTCTAGGGTTTATTCTGGGGGGATCTTACAAGAATATCTGCTGAAGCAGAACTTTTATTTCACTTTTTCAAATATTTGACCCAGCGCAAGTTTTGATTGGATGGATGCATTTTAATTTGGCCCATTGCAGTTCTATTAGACTGTAAATAGCTGAAGGAGGGGAATAATGCTAGATTTGTTTTTCTTTTTCTTTTTTCCTTTTCTTTTTTTTTAGTGCTCTCTTTGCTCCTTCCAATGAATTTAGAACTGGGGCAGGAGGACCTCCATGGAAATAGTAAAAAAGGGAATTATATTTGTCCCCTATTCGTAATTTCAGCTGATAAATATTTCCAAAATCCTTAGCAGAAAATTATATTTTAATTTGGAAGATTTAACTAGGATTTAGGTTAATTATCGCCGAGCAATTTTTTGCAGCATCTAAATTATACTGCCAAGTTAAATCCCGGAGAAGTTGAATTTAACAGTTCGCGTGACATTCGTTGTGCCGGCTTGCTCTCTTGTGAGCTCCTATCACTTTTGCAATTCCACAATCCTGCTCCTCTTGTGCCTGTCAGTGTGATATCATCCGTGAGCTTCTTCCCGTGACTTTGCTGGTCGAGGTGAGAATAGATTGCCCAATTTTGAGGAGAAAAGGATTCAATTTGGATCTTCTACCAGACCATGTCATGTGAAAGTGAAGAGCTCTTGACACCAAATGCAATCCTTTCCCCTTTTCTTTTATTGGGACACTGTAGTTGCGGAAGAAAACATAATTTTTATTACTTATTTGTGTTCTAATGTTCTATAACTTTTGGCTTGGAAAATCAGTGAGTAATCAAGCATGGAATATCTTTTCAATAAAACTTAATTGACATTAGAATTTAGGCAATATTGGATGGGCGGAGTCAAATTAATTAAGTCATAGTTTGCTATCATTTTCTAATAATTGCTTCTTCAGTGAATTTATGATATTAGATATAATAATTATGAAAAGAACTCAATTATAAGAAATAGGGGTTTGAGGTATCTAAAAATTTTATTCAATTTTATTCTAAATAAAGTTCTGACCGGTTGTGGTATTCATTGTAGTTTTGAGAGTCTAGTACTTAATCAAATAGATTGCTTAGAAGATTTTAGAATAGATTATCTCTTTGCATATGTGTGAGGCATAAGATTTCTGCTGTCAATGTCTTCTTTTCCTCTACAATTCGTTATTTTAAATATTTTTTCTTGGTTCTTTATTCAAAGAGATGGTAAAATAGATGGCAATATTAGTTGTGGAATTCTAGTCGGATGGTTGAAGTGGAAGAATGCATCGGGCCTGTTGTGTGATGGAAAAGTGCCCCTCAAACTTAAGGAAATTTTTTATGAAACGGCAATGAGTCCTGCAATGTTTTTTGGCGCCAAATGTTGGTTATTAAAAGAGAAGCATAAAATTAAGTTAAGTGTTGCAGAGATGAGAATGCTCAGGTGGATGGGTTGCTTTAAACTTAGAGATAGAATGTGAAACAAGTATATATGTAAAAAAGTTGGAGTAGTTCCAGTGACAGATAAAATTAAAGAGAGTCATCTTAGATGGTTTGGTAACATAAAATGTCGGCCTTCTGATGACTCTGTTAGTAGAGTAGATCTATTAGATCCGACTTATGTTAAGAAAAATAGAGATAGATCTAAAAAGGCTTAGTTAGAAAGTTTTAAAATGAATTTTTTTATTATTGTTAAATAATAATTTGACTCTTGATAGGACACAATGGAGAAAAAGGATTCATGTAGCCGACCCCACATAGTGGGATAAAGGCTTGTTATTTTTGTTGATTAATTTTGTGTTTTATATTACTCAAAGTTGATATAAGCTGGGTTTCAAAGAGTGCATGGATTTCAAGTTGGTGCATGATTTTTTTTTACCTGAATTTCTAAGCATCATTTCTAGTAAATGACCAATAAAATATGGTCTGAAATGATTTCCTTCATATTTTTTATTTTCATCAAAAGCTGCAAATAATTATTTAAAGTAAGATTTTGTGTGCTTGTATATGACTTTTTGTATTACATGTATTACATATATATATATATATATATATATATATATATATATATATATATATATATATATATATATATATATATATATATAAAGATAGTGTGAAAAAGTGAGAAATTCTGTTTCATTCCACTTGATTTTTTACTGCAGGAAGGTGAGATATTTATGGTAATTATATTAATGTGGCTTGACTTAAAATAGTTAATAAGGAAATCAAAACAGGAAATGCAATTAACAAGAATAGTTGTCGTCTTGTCGACAATCTTGGAAATCTTTAAAAAAAGCATTTAACATTAATAACGGTCAATGGTCTGGCAAAAATTGCAAAATTTCCAAATTTTCTGATAGGCGTAGGAGAGAAAATAGAGCATTGGAATGCGAGACTTTGTGATCTATCATTGGATTCAAAACCTCAATGTAGTTGGGGAGAATTACATACTATCCCAAGTTTCTCATTGCACTGCCACTATGTTAGCAATGAATGACATGTAAGGAGGAGATTCTAGGAGTGTAGTAGCACGAAATCTGAGGGAAACACATTTTGACAGGTATGGAGGAGATTCTAGGGGTGTGGCTGCATGAAATATGTGGGAAACACACGGGTTTTCAATGCAACCCCCCTTGTTGACGCATTTTAAATGTCTACTTGATTCAAATCGAGTCAAATCGTACCCAATCAATTTGATTGAACCCAATCAATCCAAATCTGCCCCGTCGAAACCTAAATTGACTCAAATTATCATAGCCGGTTTGAGTTTAATTTCATCAAGTTGACTCAATTGAGCCAAATCAGACTCTAATCGACCCAAATCGAATCCGATTTGGGCTTAATTTTAGTCCAATTGGTTCAACATGAGACCTATTGACTTTCCAAAACAATTCAAATCCTTCCCTAAATCAGGAAATCAAATCAACGACCTCGATCTCCTCAATTTTGGTTGTATGTGCACGTTACTTCCCGTCAAATCCCGTAGGCAATCGAGCGGGATATCTGATATTCTAGATATACGAAATTGAAAGGAGCGGGCTTCCTCTTCAGGCTTCTCACTTTTGTGTGCGTCCCGAGCAGAGAGAGAAAGAGAGTGGGAGAGAGGGGTTTCAATCGGGATATCCTTTTGTTTTCGTGCGCCCAAGACGAGAGTGAGGCATTCGGTCTTCTCTGGCTTCGTTCTTCATTCATGCTTCCCTTCTAGTCGAGAGCGGGTGGAGTGGTTCGTTGCTTCGTGAGATTTACGAGGCCGAAGGGAATGAGTAGGAGCCTTCTCACGTGCGTGCAATTTTGATGAATCGGGCGGCTGGGCGTCGGGTGTCAGATCGAGTAGAAGCCGAGCGGGGTAACTCCCATGTGTTCGTGTATATGAGCCGAGTCGAATGTAGGAGGAATCAACGCTTTTCCTGATCGCCCGAAAGAAACAAGAGCTTCATAGCATGCCTGCTACTGGAACTCTCGATCGAGAGGGAATCAAGTGATTGAGTTCTTTGTGCGTGCAAAAGAAGAGTTGACCGAGCCGATTTCATCTACAGTGCTGCCCAAGTGAAGCCAAGGGCTAGATGAATTTCATTGTCGGATGACTAGACCATTGTAGTTCCATATTTCTACAGCCAAAGGAGTTTAGAGGCTTATTTTCCTCATATATCCAACTTTGGCCTCATGACTGTGGAAAGCAACTTCCAGAGCGCCTTGGACAACGAGCTCCTTCCTCCATGTCACTTTTTTCAAGGCAAGAACATTCTGTTAGCACAGTGATTGGACCCGGCGAGGTAAAATCTCTCAAAACTTAGCAAAGCCTAGGTATATTGTCCAATGGATGTATGTATGATGCTCCCCAAGCCTACCTAAAAAACCCTTGCATTTAATTTTCAAACCCAAGATAAATTCCATGTTTGCTGCTCCCTTAGCAAATTTGTGCCTTCATTTGAGAGCCAAAAGGGCATGCCAATGCATGTAGGGTTGTTGGATTGATATCCAACATCCTCCAAATGCATGTTTTAGTATTTATGTTGTCGTACAATCCGTCGCCTACAACAAACCTAGGCTTCATAGTCATCATATTTAAATTTGGTGGCTATGCACTTGATCAAACAAATTTCATGATGCTCAGGGTTTAGAAAATATTGTAGGTTTCTTTCTCTATGGTTTTTATACTTCTAAAACCATCGGGGAACCGCTAAACATGCTTATTTAATGTGGAGCAAATCTGAGGTAGATGTGGGATTTTCAAGGAACCATAAATCAAATCCTCACATGTTTCTAAATTATTTAAGCATGCTTTGCATCTCTTATTTCAAATGGTTAAGGAGGGTAGTGAGTATCCTCCAGAATGCAAATCACCCAATGCTTGTATCATTATAAAATTGATATAGGTTGTAGAAGCTTGCATACGTTGGAGTTTGTAGCTCCTTGCAATTTTTGGAAAACGCATATATGTGAATTTAATTGGTCTAAAGCAATTTTAAATCATTGTGAACCTTCTTACATACCCCCTAAGGTTTATGTTGAAAATTTCACAATGTAGAGGATCAATCAAACTCACATGTGACATTTTACAAAATTTAAAGCTTTAGAGTTATAAACTACATTTTACAAGTCCTAGTCTCATCCATTTATTTAGTCTAAATTAAGTGAATGGTTATACACCAAATGTTCCAAGAAACTCCTCCTCCAATTTGCAACCTCTAAGTTGCATATTGCTTCTCACATCTAAAAAAATCACATTAGGCAGATAATCATGCATCATTGAAAACAAAATTAAATGAATGCTTCTTGACTTGTAGTCCCAAAACTATAAGCCCTTTACAGGCAGGGTTGTAAATTTAGAAGTTGGGTTGACTTATGCCTCATGTGAGGTAAAGGTTCGTAAGACCTCTGCATTCTATTAGACTTAGGTTCAAGGCACTACTCTCAGTGGTCCTCACCTTAGTTCAAGAGGTTGAAAAGCTTCATTTTCTTATTGATTTTTTCGATGAGTGTAAACACAATTTAATTGAATAATGTTGTTGATTATTTTTGTGGGGTACATCAAATTTATTTTGTTATATTTCATATATGGTTTGTCAGTCATGCTCATTTATAGGAAGATTGAAGTCATAAGTGGAGTACGGAGGATTGCTAATTTTCAAGGAAACTTTATGTAAATTATCTTCTGTTCCCTTTCCTTGAAGTAAATTTTAAGGATAGAAGGGTTACAACAACAACAACATCAAACCTTTGTCCCACTACATGGGGTCGACTACATGAATCTTTTTTCGCCATTATGTCATGTTAAAAGTCAAATTCTCATTTAAATCTAATAAAAAAAGATCATTTCTAATATTTTCTAACCAAGTCTTTTTAGGTTTACCTCTACCTTTTTTAATATAAGTCAAATATAATACCTCAATTTTCCTAACCAGGTCATCGGAAGGTCTCTGTTTAATGTGACTAAACCATCTAAGGTGACTCTCTCTAATCTTATCTTCCACTGGAGCTACTCCAACCTTTTCGCGTATATGCTCATTTTGTATCCTATCTCTAAGGGTAAAGCCATTCATCCACTTAAGCATCCTCATCTCTACAACACTTAACTTAGTATTATGCTTCTCTTTTAATGGTCAACATTCGTCACCATAAAGCATTGCAGGTCTCACCACCAACTTATATAATTTTTTCTTAAGTTTGAGGGGGACTTTTCTATCGCACAACAAGCTCAATGCATTCCTCCACTTCAACCATCCAACTTGAATTCTGCTGATAATATCCCCATCTATTTCACCATCACTCTGAACAATAGATCCAAGATATCCAAAACGTGTACTCTTATTAATGACTTGATCTCTCAAAGTCACAATCCCCTCACTAGGTCTGTTGCTACTAAAATTACACTCCATATATTTAGTTTTAGATCTACTCAAGTGAAAACCTTTAGAATCTAAGATTGACCTCCATAATTCAAATTTACCTTCAACTCCATCTCTAGTCTTATCAACAAGAAGAATATCAACAAAAAGCATACACCAAGGTACATCCTCTTGCAAATGACTAGTGAGACCATCCATGAATAAAGCAAAAAAGATATGGACTTAAAGCTGGTCCTTAATGTAATCCAACCGAAATAGGAAAATACTTAGCAAGGCACCTTGTGTTTGAACACAAGTAATAGCTCATGCATACATATCTTTAATGATTTGAATATAAGCGTTATTAACTCCTTTCTTTTCAAGAATTTCCATAGCACTTCTCTTGGAACTTTATCATATGCTTTCTCTAAATCAATAAATATTATATATAGATCCTCCTTATTCTCTCTATATTTCTCCATTAAACCTCTCAATAAATGTATGGCTTCCATAGTAGATCTACCAGGCATGAATCCAAATTGATTTTGAGAAACATTAGTATCACACCGCAACCTACGCTCCATAACTCGCTCCCCATAATTTTAAAGTATGACACATTAACTTAATTCCCCTATAATTCACACACTCCTATGCATTACCTTTATTCTTGAAAATAAGAATTAACACACTCATTCTCCACTCATTTGACATCTTTTTAGTCTTCAAAACAATATTAAAAAGTTTAGTAAGCCAAGAAATTCCTTCATCTCCTAAGCATTTCCACATTTCTATTGGAATATTGATACGGGCAAACTAAAAAGAAAAGACAATTAAGAGAATACTAGGACAAATGAAAACCAAACTCCATTCAATCTAGTAAGCAAACATCCAAACAAACACTAAAGCAAACGAAAAGTCGAACAAACCAAACAAAATTATAACATAAAACTATCATCAGAACAACCGGCAAGCGGTTTCCTCACATGCAATGAGAAGTAGGAAATATATGATAAAGTGCTTAGGCTTGCAAACCGAGGGTCCACTACATCAAAAGGGTCCAACATCCAACCAAACTCCTCCGGCAAATGTCTCCCAAATCAGCCAACAAACATCACCCAATAGCTCTAAAAGAAGGATACAAGTGGAGTAGAACTTGCGTAGAGAAGAAGAGATTAGAAGCCAAGATGAAATAGAGGAGAAAGAGGTGGAATAAACTCTCTAGCTTTTCCAAGAGAAGAAACCCACAGGTTTTTAGCAACTTATCTCAAGTTAATCAACAACCTCCCCATGACAAAAACTTCTCATATATAGGCAAAAAGGGAAGCCAAACAGCCAACATCAACCTCCAACCACACCAATCAGGTAAGGGGAAGAGGAAGAGAAACAAATACCACAAAACAACTCCCAAGAATCAGCACAGGAAACAGGGAAGAGAAGCCACGGGAACACAGCCAGGGAGGGACCTGAAGAGCCAACATAGAAAACGGGATGGAGAAGTCACGAGAAAGTAGCCAGGGGGAGAAACCGAAAAGCCCACCCAAGCACCCAGTAGCCAGTTCTCGGGAACAACACAAAGAAGAAACCGAGGAGACACAAGAAGGGGAAGAAACAAGTTCCACTCCAGAAAAAGAAGAATACATTTTTAAATTTATGAGCTAAGTAGAACAATTGCTCCTCCAAACAATGAGCTAAACATCAGCTCAAGCTTTAATGAGCTTGCACAAATTAGGTCCCAAGATAACAACTCAAAACCAATGCAACCAAAGCCCAACCCGAGAGCAGCCAAGGCCCAAACCGAGAAACAACAAGCAGCCCAAAGAACAAAAGGACCTAAAATGCTAGCAAATCCAAGCCTTGCCATGCCCATGCACATCATACCATGATCCTTGGATGCTTTTCATCATTGGATAGTATATAAAAAAACATAAAACACAACTAATAATATTCAAATTATATGAAAACATAAATAAACCAAAATATGAATGCATCAAATATCATCAGGTCCAACAGTTTTTCCACACTTCATTTTCTTTAAAGTCTATCTAACTTCTGTTTTACTAATGTGCCGATAAAAACAAATATCTTTATTTTTATTTAGGGTGCTAAAGTGGCCAAAGTCAATTATATTTTCATATTCTTCATTAAAAAGTTTAGCAAAATATCTCATCCACCTTTATTGAATAACGATAGAAGGGTTGATTAAGCAAAAATTACATCCATAAATACAAATAGTTTATTTTTTTCAAGAAATCTATCATTTATGCCCTTTTTGATTCACATCATATTCCATAAAGGCATTTAAAGGCTTGAGGATTCTATTTGTTTGTATTAAATTTATTATTGTGGACAAAAAAGATGCTACATTAAAAACCTTTTAGGGTAAATTTGATGTAATCCAACTCTTGGGAAAGCATTTTGAAAAAAGAAAAAATCTATTGGAGTTTTGAATTGCAGAAGATTAGTAGGCAACGAATTTATTGGATAACAAGCTATAATAAAGCATTTTGCCTGCTGCTTTGATAGTGAAAACTATAGATCTAGCAACCTCGAAAGGTTGATTTTTTTCTTTTGATAATACTATTTTTGTTGAGGGGTATTAGACTAAGAGCTTTCATGAATAATATCATTTTGGCTTGAATGAGTTCTTAAAGTTTAGTTAAAATACTCTGCCTTTATTAGAATGCAAGATTTAGATGTTGGTTGAGTATTTAGTTTTAAATATATTATGAAAATTTTAGAAGGTTTTGTTGGCATTGGAATCATCTTTCAACAAATAAAACCAACCAATATGGGTATGATCATCATTAAAGGTAATAAACTCTCGTTTGTGGTACAGATTTTGCGACTGAGAAGGGCCAACTGTCATTGTAAATGAGAGCAAATATTTTAGTAGCTTTATTGGTTTGATGACATCCATTTGACGTTTAGTTATTTGCCACACTTCACACCAAAGGATGTCATTATTCCTAATTAATGTTGGAAGAGTGTTATTTAGCTAAGCAAAATTGGGATGTTTTTAACTTGAAGTGCCATAATATAATTTGATCACTTTTTGTCGGATAAGAAATATCCCAACTTACATATTGAGCTTGTCTACTTCCATTGTTATCACAGTCAAAGTAGTATAGCCTCCTATGCTCACTATTATTTTCAATCTTCATTTTCGAACACTGGTCCTGAAATTTTTACTTTCTTTTTTATCAAAAGAAACTCGAAATTCTTTAAAGAATTCTGCCTTCCTTAAAATATCATAAACAGTTCCTGTGGGTTGAGCACCTTTTTCAAGGAAATCTAAAATAGCAGGAACATTTGAATAAGTTTGATTCTTTATCGGATCATAAAAACCCACTTTTCGAAGATCTCTTCCTTCTCTTCGGGATCGAACATCAATTGCAACGATTCGATAGATGGCTCAAACTTATTCAAATGTTGATATGCTTAAGATGTCTCCTTGTTATGAAAGTTTGATTTGTACCTGTATCCCTTTCTTACCGTTGACAAGAGTACCTAATATTGATTTTTGTGGTTGATACCCTGTTTTGGCTACCTACAATGGTCCCCTATTTTGGTTACTTGCAGCTTTCATCTATTTGATGGATTCTCTGATGTTGTCAGTTGCAATTTTGTTTATTTTGTTGAGGGATTTATGGCTTCTCGATGACTCCTATGTATCCGGCTTGTGTGATATCTTGATTTGTGACCCCTTATTTCCAATTAAGGTTTATGTGACTCATTTATGATTTCTTTATTATTATTATTATTATTATTATTATTATTATTTTGTTATATGATTATCTACTGTTTCGTGATTTTGTGTGAATTTTTGTGGAGAATTCTCGCTGTTGGTGTTTGATGGGAGGATTGCAGTGGTTGGTCACAGCTGGAATTAACATGGGCTGGGAGCCTGGGAGAGGATAATATTAGGGAAGCGGGCTTGTTGGCTTTCTCTTTGGGCGCCTTATGATTGATCTTTGGAGCTGAATTTTCTCAATTGATGATTCTGGTAGGAAACGCTTGTAGAACTCAAGTATTCTCTATCAATCTTCGGAAAACAGTGAGAATTCTCCACAAAAATCCTCACAAAACCACAAAACAATATTATTTGATGAAAGGGAAACAGAAAAATACCAAGATACAATTGATCCTCTATTCGAGAGGAGGATCTTTCTCTCCCAAATCTCTAGACGCCGCTAGCGCCCAAAAGAAAACCTAAATATTGGAGATCTCAAATGTCAACCAAATTCAAGATGCCCTAACTCTAGGAAAACAAACTATTTAATGCATACAATTCAAAAAGAAATCTCTAAACAATCCTTACATTCAATTTCCCTCCTAACAGGGGCGGACCCAGCCTTAATTTTCAGGGGGGGCAAAAAGTGTAGAGATTTTTTTTTGGCTTGAAGTTGGTTCTACCCCTATTTGTTCATATCCTTGATCATTATAAGCTTCGTAGGTATGTCGGGCGTCCAAAGGGATAGCACCCCCTAACAGGGTTCTTTACCATTTCTCCTTGTATTTGATTCATTGTTTCCTAACAAAAACACCTCTATACAATGTGTTTGACTATGCTAGGGGTAATTGTCTAAATACCATGATATTTTAAACCTTATTTTTTTTTTGGGGACCAATTTCCCCCACCCCCTGAGTGTGACAGTACTTGACTAATATAACTAAACCCATCTTACCCAACCTCAGTCCTATATTAACCAATATAGGCGACACTCCTTCACTACTTAACTCTACCTTATGGCTTTTATAGATTTTACTGGTGAAGAAGATAATATGTTATGAAGTATAGTGTCATAAAGCGATCCACATTGGAAGATGCAAAGTTATCTTACAACTAATGTTGGGGTACAACTTCAAACAGATTCCATTAATGCCTTTGATTCCACTTTCAAAGTCCAACAACATATAATGCTTTCCAAAATGAGGAAGCAAAACCAACCTAGACCTAAACAGAATCGGTCAACAAGATGAAGAGTTTTCATTTTACTTGTTTTAGTTCCATAAAAGTGTTTCAAAGATTTGCAGCATTATTACAAATGCAAAATGAAATACAAGCACTATAAAAAAATTTTCAATATGCATGTAAGGAAACAAAGAGAAGCATCAGCCATCAAGCAAAAGAAATAGAGCAAGTAGAGTAGTAGGTAGGCATCAAAGCAAGTAAATATTACCTTCAATGAAGCTGAATGTGGAAGAGGGCTGCTGGCTGCGAACCAAGAAGACGAGCTCTTGCGATTTGCGAAAGCCAAGGCCGGCGACCTCTTAGGATTTGCGAAGGGAACACCGCCGACCACTTGCGATTTGGGAAGGGTCTGCTCTTGCGAGTTGGATGGAACAAGAGATGGAGAGAATCGCGAGTGCGAATCTACGGAGAGTCGAGACGTCGAGATGGAAAAAACTGGGCACATGGGCGGGATTTAGGGCAAAAAAAGTGTTTTGAGGGGGGGCAAATTTCCGAAAAAGCCGCCCTTAATGAATATATTTTTTTTTTCAGGGTGGGCAATTGCCCACCCTCAGCACACCGTGGATCCGCCTATGCCTCCTAAACTTCCTAAAAAATCCTTTCTAATTAGCTCGAGTGGCATAGGCGGTGTGAACGGCGTGTACATGATAGGCGGAGGTTCCACCTATTTTGCGGCTGGACCGGTTTAACAGATTCTTGATGAGAAAATTATAAGCGTGCTGAACATGGTTTTATGTTATTTTAGAACATAAACAATATAAAAACAGTATAAAAAGTTTACTTCTTTAAAGATATAAATATGGCAGCTTATATTATCGAAGTGAAATACAACTCTTCTTTACTAACCAACGCAGCTCTCTGCTTGCCAAACCTATTTGTGCTTATACATGTCTTTATAACAGGCTAAGGTGTACAGACTCTTCGGATGGGAATACAAAATGCCAGAGAGGGTCCCCCCAGCTTGTCCATACAAGCCCGCTGGCAACAAAAGTGCCCAAGTAAACTCTTATTCTTGCCGTTCTTCTTAAGCATTCTGCATTAAATATCTTGGAACATTTAGGCTTGGTTTGGGATGGCTTTCTTACTGCTTCTTAAAGCAGTTTTCTAGTATAAAAATTTTAAATTTTAAATTAGAAAGCTGTTTTAAGAAGCAATAAAAAAGCCGTCTCAATCGAACCTTGTTCACTGGGAATCCTTATTCTGTTATCTTATAATATTATTCTTCTCATTTGATCTTCTTCTCCTGAACCTCGCAGCATGTAGGAGACCCACAGATAGAGTCAGAGCAGAGTAATTCACTTCAGGATGACGCTAAACAAGACTAGTGATCTTTCATTGGGAGCTTCTACCATTTTATTCTGTAAGGCATGTGAATCTATATCCCGTTAACTGTTCTGAATAACTTGGTGTTTGTTGCACACAAGCATGTGGAGGAGGCTCTGAAATCATGGAATAAATAAAGACTAAGAGAACTTGATCCTATGATGAAATGGTATTGAAAATTTGAGATAAATTGGCAATAGTAACAAGAACTTCCATAGCATTAGTTTTTCTTTTGAGGGTACTCAAGTTCATGAGTCGAACTTATTGGGAAAGAGAGACAGAGCTGACTCACTAACAAGCTAGTGAGTCGGATTTGTTGAGCCACATGTCAAGTTTGAGCCTAAATTCGAGCTCATATAGCCGTGAGTCGAACTTATTGGAGTCACAAGTTCGAGTTTGAGCTTCAATTCGAGCTCATATATTATACGAGGTTGAGTTCGAGCTAGAAATATATAAATATAAAGAAACCCTTTTTTTTATAACCATTTAATGTAGATAGAATTATTTTTAGACGTATATCATCGGCCTCAAAGGGTCTCAATCTCCAACCATGTCATATTCAATGGAACATGAAGCTATTACTAACTTTCACGGCAAGAACATATAGTCATAACTTGTGTGGTTGAACAGATGCCATCATAGATAGGGATAAGCCTAAATAAGTGTAATAATTGTGCCGGTCTTGGGGGAGGAGAACAGGTGAACTTGTGAACATTTGGTTCTTCTATGTTTTGTATTTTTAAAATTAAATTAATTTTTTTTTTTAGAATAATTTTTAGACATTATTATTGTTTTTAAAATATGCACTCTCAACCGTCTTATTTGATAGTGTGCCATGATTTAATCTTATCTTCCACTGAAGCTGCTTCAACCTTTTCATTTATACGCTCATTTCATATCTTGTCTTTAAGAGAATAAATTGGTTTATACAGCAATCAATAAATTAAAGCTTAGTCTAAGATAAAAATATATTTTAATTTCTTATCTAACTATACAACAACAACAACAACATCAAGACTTTATCCCACTACGTGGGGTCGGCTACATGAATCTTTTTTCTCCATTATGTCCTATTAAAAGTCAAATTCTCTTTTAAATCTAATAAAGAAAGGTCATTCCTAATATTTTCTAACCAAGTCTTTTAAGATCTACCCCTATCTTTCTTAACATAAGTCAAATCTAATACCTCTACTCTCCTAACCGGGTCATCGGAAGGCCGCCGTTTTATGTGACCAAACCATCTAAGGTGACTCTCTCTAATCTTATCTTCTACTGGAGCTACTCCAACCTTTTCACGTATATGTTCATTTCGTATCCTATCTCTAAGGGTAAAACCACTCATCCACCTGAGCATCCTCATCTCTGACACACACAACTTAGTATTATGCTTCTCTTTTAATGGCCAATTCCTTATCTAACTATAAATAACATAAATTAAGCATGAAGTGATCTCGATTAATCTCATAGTTTATCATTACTAATTATTGTTATCCGTTGATTTAAAAAGTATTGTAATGAATAACATAGAAATGATAACCAATAGTTTATTGGATTTTTTATTGTAGGACTTTATAGTTGGTATATTGATTGGCCTTCTTAGAACTTAAATCCGATTATACCTCAATCATTTCTCTCATACTTATGAAATTTTCTTCATAGAGTTAAAAAATAGTGTAAAAATATTGCAATTGTCAGTTCCAAAGCCCTGAATTAGGAGAGATTATTCTGTGCTGACGCTGAACACAACTCTACAGCTGGATACCAACTAGAATGAGCCACGTCAGCGATATCGAGCCGCGGGCTTAAGTATTCGGATGGGATTCAGCATCCACACAGAATAATTTTTGCTGTGTTAGAAACTCCCATGGTAGGTTTGATACTTTTGGTGATGGCACCTCCTTGGATTGCTGAGTTTTTCTTTTTTGTGATAAAGATTATCAATATTTTTATTATAATTATGAGTTCTCATTTTTGAGTGATCAAATAATTTAAAAAAATTACATTTAGATTTTATTTGTGACAGTTTTTTTTATTCTTTTATAAAACAACTTTTTAGTACAAAAATTTATTGAACTTAAAATTTTTGTACAAAAAAACTGCATTAGAAAATCATACAAAAGATGTCCCAAGTGAAGCTTTAAAATCTCTCACAAAAGAGCTTTTCCATTAAAATCATAAATATTATGTAAAATAACATAAAAATTATAAATATAATTTATTAGACTTTGTTAATAATTTTTTTAATTAATTTAACAAACAACAGATTGTTTTTCTAAACTTCATATGATTATTCAATATTTTAAGTCAGCAACCACCAATAAAACATTGAGCTTTAATTTTGACGAAAATTTGAGAAATATTCTCCAATAATGACACGAAAACTAACTTCTAGAAAAAAAAAATAATTTGAACAAAAATTATTTTGAATACGAAATAATTTTGCATATTTAATTTGTTTTTATAATTTTAGAAGATATTAATCAATTTATTGAAGAAATAAATGTCTTTTCAATATTTGTTGTTATACTTTTATAGTAATTATGTTATGCTTCAGATGGAATTTTAGGAATTATGATAAATATTAAATGAAAAAAAAAAAAATCCACGTCCCTATAGCTTTCAGGGTACAAATCCACCCAACAATATTGTCGTATATTACACAGCTCACCTTGGCCTGTTGGTTGAGAGCTTATGCTTTCAACTAAGAGGTCTTGGGTTCGAGTCTTTGTGTATGCGTTGTGTGTGTGAGTTTGTCTTAAATGACCTAAATTAGACCTGTCAATTTCGGGTTACGAGTCTGGTTCGGGTCAACCCGAAATTGACCCGGTACTATTCAGGTTCGGGTCGACCCGACCCGTTTTTTCAAACGGGTCGATTTTCTGGACCCGAACCCGACCAGCTTCGGGTTCGGGTCAACCCGACCCGACCAGCGTAAGCCTGACGCCGGAAGCTGGACTGGCGCGGACGCGAAACAGCCGAAACTGTCGCAGAACCGCCGGACGCCGCGCCGGACGCGGAACCGCCGGATGCCGGACGCCGGAAGCCGAACGTGGCGCAGAACTGCCGCGGTCTGCGACTCTGTGGACATGGCGTGGATGGTGGATGGTTGGACGCGACCCGAGATGTCCGCAGACATGGCGTGGATGCGACGCGACGACTGACGAGGCAGCCTCGGGACGCAGCGACCGGGCAGGCGGGGCAGCCGGGAAGCGGGCAGGTCACTCCGGGCAGACCGACAGACATTTATTTGTGTGCATTCCGTGTCATTTCGGGTTGTTCCCGGGTTTCCGGGTCAACCCGAACCCGACCCGGTTTTTCAAACGGGTCGGTTTTCTGAACCCGAACCCGACCCGCTTCGGGATCGGGTCAACCCAAACCCGAAACTTTCGGGTCGGGTTTTCGGGTCGGGTCCAATATTGACAGGTCTAGCCTAAATGTCCCAAAAAAATATTGTCATTTATTTTATCAAAAAGATAGCGAAATCAAATCAATCAATGCATTAAATTCCATTTCATAAAGAACAAATAAGATATTTCGGACTTAAGTAAAAAATATCGCAAAATAGAATTATTATTATAATTAATTTGAGGTTTTGAATGAATTAAGGCTAAAGACAATTTTCTTACTATTTCATAAAGCTATTATAGATAAAATAATTTTAAAAATTATTATAGAATATAACTTTTTAGTACAATTTTTTTAAAACTTATTATAGAATATAACTATTTCATAAAGCTATTATAATAAAAAATGGGTTTTTAGTTAAAAAATTGAAAAAAAAACAATGACAAAATAGAAAATGTGGTTATGGTTTAAAAAATAAAACAGTAAGAAAGTTGTCAAAATAGTAAATATATATTAAAATTCATTGCAAAAATAATTATAGAATGATCATTTTATAATCAAAGACAAAATCTTATAAAGTTTTTGAATTTTTTTCAATCATAAGAAAGCCCATGTTGGTAAATCATCACATAATATATATAAGAAAATACAAAGAGTCTTATAATGTTTTGATCAAATTTTTTATAATTATGAATACTAAAATTATTAAATTTACTTTGAGATACTTATAATATAAAATTTGATTAATTGCTCTCTTCTCAAAATCAATGATTTTGAAATTCATCATAATTAAACTTTTATCATAATATAGTGAATTTCCAGCACCATTAATAAATTGATTAGACTAAACTCTTCAACAACCACATAGAGAATCATCATTGATTGTGTGAGAACCAATGTGACAATCAACCATTATGTCACTTGGCTATTCACTACCTTGGTAGCTTTAGGTTTAGGCTTCGTTTGGGAGGACTTTTTTACTGCTTCTTAAAGCAGCTTTTCAGTACAAAATTTTTAATTTTTATATTGAAAAGCTGCTTTAAGAAGCAGTAAAAAAGTCGTCCCAAACGAAGCCTTTGTTTGTGATAGCTTTCTTACTGCTTTCTAAAACAGTTTTTGAGTATAAAATTTTTTATACTAAAAAGTTATTTTAAAAAAACAATAAGAAAGATAAATGAAATCTTAATTCTTGACAATACTGTAATGATACACAAGATTGCACTCTCTCCAATAATAATTGTGCCTTCGTGCAAATATTTTTAGAATTCATATATTATTCAAATTCACCTTTATCATTTTTTGGAATTGTCCAATCTTCAACATAAATGACAAGGCATCACAAAGCTTTATTTGTCTCATTCACATGAATGAGAAGGCATAGAAAAGTTTTGTTTGCCAAAATATTTGTTAGCATTATAGTAGTGTTATCTAATGCGACAATAGTAGAAATTTTTTTATTGGTTTTATACCATATGAGAACACTAAGAACAAAATCCAATGGCAAGTATGATTGATTTATTCAATGTCATTAATATATTGATTTTACTTATTTTGTCCTTGTTATTTCTGCCTCTTGTGACTGATTCTATCTTAGTTAACTTTGCACAATTTTTTTAAAAAATCATTTTCCCTTTGTCAATTTTGATTGATGTGGCCTTCCTTTTGGCAAGTTTGAATCTCTTCAAATCAATGTTGTGTAAATGTGCAACACCTTAATGACAATTTGTTCTCAAAGAATTTTGACTAGGACTCTAATATTACCTTCCCTCAACTATGGCATGACAAGTTTTAACTAATATTTTTTGTGCATTAGAAATTTATGATAGTAAAGAATAAATATTTGACATTTGAGCTTTGTATGAATATTTAACACCAATGCATTGATAAAAGAGGATTGCAAGAAATATCAATTTTTACATGGAAATTCTCAAAAACAAGGAAAAAGCATTAGCCTAGTTGAAATGTCTAGATCAATTTATGTTATTGATTACAAATTATATATTTTCTTGTAATTTAGAGAAGACATTGATACAATATAATAGACATAGGCTGTATATAAGTGATTTCGTGGTAAAAGTTGTAAAAGCCTTGTTGTATATGAGCTATCTTCAAAAGATAAATTATTTGCAATGTATTTTGATCATTTTCCCTTGGTGCTGACATCGAGAGTCAAATTTAATGTCAATGACATGCATTGATCTTATAAGCGATGGCGTGCATCAATATTAGTTGTGGTGAAGTCAGTAGGTGTTAGCCATTATGTTGATTGCGTGCATTAATTTTATGGGTGGTGTGCATTGATGTTGTTGATGATGAGAAACAAAAAAGTCACCGAGTGTTGGTGTAGCTGACAACAATGGTCAGGAGACTATAATGGGGTGACAGTGGTTGGGGGTATTAGTCGGGTAATGGAAGTTAGTGGATCATAGTCGAGTGAAAGTGTTGTAGGACCATAATAAGACAAAGGTGATTAGAGGACCATAGTTGTATGATAGCAATCATAGCTTTGCAGTCAGGCAATGATGGCTAGATGAATGTCAGCACATGATAATGGTTGAGTAATCATAGTCAAGAAACATTGCTTAGATGACCATAGTCAGGAAATGGTGACTGTATAATGGTAGTTTGATGATTGTGATCAAAGGATTGTAATTGATAGTTGGAGGGTAGAAGTTTGATAATAGTGGTCAAATGACTATGATTCAAAGGAGGTGGTCGCACTGTAGTCACTTGATGATGATAGCCTGATAGGGTTAGTTGGAGCAGACTGGTTTGATGATGATCAAATGGCATTGGTTTGTTGGAGGTAGTCCCCCGGTGGTGGTTGGATGATGATACTCTAATGGTACTGGTTGGGTGGTGATGATATGATGATTGAGCTCTCTTTGATATCATATCAAGGTCCAAGCTCAAGCATCATCTCCCTTCCCTATCTTTCATATAAGGAGTATGATTTTATTATTTTGAAGGGTGGCACTCTACATAAATATTTTTTAGATCCAAAGAACTCCATTAGATCGCCTACATATTATATTATTCTTTCAGCATTTGGGTGCTTTAGTGATGTCAAAACTAAGTGATCTTTAGCTCATTTGATTCATATCATCAAGAAGCTCGATTTGACTATAAGCATATGATATTTGGAGATAATTTGATCATCCAATTAACATCTTGAAGTTTTTAAATATTTTTAAAGTACTTAATTTAGGATCATTTGTAATCAAATAATTTAACGTTTGCTATTGATGAGTTCATTTAATGAGATATTCAACTTGACTACAAATTTGTCAAAATTGAAGTTCATATGGTACTAAAGTTTATTTTAGACGTTCATATGTGAAATTATAGTTTTAATAAAATTATGAGACATGATTACTCCATAGACATCATGTAACCATGAACCAAGTTAAACTTCTCTAATTATAATTTTAGTCTCCATGAAGGTACCTCATTGATCAAATCAAAATTTTCTAAGATATTTTATTCTAAACTTTTCAAAATCGCTAAAAATTGATCGTAAGACTTTGTTGGGCTCCAAAATGTTTAAATTAAGCATAGAATATAAAAATAATAATCCAAGGAACATCAAAATTGTAGAATATTGAGCTCAAAATTTGGCTTAGATTAGGCTAGGAAGGCCAATAGTATAGCTGATCAACAATGGCACCAATAAGCTCTCGAGGGCCCCAACACTTTAAGTCATCTAGGATAAATATATGGTACAGTATGGCTCTTTCTTTCATTCATTGCACATGATTCATAGACATAATATTCTTAGGAGCTAAATATTTTTTAAAATTACTAGTTATTTCCTTTTTAAATTCCTCTAAAATAGAAAAAATAAAATAAAATTAACTTAAAAATTTTCCAAAAATTGTTTTATCCTTTTATCCTTTCCTTCCTCCACCTCCACATTTGGATCTACAAATATCCCCTATGGGTTTGAGGGAGAGGCATGGCTCTCTCATGTGAGGAATTATTAGGTCCGGTCACCTGATCTAGAAATAAGTCTGGACATCCAATAAAAACTTGTCACGTGGACTGCTTTTGACTGTGCGCTTTGACTGTGCTTTAGGTGCGCTTTGACTGCGCTTTAACTGTGTTTTAGCTGCACTTTACATGCGCTTTTTTGAGTCAAAGCACAGTCCACGTGACAAATTTTTAGTGGATGTCCGGACCTAGAAATAGGTCCGATGACCAGACCTAATATAATTTGCCCTCCCATGTATATAGTCTCCAACTTTTCTTCATGAATGTAGAAAAAACTTTAGTGTAGGAGTTTAAAAATTATTTGAGGCAATCAAGGCTCGTAATCTTTATGGTGAGGCGGCGTTGATCGTAAATTGAAAGAGTGATTATTGTTCTTATAAAAAAATAATATTGAGAGGCGATTATAACTTATAAACCCTATAATAAGGACCCAAACTTAAATTGAAAAATGCATTGGTTGCCCTCATATGACAAACCAATTTCAGAAGTAATTAAGACTTGCATTCTCTATGGCGTGTCACTTGTATTCCTTTTAAAAAGTATGTTAAGTACCCTCATTGGGCATCGTATTTGGAGGCTCTAATTTTCTTCGTATTGAAAGATAATTATTCTCAAACTTTAATAAATAAGTAGATGGATGGAAGATGTTGTTGTTACCAATTATTGACAAAATATTGCTGATGAAAAGATGTTCCTCCAAAAATTCATTCAATAAGGTAGTCTTTTTTTTTTGAAGTAATTCTCTTGCTTATTTTTGCACTCTTTTTTTTTTTTCAAAATTTTAGCTTGATTTTTTTTTTGTTGTTGTATACTTTTGTGTGTATTTCTATATTTCTCACAAGAATTTTTGTTGTAAAGTCTACCATTTTAATTTTTAAAGAATTTTTCTTTTTGGATTTTTCTTAAATGGAATTATAACATTTTGGTCTTTAATGAATTTTTGCAATCATGTGAGTTTTAAAGAAATATATAATTTTTTTTTAAAAATGTAAATAACATATTCATCAACATTTATAAATTTTTTCTAGTTAAAAAATTATCATTTGATATGGTAGAAAATTCATAGGGTGCAACTTTATAAAATCAATCATTTTGTTAATGGAAGACTTTAGGAATTTTCTTTGGCTTGCATATTTGTCAAAATGAGCTTAAATTTCGTTGTAAAGTTCTCATGAATGTGTAGACATTTGGCAAAAAAGTTTTGAAAATTTTGCAAAGTATTATTCTTTAGTAATTATTGGTCTACAATTCATGCATTTTATTATTATGGTAAAGAAAAACTTATTGAATAATCAAATGATTGAATTTTTTGGAATACTTGATGTTGTTGGAAAGAGAATTCATAGATCCATATGTTTCTATAATATTCTATAATTTTTTACTATGATTTGACAAAATATGTGTAGTATATATTTCGAGTATTATCAAATAAGAATTTTAACATTGGGTGATAATATTAGTTGTATTAAGCATTGACGTTGGCAATATTGCCACTAAAATTATTTGAGATGAGCTAAAATTGGGGCATACGTTACTTTTTTAAAAATGGAAATAAACTTCAAGAGATGAGACGCCCACTGAAATTTATCAAACTTGAGGCGGCTAAAATATAAACAACAAGATTTGAGAAAAAATGATGAGAATAATAAGCTAAATTGGGCAAGATATTTTTATTATGGTTTGATAAAGTGACATGTGTCCATTATGTGATCAACATAAAGGTTGTTACTAATATGAGAACTAATTATAGGTGGGGCAGTTGTAAGAGAGAAGATATATACCCCTATAGTTTGGGCTATAAAGGTTCCTTCCTATAAGAAGGATGAAAAAATATATAAGGGTGGTCCAGGAGCTTTCGTTGGGATAACAAAGAAGCTTGATGTCATGAATCTTTCATTGTACTGGTCTTTGTATCCTTCCATCAATGTATGCATGTTTGTATCTCATTTGTATAACTTCATAGTTCTTTTAACCCTTATGTATTTGTTATATCTCATTGTAGCTATTCCTTAGAATCTTGTCCTTGTGTACCTATGTCTTTTTGCCTTTAAGAGTGCTCTTGAGCTCATTACTTTCCCTTCAGTGATGCTCCCCATGTGACCCCATTTACAGAGTAGTGATTTGAAACTAGGATTATGATGGTGGGGCGTGGCTTCATGGCCATATGTCATTATAAAGGATAAGTTAGCAGAGCCGTTAAAAATAGGATCATGGAAACTTAGAAGTTGATGAGACATACAGTGAATATGGAGAAGCAAGGATCTGAATGATGCCAAAATAGATAATAATTCAGAGGTGGTATTTCTAAAGCATAATATTGTCGTGGATTGTGACTCGAACGTGGTCGTTAGTGCACAACATCTTAATTGTATGTTTGCAGTGCTTGATAAGAGTATGGTCCAATTTATGGTCTTGTTGATTCACAGTAAGCGCACATTATGTATCATAGTTGAGAGGATAGAGTGGTCTCTTTGGTGAGGTAAAGGATTGTGAGGATTAAATATGTCAAACATGATTATTAGTTAAACTCTCTATAGTTTAATAACAAAATTACATAACTTTGATATGGTGGTTGGGGGAGTCATTAGTGAGCTAAGTTAAAGTTAAGACATGAAAAAATATTGTTAATAGATATTCAATGTATCTATATAGTCTGGTCAAATAGATAACATTCTAATGTAAATCAACACCATGCAATACAAGTCATAATCACTAATGCATAACTTAGAGTTATTTAAAATGTTTAGTGAAAAGGATGTAAATCAGTACCAAATAAGACGAGTCATAAAATGGACAATATTTTGATGTGAATCTTCTAATTCATTTATATGTTCCTCTTAAATTAATTAATAATACTTAAAAGAATATTTATATTACTTTAAAAATTACTATACTTATTCTACTATATTTTATTATCATTTTTTTAAAATTTAAAATGACTTTCAAACATACTTCTGATATCAAATTTATAAAACTTTTTTTTAAATGTTTTTAAACATCTTCTCGTATAAAAATATATATTAAAAATGTTATGAGAAAATAAATTAGAGCATATAACTCATTGTGGTTGGAGTTGCCATGTGACAATCATATTTTTAATTTTTCTAATTCTAGCCTGATTAAAAGAAATGAAACCTGGATAAAAAATTTTGCCCCCCACCTACGATATTTATGAAATCTAGATTAAAATGGATATATGTTTGAAGAGAAAATTTGACTTTATAGTTTATATGCTCCGTAATGTTTGAAATTGGAAAAAATACGTCCACTATTTTATTTATTGGAAACATATGTTCAGAAGTTCTGTTTGAACTAAATACCATTAAAATTTTAAAAGATGATTGACCGTTATATACGCAATCTTTTGAACAAAAAGTTACTCGGCCCGTCTTATTTTTAGCGGCTTCCTCTTCTCCTTTGATTCTCATTCATGGGTAATATTTTTGAGGCAAAGTTTTAAGGCGGTCTTTGACTAGCCGATGATTATCATTGAAGATTAGTGATGATATACATCTGGTGATATTTTCGTCTCAAATTATAGTGTACTTTTGCACTATGAACTCTAAACCTAGGACATTAGTCATGAGATTGCAAGATTTAAATATAAATAAAAACTTATTTGTATCTTGATACAAATACGTGTCATGCCCCATGATCTAAATCAAAAGAATTGCATCATTTTATCATTTTTTCAATCAACAATCAGAATTTATAAATTTCATCCAGATAATATAAACATCGAAAAACATAAAGACATTTCTATAGTTAATATTTATACCCTGACCAAGAGTCCAAAATGAAATATACCATAGTCATGATATATGACAAATAGTATATCACTGCAAATAATACATCATGACTACAAAAAGAAAGAGAAAGACCAATGGATGTAGAAAGAAACTCTAACCTACATCCCAAAATAATCTCAATGTATAAAATCCTTACCCTTACATGAAAATGTATAAAAACCTCGTAATAAGTGCATTGTCCAACAAATAACCAATATATGCAATTGAAGTCAATGTATCAAATAGAAAAAGTAAACACATATAATTGTAGAAACATGTAGCTGTTAATATATTATATAATCTTATCATATACATATCAGTCATATCATTATCATATATCATATGTTATATAAGTATCCTTTCAGTCTAGTTATATGTCAATCAATCAATCATATCATTTGTCAATCAATCACCATATATCATATCTCATGCATAATTACTCTTCTTAGTTATTAATCATCAATTAAATCCATCATCAATCTATCTATTTTATCTGTCATATGTTACATCTATCATTTGTCTAATCAATCATCTGTCATATTTGTCATATATCATATCTATCATCGATCATATTTGTCATATATTATATCTATCATATCATGTATGCAATTATGTAAGTTATAATGTATGCATATTAATGTTGAATTCAACAAGCCAGAACGTTCAACTTTTAATATAGTGTTTTCATCCTTCAATATGTCATATCTATCCATCATCATTGATTAATCATATATTTTGATTACTTCTATAAATCATTTATTTTAATAGGCGACTTTCACTAAATCAATGACAATATCATATATAAGTCTTATCATTTTCTCTATGTAATTCAGTATCCATATTCATGTTTTAATGAAATACAAGAAAAATTGAAGACTATTCATTTATTTCAGAAAATTATTCCAGTAACTTTACCTTGTGAAATTTTTATATAAACCAGTCAAAACATTTAGAATAATAATATCTATAAAAATTATGTGGCGAAAATTCATTAAAATAGTAGATATCATATCTTTATCTTTTAGGAGGAAGAAATATATCAAACTCAAAATATTGAAAAGTAGATGCAGAGTAGAGGTCACTTACAATGATCATAATAATTTTCATAATATGAGTGACGGATGAACAAGCCCCGAAGATCTCTCTCTCTCTCTCTCTCTCTCTCTCTCTCTCTCTCTCTCCCCCCCCCCCTTCTTCTCTCTTCCTTCAACTTTCTTTCCTTCCCTGGCAAGCAATGAAATTAAGAAGGGGGGGGGGGGGGGAAGGTGGTGACGGACATATACAATATTTTAAAAAGCTAATTTAGTGCCCGGTGTTGCGATGCTCAGCTTCCCAGCACTGATGCATTGCATATCAATCCAAGAGTTTCTATAGAGTAGAGATTGCGATGCCGTTGCAGCATTTCTTTGGCGCCTCAATGCTTGCTAGCACAACATAACAACGCTGCATGGTGGAGCCAAATTTGCTCTTTCAAATAAATCCATTTTAAGATTTTTATGTTATTACAATATATTTGGTCATTTTCGAAAATATTTTATGTTATTCTTTTAACTTTAGGCTTGGTAATTTAAACTCACCATACAACAACAACAACAACAATAATAAAAACTACAAGTCTTAATCATACTATGTGGGGTCGCCTACATGAATCCTTTTTCTTCATTGTGTTCTATTAAGAGTCAAATTCTCATCTAAATCTAATTATGAAAGGTCATTTCTAATATTTCTAACCAAGTATTTTTAGGTTTGCCTCTATCTTTATTAATATAAGTCAAATCTAATACATCTACTTTCCTAAATGGATCATCAAAAAGACACCGTTTTATATGACCAAACCATCTAAGATAACTCTCTCGATACTTATCTTCCACTGGAGCTACTCCAACCTTTTCACATATATGCTCATTTTGTATTCTGTCTCTAAGAGTAAAGCCACTCATCCACTTGAGCATCCTCATCTCTACAACACTTAATATTATGCTTCTCCTTTAATGGTCAACATTCTGCACCATAAAGCATTGCAGGTCTCACTACCATCTTTTAGAAATTTCCCTTAAGTTTACGAGGGACTTTTCTATTGCACAACAAACCCAATGCATTCCTCCACTTCAATTATCCAACTTAACTTCTACTAATAATATCTCCATCTAGTTCACCATTACTATGAACAATAGACCCAAGATATATAAAAACATGTACTCTTATTAATCACTTGATCACTCAAAATCACAATTCCCCCACTAGATCTATTATTATTAAAATTACACTATATATATTCATTTTTAGATCTACTCAAACAAAAGCCTTTAGACTCTAAGTTGACCTTGTTTGTGGAATTTTTGAAAACAGGTTTTGAAAAGGATCAGTTTTCTCTGGAAATTTAAAATCAACTTTTTTATTCAAATTTTGAGATCGAACGTCCCATTAAAAGAGTCATACCACTTCATGAAGTGGAAATAAGACTTTAGATGGGGTTCAAATCTTAAATTATGAATCCTACCTTAAATATCATAATCAAAATTGAGATAGAACCGCATATGACCTAAAAAGATCAAAATGGAGTTCGATCTAATTTCTAACTATGATATTCTAAGTTAACTATCATTGATCTCATGCCCAAAATATTATGGACAAATTATATGTCTCCCCTAAGGAAGAAGATATCACTGTTTGACAATTATTCGAGCAAGACGATAGCGATTGCTGTTGGTTGAATTTTTCCAAAGAATACTACTAATTTGAGCTTTGAAAATTTCTTTTTGGAAAATTTGGAACTATGTTTAAATTTTAATTTTGAAGTTGAACAGACCATTAGAGATGATATACCGCCTCGAAAGGCAGGATAAATTCTCCTAATGGGTTTATGTCCAGAATTATAAATTTTCTCTAGGCTATAGTAGCCTGATTTAAGGGAGAACCACATATGATCCCGGGAGGATCAAGGTAAGGTTCAATCTAAAATTGGACCACAATAATCAAGTGGAGATGATCCTTAGCTTCATATTTGAATTGATGTTAACACATGATAAATATCTTTAAATAAAGAGAATATCATCCATTAGCCATTATATGATTATGACGATAATGATCGTTATGAAGTATAATTCCCAAAAGAAATATAAACTAAGTTTTGAAAATCAATTTTAAAATCAGGTGTATGTGGTTCTAAATCTTCAACGAGCGCAAGCCCTTGTAGTTAATTACATCGTAGGAAGATAAAGTGTCCTAAAAAAACTCTCGATTAAAATAGAGGCAAAATTTTATTAAAAATTTTCTTGGAGTTATATCAAAGGAAGTGAATTTTTGAATTTCAAGTGGGATCGAATCAAATTGGAGCATTTATTTATGTAGTCGAGGGAATATGAGTATGTGACACTTTGAGATTCTGGAACTATCTGGAAGTGTCCCAATTTAATCTAAGTGTTGAGCTTTATATTTTAGATTAAAAGAAGATTTAGTTGTTGAATGTTTTATTAGAAAATTGGAATTATATTTCCTGGAGATTGGGATCTTATGATCCAAGATCTACCCCGGATCCTAAATCTAAATTTGGACACTAGACCACACTAGTTCGAACCTAACTAATGCAATGCAGAACCTAGACTTACCTCGGCCTGGATTGGAGAACCAGCGAACCACCTAGTCGATTTTAAATATATGAGTCCAGTCATTTTTATGAACGAGTGGTATGGATGTTTTCATTAAAGTTTTGGAGAGCTGGGCCCGACATCTAGAGATTGTCATAAGTGATCCCTTTGACTTATGTTGAGTGAAAATGTTAAATACTAATGCAATTAAAATTTAGACTATAGTCGACATATCAAAATCATGTATAGTTGAAATTTTAAAAAGGCTTAAAAATAATTTTTTAGAAGACTGGCTTTCCTAGGTCCTATACCTCATCCTCATAGGTCAGATTATCCGGACTCTACCCACAAGCAGGGAAGTGTTTAAAATAAGAAAAGAATAAATGCAATAATATGCAAGTGACCCCTGGGGTGATCTCTGACTAATTTCTTAGATTCGTTATCTTTCAATGTTGCTTAACTCATAAAATTTTAAACACTTTTAATTATGAGTGAAAAATCTTTCACACCCTCATGAGTTTCACGTATCCAGGCTAAAGCAAAAGCGGCACACAAATGCCAAAAAGCTAAGAAAAGTAAGTAATCATATACATAATCACATTAACACATCAGATATAATCAAATTAATTAATAAATATCCATAGGAAAATTGCCTTACTTATTACAACCTAGAGTCTGCAGAAAGTAAAGTGATCGGGCACCACTGACAACAACTCGGATTCTTTTCGTAGTTGGCTACACAAATAAAAAAGAGAGCTTTTCCTTTAAGGGGAAGGCCACCCTTTCCGCTTTGGATATGAAAAAGATGGTCCAAATTTGCACTTCCAAATAGAAAAGGGCTATCCCCCTAAGGGGTATCCTTTTCTCTTTGGAATCCAAACCTTCATATCTATGTATCCCGGCTCAAAGTTCATCTTTCACAACTCTTAATATCTCAAACAAATTACATTTGATATAAAATAAAAAAGTTTAGACTCGCCTGCAAGGTTATCCTAGGCATTTAATAAATCAAAATACAACCCAAGCATTTGTATATATATGCAGAAAAAGGAAAACACGCGGGCCACGCTCTTTTTATAATTTAGGGGGCTTAGCGACTGAAACACTTATAACAAACATATTTATTATTATTTTTTTAATTTAGCCCCCTTTTATTACATTGCATGAGCGTAACCACATGCAGAAAACTCAGTGAACATCCAGATCGCTCTTATCCTAAGGGTAATCTAATCACCAAATACATCAATCATCCACATAGTGTAAAAAAAGTAAACAAACACAACAGATAGTTTCATCCACAACATGTAGTAAAATCTCGAAAAATCCAGCACACAGCAGAAAAGTAAACACCGGCCTAGCCTAGATTTTTAGTCAGTTTTCCTAGCAAACTATCTAAAGTGTGTGTAGAAGGTCATGTGGGTAGGGTAGATCCTAGGCTGTGTAGTTAATTTAAATTGTCTAAAATTTGAATTTGTTAAGATTGAAGAAAAGCTTTATGTTAAGGTTTAAGTATTAAAGTGTTAAGGATTAATTTGAATGTATTTTAATCATTAAATGATCACTATCTTTGTTTCATACCGAGGTCGTGAAGTTTATTTTACATTCCTTGAGGCTAAGCTAATAGTCTCGTAGGCTTGGGTTACCTAGTAGCGATTAGGGTTGATTAAGTTAATTTAAGTTGGTTAAATATCAAAAATGGATTAATATTAAATATTTTAATTAGTGGATAATTTTAAGAAGTTGGTTGAGTATTTTATTAATCGAATTAGAAAATTATGGAATTTTAATGTATTATTGGATTTTTTTAATTATCTTAATGTGTTAATTAAGGGGTTAGAAATTGACTTTTGAACTTGACCAAATTTTGGAGATTTGACATTTTTAGAAAATATTATATTTTATTTGGAGTTGATTGACTTTGAGTTTGATTGATTTGGAATTTTCTAGAATTAACTATGAATTTTCAAAATTTGCTTAAAGGCTTAAAAAATTAAAGTTGGTTAATTAGGAGAGTTTTAGCATTTTAGATCCAAATCAACTCAAAACAGCATGAAATCATCCCCAAAGGTCAGAAATGACCCAAGGTGGGTAATTTCAAGTGTCTAAATTTTTTGGAATTTTTAAAGAGTTTTAATTAATTAACAGGATTAATTGTTGACTTAACTTAAAATTAAAACTACGGCAAAATTAAGGGTTAACTAATAGTGTTTTTATTTTTCATAGGTTGTGGGTTTGATTAGGGTCAATTAAAATCCTTATATAGATTTTTTTGGATTTAATAAAAAATTTTAATGAATTATTTAGGGCTCTAGGTAAATTCTAGGGGGGATTTTGAAGCTCCTAATTGGTAGACCAAATGGACACAAAATCCAGTGGAATTTGGGCCATGAGATCACCTAATCTAAAGGTTCAAACACTCTGAATTTCAATCCAAATGGAGTTCTCTAAGGTGGCTAACTAAGCCACCTAAGGTGATCTTTAAGTCACCTGAGAAAAATCCTAGGGAGCTATCTTAAGGTCGGATTGGGGAAGAATCAGTGACTCTAAACTCCCTATATTGATCATCATCATCGATCCAAAAATCAGCTCCTAATTCTCATTGGAGAGATAATAGCTCCAATTTGAATTTAAGGGCCAAACCATGACCCTTGAACCCAAATTGGCATGAAAGTGCCCTTAAAAACCTCAAACATTGGAGGGGAAATTTGGACATGTTAGGGACATGTTCAAATTCACTCTCCCAAAGTCCCAAGCCCTGGTGACTTCAAATTAATAAAGAAATGCAATAATATACATAACATTCAAACTAAAATTATACTACATAGATGCAATTAAGGCCTGGGACCATAGAGCTTTTGTAGATCTCCCTGAGATCTTTCCAAGGAGCCTAAGAACACTTAATTCGGCCAAGTGTGTAGGGAGATATGTTTTTTTTTAAAGTTTACCATGATTTTCTGTGAAATTAATCCCTTAATTACCAGTTAGCTGACACTTTACACGCGACGCTCTTTGATTGGCGGGGCAATCATTAGTGGTTGACTAGATAATGGTCAGATTAACAGCGGCCATTGGATTGAAGATTGAACGGTCTGGATCAAACGACCTCCAAAACTACGGGATTTAATCTAAACCGTTGATTGAAATTAACGGCTATTATTGTGTCTTCAATCATCTGCTTGAACCCAAAGCTGTGAAGCTATTCCGGTGTGATCCGAGCAATCTCGCCAGCGAACCCCGGTGAAATTTCATAAGGAGGATCAAGAAGATGAAAACTTTCAATCCAACAGTGGAAATTTGTTGGAGTGAAGGTTTTCTTCACACTTGATCGGACTACCTATCTAGGGAGCTCAGTATTGAAATATTACCATAGAGAAGGTCTCAACGGATGAGCTTCTCTACCAGGAAGCTTTAGAAGATGAAGGTGAGCAGATCTTCTTCAGACACCGGGACCAAAAGATGGTTGGAGGTACGACTTCAAGCGTGGTGCATAACGCTTTCGTCGGAGTTTGCTAGAACGGACAGACGGGAGTAGCTGGGAGATTGGGAAATGAAGGAGGAAAGTTGAGGGAACTCTGGGGAGTGATTTTGAAAGCTTAGACACGGGTTCTGGGCTTTGGAATGAGCTCCCCTATTCAGCTCAATCCCGTGAGCTTGGATGGCTAGGATTGACTAGGCTAAGCTTCGGATGGACGCCAGGTGGGAGGGGACATCCTCCCAGAGGGATCATGCACTTGAAGTCGGTGAGCTCGGCTTTTGGAAGGCTTTGAGTCAGGGCCGAAGTGGGGGGGGGGGGACCACCGGAGTTCAAACTCCATTGGTTCCGCCCGCCGCCTGTCAGGGTCTAGGTTAGGTTAACCTAAAAAAGGTGATGGGGATGTGATGAGCTCGAGGTTGATCTCAATTGGACCTAGGGGAGTCCAATTCGATCGAATGGCTCGAGTTGACCCAAACCTGTTTGGTTTGGGTTGAATTGGGCTCAACCCGTATTTGGCTAGACCCTAAGTTTGATATGGGAAGTGAGTATGGGTCTAGTGTACCCAATGTATTGACAATTGGGTTTGAATTGGCCTGAGGTGAAAGATGATTCAAGTTAATGTGGTTTTGGATACTTTGGGTTAGCCCAAAAGTTGACCAAAGTTGACCCAAGACTTGGGTTGGCAGGGGGAGGTGTGTTGGACCTAGGGCAACATAATGGAGGTGTTGGCTAGGTTCAATTGAGCTTACGGTTGGATTTAGCTTAATCCTAAGTGGTTTTGGCCACTTTTAGTTTGCCTAACTCTTGACCTAAGTTGACTCAATGGTTGGGTTGGCTAAGAAAGGTGTATTGGGTCAAGGGAAACCTAATGGCACCTTGGGTTGGATCCAATTTGGCTAGGATTGAAAAATGGCTAAAGGGGGACCTCTCTTTGGGCACTTGGGTCAAGCCAAATGGCCAACGTAAGTGAACTCAAGGCTTGGGTCTCTAAGAGGGGTCTCTTGGAGGCATAAGGGATCATCCCATGGGTCTAAATGAGATTGAAATGGTCTTGGTCAAAGAGTTCGGATGAATGGAGGTGTATAGAAGGTTTGGTCAAACTTGGTTGACTTGGTCAACCAAGTTGACCTAGGATCAAGAGTTGGGTCCATTGAATTCAATTTGATCATATTTTTTTTATTTTTTATTCAATTTGATCATATAAACTCAATAAGAGGGGTCTTAGTCAACCATGGTTAACTTGGTCAACCAGGTTGACCCAGGGGTTATGATTGGGTTTAATAGGTCCCAAATAATGTTTGAAGATGATTAAAAAAAGGACTCAAAGTTTGTTGAAGTTAAGCCACATTGAATTTTGGTCAAAAGTACAAAAATCCCCTTAAAGGGCATTTTGATCATTTTGACCTCAAGTCCATTTTTGGTCAAATGAATCAAGAAAAATGTAGATTAATGTTTGACATGTCAATATTAAAGGCCTGAAAGGGATTAAAGGGTTTGGAGGGAGCTCCAAGGTCAAATTCGACTGGGTGATATGCCTAGTGGAATGTATCGTAAATATTTAAAGGTTTTGCAACATTTGGAAATCAATTCAATTTCTGAGGCTAGGAGGGTCAGATTAAGTTCAAACTTGGAGGGCTGACCCCAAAGACATGTCTTATTAATATGGAATTAATAGAGTCTGAATCAAGGGTCAATTGACTGGGTTTTGAAGTGTTTGAAAAAACATTAGGAAAGAATTTCAGGACATAGGCCCTTAGCCTTGGATTTTGGTCTGGACTGGTTTAAGATCTAAATTGTTCTTAGGGTCTGGGGACTAGAATAATCCTAAGATCTAGAGCCTAGAAGGAATCTAGGGTCTATGAAATCCTACGGTCTAGAATCTAGAAGAGATCATAGTGACCTCATACAAAACTGAGGTCAACAGAACTCCATAATTCAAGTTTACCTTCAACTCCTATCTAGTATTATCAACAAGAAGAATATTATCAGCAAAAAGCATTCACAAGGGTACAACCTCTTGCAAAATGTCTAATGAGAACATACATGACTAAAACAAAAAAATATGGGCTTAAGGCTGATCCTTTATGTAATCCAACTAGGGGTGTAAGTGAGTCGAGCCACTCGTGAGCTGGCTCGAGCTCGACTCGTTAACGAGCTTGCAAGCCGAGCTTATCGAGCCACGAGCTCGAGCTCGAGCTCAAACTCAAGCTCATTTGTTAAACGAGCTCGAGTTTGAGCTTGATAAGGCTCAGCTCGCGAGCTGGCTCAAAATTATTAAATTTAAATATTTAAAAAAAGAATAATAATTTAATATTTATATTTTAAATTACCCCTTGGTAGTTTAAACTCCAGCTCGATTATGGCTCAAATTTCAATCGCATGTCTCTCTCTCTCTTCTCTGACAGCAACAAAGTAATAATGATAAACCCAAAAAACTGATCTCTTTCTCCTCTCTGACAACAACAGAGCAATAAATGGCAAACTAAAAAAATTTGCACACACACACTCTCTCTCTCTCTTCCTCCCTGTGCAACTGTAAAAGACAGCGAATCAAATATTTCGAAGAAAGAGAATAAATCTCTTGCTCTCTCTCTCTTCCTCCCACTAGTATTTTGAGTGCACATGAGTATCGGACCACCAGTGAACCCGACCGCTCTGGAGGCTCGTCGAGTAGCTCGAACTCGTTTATGGTGGAACGAGTCGAGCTCGGCTAGATATTTGAGCTCGACTTGAGAACTCAAGCTTGGTGTTTGACAGTTGAGCTCGACTCGAACACCCTCTGACTCAAGCTCGACTCGGCTCATTTGCTCTCCTAAATCCAACTGAAATAGGAAAATATATGGTCAAACCACCTTGTGTTCGAACACAAGTAACAACCCATATGTACATATCCAATAGTAGTTTAAACTCACTTTATGAAATTAAAAATACACATACTATTGCCTGATCATAATTGCTATAGTTTCTTGTAACTATTTTTAATTAATATATTACTTCTCATTTTGATTTTATACTCGATAGTGACTGTCTTATAATCTACTGTGTTATAATTATTGCAATTGCACTCTGCTGTATTATAATTTATAATTTAACATAATTGAACCATATTCAAACCTTCTATAAACCTTTTTTAAACCTTACACAATATTTAATAGAATTAGAACACAAGTTTTGAAGTTGGGTTTGAATAATATGGAATATAATTTCCCTTCTCAAAAACCAAAAAAATAAAAAATAAAAAATCGATGGCCTATGAAATTGAAAAAAATCTCCTTGAAGTCCCGCCCGAAGACCAGGCTGCCTCTCTGTCCCCTTCATGGCCTACCATACTTCATTTCTATCGAAAGCTTCCTTCTTTTCGTAATGGAAATCCCAAACCATTGCATATCGCAGGTTTGCCCCCTCTTCTCCAGTCAATTAGGAACGCAGCAACAGAAACAAGCACCGCAAACGATTTGGGCTTGAGATGGGCATTCTTTGCGATGACGTAGTCCAGATTCGACCGCCTGAGGCCGCCGGAGATCCGACGGTGATCGCCATTAACTGCCCGGACAAGATCGGGCTAGGATGCGACCTATGCCGCGTGATTCTTTCCTTCAGTCTGAACATCGTTCGCGGAGGTAGAAAGCCGAAAGCCCAATCTTACCGACCGATTTTAAAATTTTCTTTTTGAATGAAAGTTGGGGATTTTGGTCGATTCTGAAATTTGGAGATTTGATTTGTGATAGATGCGAGCACGGATGGGAAGTGGTGCTATGTTGTGTTTTGGGTGGTGGGGAGAGGAGGAAAATTGACGAGGTGGGGATTGTTGAAGAAGAGATTGTTAGGTGTGTGCCCGTCGGTGCTGCAACAGTATCAGTATTGGCCGCAGGAGATGATGGTGATGGATCAGAAGCCACAGGTTTTTCTGCTTAAGTTTTGTTGCTTTGATCGGAATGGACTGTTACATGGTGATTTTCTTAAACTTTTCATCCTATAAGAAAAATGGAAAATTTCGTGTTTTTCAGATAATTTTGAGCTTAATGTGTTTTTTTTATGTAATCCTCTCTTTTGATGGAGGTTTGAAATTTGAGTTTGATTAGGGATTCTATGCATGGTTGTTTTCCTCCTCATTTATCCCATTTTTTTTTCATTATTTATGGAAGTTATATTTTTATTGTATGCCTCGTCTGAAATTTTGGTTCCTCCTTTTTAGTTTTTTTTCAAGTAAAATTGAACGGTTATATGCGTTGTTATATCCTTCTTATTCTTGTTTATTTTCCACGTTCTTCTTGATAAATTTGAATTTGCTTTGGCGCTATTTTTTAATTTTATATTTAATTGTAGTGTTCCTTTTTAATGTTTTTCTTGGTTAATTTGTAGCATTCTTTTGCAGAACGGTTTTGATATCTTCCATATAGTGAATTTTCACTCCTTATATTCAGATTCCCTGTATCTAACTTTCTTGAAGTGTCTTGAAAGTTTTCCTGATTATCATTGTGAACTTCTGCTGTCAAGTTCTGAATAGGAGTAAAGATCTCTTGCTGGTGAAATTATTCTGTGCGGGGACACCGGACGTCATCTGGAGGCAAATCAGAGCCCGCTTGTGATGTGGCGCGCTCTGATTCGCCTCCGGACGGTCCGATGTCTGCACAGAATAATTTCTCCTATGTAGCTCACATTGCTCATGTTTGGGTGTAATTCATTTTTCTGGTTATAATTTTGACAATGAGGTTTTTTCCATGGTTTAAACTCTTGTTGTGCTCCTCTGTTTTTTTAAATCTAAGCATGCAACGGTCTTGTTTAAGAAGCAGGTATTTTTTTGAAAGCTAAACGTTTTTATCACTGCTAATCTTGTTTGTTTGCTCTTGACAGATATCACAAAAGTTTTGTGTGAGTTGGAGCTAACGATCCTAAAAGTAAAGGTCTCAACCACCCCTGATGGGAGAGTGATGGATCTCTTCTTTATCACTGACACAAGGTTTTGTAAAATTTTATCAATTCATTTTTTGTTAGCTAAAGAACTTTCTACCTATTACTTGGCTGAAACATGTTTATAACATTTACCCACATCTGATTTTAGGCCATTAAGGGTTTGTTTGGTTCATTGAAATCTAAAATGTAAATTTTTTTATGCAAATAAATATTCGCATTTGTCGATTATTTGGTTGGCGACATAATGAGATAAGAATTGCATTAATGACATTTACCTTATTTTGACTATGTAATATGTATAAATGTTGGTCAAATTTACCGACATCTGGAGAGTATTTGATTGTTAAAATCATTAACCAATCACATTGAATTTGATTGATAGTACTATTATCTAGATTGACTAATCCTTTTTGTTAATGGTTCCAAAACTTATAAAGCATGCTATTTTGGTAATATTTGATTAGTCCAATTAAGGTTTCGTTTGAGACGGCTTTCTTACTGCTTCTTTCTAGTACAAAAATTAATTTTTTTCTACTAGAAAGCCGCTTTAAGAAGCTGTAAGAAAGCCATCCCAAATGAAGCATAAATATAATCAACCCTACACCATCCTTTTCTAGGCTAAGGATGAACCCAACACTAATATTTTATTTTTGACTTAAGACTGTCCTATCCTAACTCCTAAGCTAATGACAAACTTTACAATCCACGTTATAGCATCTGCTAGAAAAATTTATCAAATGACACAATTCAAGAAGATAAGACAATATGTTGAAGAGAAGAAGGAAACTTGAGGATGTCAAGTTAGTTGAAAACTTGAGAAAATTGAAGAAAGATGCATTGTGTATAAAGAAAAAGACAGTTAGATCACGAAGGAAAAGTCTTGCTAGTTTTTCTAAAAGTAAAAAGCTGTTTGAGCTCTGCAGATGTCCTTTGAAGAGTGTTAAAGTGTGAGCTCAAGATATTGGTATTTTGTTTGTCATATGGAGATAACTTCTCCATTCTGAGTTTCATAAATGCCCACCTAGAAACCTTCTAAACTGCACCTTTTTTCTAATTAAATATCGCCTTCTTGTCCAATTCAGGGATCTTCTTCACACTAGAAAGAGAAAGGAAGAGGCATGTGACAAGCTGAAATCTATTTTGGGGGATTCCATGACTAGCTGTGAACTCGAACCAATGAGCGGCGAGATAACTGCTTGTTTGCAAGCTTCTCCTTTCCTTCCGCCCGAAATAAGTGAAGAAATGTTCAACCTAGAACTTCCTCAAGTAGAGACAGATGGGTCTCATTACAAATCTTATGTGCCAACTGTCACTGTGGATAACTCACTCAGTCCAGGGCACAGTCTCATTCAAATCCTTTGTCAGGATCACAAGGGCCTTCTTTATGATATAATGAGAACTCTCAAGGATTACAACATCCAGGTAATTGGTTTAGGCTTTGTTTGGGACGGCTTTGTTACTGCTTCTTAAACTAGCTTTCAAGTACAAAAATTTTAACTTTTGTACTAAAAAGTTGTTTTAAGAAGCAGTATGAAAGCCGTCCCAAAAGAAGCCTTAGAGTACTTAATTAGAAACATTCGACTTCCATTATGCATTTTTATTGGTCACTTTGGTTTCTTAATTGTTAATTGTCTGCAATCTTTCAGCTCTCATATGGGCGTTTCTATACAACCCAGAAGGGGAGATGTGAGATTGACTTGTTTGTAGTGCAAATGGATGGGAAGAAAATTCTTGACAACAGTAAGAAGAAAGCATTATGTGATCGTTTGAGAATGGAGATGTACAAACCACTTCGTGTGACAGTGGTGAATCGTGGGCCTGACACAGAGCTTTTTGTAGCAAATCCTGTTGAATTATCTGGCAAAGGTCGTCCTCTAGTTTTCCATGATATCACCCTTGCCCTCAAAATGCTCCATGCTCGGATCTTCCTGGTAAATATGCTATTTTTTCATTAATTTTTTGAATGCAATTATTGCTTAGTTTTTTTTATGAAAATGCATATGATAAGGAATGGAAGATGGTTGTGGTGGGGTGGGACGGTGAGGGGAAAAACCTCATTCAAAAGTATAAACTTCGAATCTTTCGGCTTTGGAGGAGGATTCACAAAGTAATGTATCTTATCATTTGCTTTTAAAAAGGCCTACACAATTTGAGACCATTAAAATAGTTTCTCCTGTTCAGGCAATATGAGGCTTGTAGCCCATAGTGTACTCCATTAGTTTGACTTTCACTAGTCTTGATGGTTAATTCCTTGGAAGAGAAGTTAAATAAATTTGGCATAATAATGAGAATGAAGAATCCGGACAAAAAGGGGGGAGAACAAAGGTTGAGAGAAGGAAATCCTAGTCTTGCTCTAAAACATGTAGAAATGAAAAATGGAGAAAAAATTATTTTGGACTTTATCATTTGATTATATACAAAGTATGAAACTTTATATAAACTCTTACACATGTTTAAAATGAAAATAAATCAAAGTTATTTATAAAAATGGAAAAAAAACCTTCAAGAGGGATTGATGGCTATAAGAGAAAAATCAAGCTTACTTATTGCAGTTTAGGGATCAATCTAATTGTTAGAATCTTTAATCCATGTGCTCAAAGATCTCTATCAAGATTGGTTGATTTATGGGTCCCATAATTATTCAACAAATATGTTAGGTCGGCCCAAGGGGGACCAACTGAACTGATCCCTAGTGGACCGGTTTTTGTCTACATGTGGTGGGCCCAAGGGGGGTGGAACCATGGAGAGGGGGGCAGCTAAGTAGTGAGGCCCACAACTCAATTAAATATTATTTTGGGAGGGAAAATTTTGAATTAGGGGTTTTTTAGGGATTTTGTAATTGTCCTCTTTGCTTTAATTAGTTTCTCTTGTGAGGGTTAGGGTTTCATATGAAATTTGAATCTAAAATTTGGGATCCTTGTGGACTGGTTTTTTGTCTACAGGAGGGCCCAAGGGGGGGTGGCTAAGTAGTGGGGCCCACAACTCAATTAAATATTACTTTGGGAGGAAAATTTGAATTAGGAGTTGTTTTGAGATTTTGTAATTCTCCTCTCTGCTTCAATTAGTTTCTCTTGTTAGAGTTAAAGTTTCATCTTGAATTTGAATCTGAAATTTGGGGTCCTTATGTTGATTTTGGGCTCTAGTCTTTTGCTAGAGATGAGAGTTGAATCTTCCTCTCGAATTGAAGATTCTTGTGTCTTGTGTAGTTTTTCTTCTATTAGTGAATTTCAAGTATTTTCCTCTCAGATTCCCTACAATTTTATAAAAATCTGCTCTATTTTGACTGAATTTCTCTGAAATTCAGCAAACTTCTGCGCTATTGGTAACTATTTCCTATCAAAATACAATAAAGTTTATAAGAGTTGATCATGATGGCCCTATTAACCACAACCATAACTTATTTTCTTACCAAGTTTCCAGTGACCTATAATCAATAAGACAATAATTGTTTTCAATCTAAACAATGGTTTTTGATCTCCAGGCTGAGATTGGCAGGCATGTTGTCACTGACAGGGAGTGGGAAGTGTACAGAATTCTTCTTGGTGATGATGAGTCTTCTGAAGTTTACAACAAGATTGTAGAGGGAGTGACAAAGATGCTTATGGGCTGGGAATGAAACTTGTCAACACTTCTCTTTCAACCTCACTGCCTTTGGTTTTCAAGAAGATTTCTTCACTGTACAAATATGATCTAATTAACAATGTGCTAACCTTATTTTACTTGTGAATAATGACATTTTCATACGAGAGGCAAAGGAGCATTGCAGTCTGTGTTGTAAGATGTGCAGAAGATGCGTGGATAATGAGCCTTTGTCATATTGAAAGTATCAATGCTCTATAAGCTTCAAAATGGGTGAATTTTTCTTACTTTTGTCTGAAGATAATGTTTTGATAAAAGCTTCTCATTTCATAGAGCTGGTATCCAATTCTTGGGGCAATATGTTATAAGTCATTTGGTTCGGGCAAGGCCCTCTGTATCTAGGGGTCTAAATGAGTCGAGTCGAGCTTGAGTTAGGGGGTGTACGAGCTCGACTTGTTTGTCAAACCCCAAGCTCGAACTCGAGCTCTACTCACGACACAGAAATGAGCTCATCTAGTTGCTTGATTTCAATTTTTCCACCCAGCATTCGCAATTTCCCACCCTCGGCTAGTAGGCCAGCACACTGTAGATGTCGAGCGGTCTGTTGAGCATTTCGAGTCTACGCGTGATGCTACACCGCAGACTCCCAAGCTGTCCATTGCTCATTTCCCTTGGATAAAATGTGTCCACATGGTCGAGACCAGCAGTCCGAGTACAACGGCAATGCATGCACCAATTTTTTGTTTTCTCTTGTATAAAGCATTTAATACATTGAGATTTGACAGCAGCTTTTCTTGCAAACATATCCCGATAAAATATGTTTTTGGAAACTTATAGATGCCGTTTAACTTTTCTTGCAAACTTACAGCAGCTTTTCTTGCAAACATATCACAGTAAAATAGCAATTACTTAATTTAAAATAACCTAAAAAATATTCGAGCTGGATTGCGAGCTCACAAGCCGAGCCGCATCGAGCTCGAACTCGAGCTCGACTCGTGAGCTCGATAAGCTCGGCTCGCAAGCCTATAAACAAGTCGAGCTCGAGCTGGTTCGGCTCACTTACACCCCTATCTGTATTTGTGGTTGGGGCTTTGGCTTCCATTATAAAGATTGGAGTTTGAGCGCACTAACTATTAATTTTTAATAAATTATGATTAAATTCACCCTTTTGTATAGTGGAGGATCACTTTTTTGCTATAACTTGCATTTGCTCTCTGCTGTTATCTGTTATTCCGAATTTCCATGGATTGCAAAGGGTTCTGTCTGATTGACTATGAGCACCAGTTGAAAAACCATATCGTAGACCGTTCTCCTGAGAAACCATATAGTAGATCTGTAGTGGGGGTTAGATGAAAAGCAAACAAGTTCTTTTTTAACAAAAATAGAAGGAATATGTTGATCAAGTTTCCCATGTTAATCAAAATCTAATTTTAAATAATATGTTTAACAAAAATCTAATTTTAAATAATATAATAAAATATATACCAAATAATTTTTAATTGTTTTATGAGTCAAGCTCAAGCATAATAATTTTTGAAAGAGACGGGCTCAAGCTCAATAAATGAGCTTGAATCGAGCTCGAGCTTAGTAAGAGTTAAACAAGCTTAGCTTGATTAGGTATATACTCGACTCACTTACCTCCATATTTGCAGCGTCGGGCTTGGCGGTGCCTCGACTTTGAGCTCTCAGGTTTTTTATATATATATATATAAAAGAGTTTTAAGTGAGCATTGTGGCACCATGGCGGCTACGCCGTGAGAGTTTATGGGGGAATATGAAAGATTCCAGTGAGTATAGTGCCACTAGGAAAGAGATAACCATGGCACTAGATTAAAATGGTGATTTTTAAAATAATAAAAATATCTAAATCCATTCCATTAACCTTGCCACCCAGTCATCCCCCTCATTTACTTGCCTTATCGGGGAAGAAAGAAGAATAAAGGGAGAGAGAGAGAGGAGAGAGTGGATAAAGAAAATCCGCTCTGAGTCATTTCGACCGTCGCTTTAGTTGGAAAAATTATTTTGATTGTGGTAGGTTATAAACTAAACCTTATTTCTATTTTCAATGATTTTGATTTTTCAGATTTAATCTATCCTAAATTTGATTAGAATATAATATCTCTCGATTTAGTGATATTCTATTATTTAACTTTTGATATGTTGTAGATATCATTCTCTTGAGTAGTTTGATTGGTCAATATTGAATATCACCTATTAATTTTGGTCACGTATCATTTTAATTGAAATGGGTTGATATAATATAAATTATAAAATGATCAAAAAAATCAATTTGCTATATTTATACATGAAATACATGATATGCTCGTATTTACTGTTCATTTAAGTCAACATGCATCTTTGGCATACTACTAGCATACAAATGAGTGTACTAACAAGCCCGATATAAGAATATAGAATTCACATGAATCAAATGACTTACATGATACATATTGCATATATATATATATATATATATATAAATCACTGATTATGAAATACATGATTTACATCGTATATACAAATTATATAATATATTGCATTGGGACATGATACATTGTATTGGATAGATGATATGCTATATATGCATAACACATACACTGTAGGATATTCGCATGAATGTTATAGATACTCAACTTCCTCGAACATATATATAGATATAAACTATTTTGTAACTAAAGTTTATATAAATGTTAGAACCTGTTGATCCTTTATATGGTTACTGGTTACAGATCATCACTCATAAGATACATCTTACCCTTATTTTTATTGGTCATATAATATGATTTTGTTTACATTGACTACTACATGCTTTTACATTTATATGATCATACTTATGTTAATTGAATAATTTCGTGCATACTATTTTTAATGCATTACATTTAGTGGTAGGTTCTAATAACTTATTGAACTATTAGCTCATTAAGTAATTTTTATATATTTTTAGGAAGGGGTCATGACTTAGTAGAGTGAGATAGATTAGTTCTCATGTTTTATTATGTTTCTTATATTTTAGTTTATTATTTGTCGCTAGTGTGGTAATAGGTCATATTTATAACATATGTTGGAGCTAATGCCTGGTGCTAGATTACCCTCTTCAGATTATTGTGTATCGGGAGCCTATTGGTGTGTTCACCTTTGGGTCTTCTCTTTGGGTTGAAGTGAGCCTTTCCTCCACCTTTATGAAATCATTGTTGGTATTAAATTTATGATTCTCCATGTTTATCGACCTTTTGTGATCTGGTTACCTTGGTTCACATGGCATCAATTCATGCTTATTGCACCTAAGATGATATTGAATCCAATTTTGTTAATGGGCTAACCTTGACCCTACAGGCAAGTCTAGCTAGATAGAGTAAGGGAAAGGAGAGAGATAGGAGGATTAAGGAGATAATATCTATAACTCATTGATTTGTGTGAATAATGAAAATAACATCTAAGGATCTTAAAACTACCTTTCAACCCCTTATTTATAGGGTTGAAATTGTTATATAAACGACTATACATATAGAAATATTAAATAATATACCGTTTCATTATTAGATATATGTGAATAAGACTTTGAGGCTACACATAAATAAACATCTTTGATGTGGCTCTAGTTGCTTTTAGGGAGTATCTATGTCAGGTACTTTTAATGAGTGTTTCATGGGTGAATGCCTATGAGTACTATGGGCCAGTGCCTTGGGCAAGTTCTTTTGAGCTGGGGTTGGTGTGACTGATAGGGTTAGGGCTGCAAGCGAACCAAACGTTCAACGAACTACTCGTTGTTCGGTTCGATTAAAGCTCGTTCGTGATCGTTTAATTAACTAACAAACAAACTTGAACAATATTTTAAATACTCGATTCTTAAATAAACAAGCTTGAACACTAATGCGTTCAGCTCGTTTATGTTCGCGAACAACATCACTTGATGTTCATGAACAAGCTCGATAAAAAGCTCGATTCGAGTTCGATTAAATATAAAAACTTTAATTATACCATAATATAATATAATTATTTTTTATTAATAAATTTTAAAGTAATAAAATATTATAACATATGTTCATATAAATTAATCATATTTTCATTTTAAATATACAACTGCTTTTATTTTAGAAATTTTATTTCATGAACAAGAAATATTTCATATTTGTCCATGTTTGTTAGATTGTTTGTTTAGAATGTTCATGAACAAATTTAATGTTTGCTTGTTCAATAGATTGTTTGCGAGATATGTTCACGAACATAGCTCGTTTAAAGCTCGATAAGCACTAAACAAACGAACATGAACCAAACATGAACACCCTTAAATTAAACGAACCAAACATGAACACAAATAATAAAGCTCGAATCAAACACGAACCAAACATGAACAAGCTAATGTTAAACAAACACAAACATGAACACTCACATACTCGGCTCGGCTTGGTTCGTTTGCAGCCCTAGGTTGTTATTATAGGGCTTGTAGGTTTGCATCTTCTATAGTTGGATGAAAGGTCCTATATGGGATGAGTTGACATAACTGAGTCGAGTTTTTCTTTTGGGTTAGTTCTCATGAGGCGAGTAGCTCCTTGAATTTTGTCTGGCAAGTCCCCTCATAATAGGGCACATCTTGGATGAGTGCGCCTCTTACATGAGCTCCTCTAAGGCAAACTTGGTTGATCTTTGTGAGTTTTTTTGCATCACATATTAAAGTGTACATCAATAATTTATGCAGAGTTTAATGTGATGTTGATCATATTTATTTCATTAAAAATATTTTGTATTAATTATACAAATATTAAAACAAAAATTGAGTTGGAAAGGTTTGAATTATCGAAAATCTCGTGATATAGTCAAACAACCACAAGAAAAAATGTAAGCTCCATAATAATAGATGTTCGTTTATACTACAACAACATCAACTCTTTATCCCATTATGTGAGGTTGGCTACATTGATATTTTTTCCCATTGTGTTATAGTAAGAGTCAAATTCTCATTTAAATCTAATAAAAATGTCATTTTTAATATTTTCTAACAAAGTGTTTGTAAAACCCCTCCAAAGCTGATTTTGTGAGTGCTGTTAGTCCGGACGAACTGGCCTTAGTACGGGACGAACTGAAGAAAATTGTGAAGAATCTGTCAATTTCGTCTGGACGAACCTGTAAGGGTTGGGACGAACCGTCGGGACGAACCGAACAGAGAGCATCGTCCAGGGACGAAATAAATTAGAATTAATTTCGTCTGTACAATCCGTGTCCAGAGGAGTTCGTCCCGGGACGATCTGGGCATCGTCCTGGACGATCCTGTTTGATAAGTATCAGATTTGAGATATTTTGGATTCATTTGAAGAGAGAGAAAGAGAAGACAGGAGAGAGAAAGAGAAGACAGGAGAGAGAAAGAGAAGACAGGAGAGAGAAAGAGAAGGAAAGAAAGGAAAAAAGCTTGGTTTTGGAGCCCGCGGAGCGCTTTTTGTCCGACGACGCAGTTGGAAGATTTGTTTGTCTCGAAGTAAGGACTCCGAATCCTATTTCTGATTTCGAAGATTTCGAGTTTTGATATTTCTGTGCTCAGATTTGTGTTTCTGTTACCGAAAAACATGCATAATTTTGTATTGACAAAAGTTTTACCGCACAACTTTTGATATGTTTCTGATATGATATTTCTACACGATTTGAGTATTTTCTGAAAAGTTTCTACCGGGTATTTTGAGTTCTGTGCGATCTTTATCGAATAGAAAATTATCAGGATGTTGGAAATTGTTGCTTTAGTACAAGTAAAGCTTTGAAACGTTGTTTTCTTCGATTTCTGGTAATTCGGTAATTCTTTGTCACTGTGCATTTTTGCAATGACGTCTGTCTACTATACGATATTTTAAGAGGTTTTTCTACATTGAGCTAAATTGTATTTATTGATTGCAATACCTTATTGATATGCATACGAATGTGAATATATGATTGAATTATTGTTATTGTTATTGAAAGACAAGTGAATACTAGTTGAACCGTTGGTTGGAGATTGATTTGACCTGTATAGGATGGTGGGCCGACGAGCTTTTCTTTAAAAGGGTTTGGCGATATCCTCTATTGATCATTGATACAACGATTGAGAGTCATAAAGAGATTATTATGCCGACGGGCACAGAGTGACGACTTTTATTGAACCAACAGATATATTTATGGATTTCTACAATAGCACTATGGATTTCTACAACAGCACTATGGATTATCGACTCGAAAAAAGTCTTAATAGCCAGTGATTGTACTTGTTCAGTAAGACTATTGTATTGAATTGCATGTGTACGGTATTGACCTATTGATCTTATTATGGATTTATAGATTTATTGATATCGATGGACTCCTTGTATTCATTATTGATTTATTAATTTTGAATGGATTTACTGACGGATTTATGAGTTTATTGTTACTGTACGATTTCATTGATATTCGCATTATGTCACTGAGCATTGATACTGATACTGATATGGATATCGATATTGCATTGACTTATTGATACTATGGACATGGATACTATTGATTCATTGATACTATCGCTTCATTGATACACCATATTGAACTGCTGCATGTGATTCATTGACTGATATGGAATAGGTTTTATTGTATTGATTTGATTTCAACCGTTCTTACAATGATTGATTTGATTGATTCCATTGATACGATGTTGATTTAACTGATATTATCGAGACGAAGATTTTTCTCTATCGATTTGACTGATCGATTTAACTGAGATTCTTCCGAATATAGATTTTTCTACTGTTTATGGATTCTTCCGAGATTTGACGTATGTACTGATTTATTGAACTTTATGGATTTCTTCATACTGTTTCTTGATTCTTTTGCCGATGATTGTGGATTGTATCGATCATGCATTGATTACTGATTTTCGTATATGCTGCATAGATTCAATGATCATGTGCAACTGTTTGTTATGGATTGAAGACTATAGATAGCTCTGGTAAATGATTGATGGTTTTAATGGATTGACTGAAATTCTTTCCAAGTTAGATCTTGGAGCGTGACAGTGTTTTTAAGTCTACCTCTATCTTTCTTAACATAAGCCAAGTCTAATACATCTACTCTCCAAACCAGGGCATCAGAAGATTGTCGTTTTATATGACCAAACCATCTTAAGGCGACTTTCTCTTATCTTATTTGCCATTGGAGCTACTCCAACCTTTTCACGTATATGCTCGATTCGTACCTATCTCAAAGTGTAAAGCGTAACACACCAAAAGTTTAAAAAGAATGTATATATATTCATTTTAAACTTTTGAGTTGTTACATAAAGCCACCCATCCACATGAGCATCCTCATCTCAATAACACTTAACTTAATATTATGTTTCTCTTTTTGTAGGACATTCAGTGCCATAAAGCATTGTAGGTATCATCACAATCTTATAAATTTTTTTTTTAGTTTGAGGGGAACTTTTTCTATTACACAACAAATTTGATTAAAGTCTTTACATTACATATACTTTCTTAGACTTTTTACGAGCTTCTTTATATCTTTTCCAAATTTCAAAATTTTTACATATAAATTAATTTTTATAATAAAACTTATTTTTTTAATCTTTTATTGCGCATTTTAATTCTATCATAAAGTATTATAATTATTAGGAACTTTTTCTTTTGATACTGTAAGCAAATTATTTGCAACATTCTTAATATCACTAGCGATTTTATTCTATATAACATTAGCTTTCTCATGCACAAATAAAATCTTAAGATCTAAAATCACAAAATTAATATTAAAATAAAAGCTAATAAGTGATGTTGGGTGCTAACAGCTGCTCATTTATAATGAATAAAATGTTTATAATATGCTGCTGATTATTTGAAATTTATTTTAATTTAAGCACAAAATTAATCTAACAGTTTTAATGTCCAGATTAAGTTTCAGATCCTGATCCATACTTTTTCAGGAAATTTACATATATACCACTTTATTTCATGTTATTTACATATCTAACACCCAAAACATTAATATTACATGTCTACCATCCATATACAACTTTAATATAAAATATATCACTCATATAATTCATTTTTCTAACATTCATACCATTCTATAAACTTAAATATTTCATTCCATACACTTAAATTTGTTCTATGGATGATAGTCATATAATATTAATATTTTGAATATTAGATATATAAACATCATAAAATAAAGTGATATGTATGTAAAACCCCTGCTTTTTCACACTTACCCAATCGTATTCAGTCTCCCATTCTTGCAAGAATTCTCCATGAACTGCCTTCAGAATCTTCCCAAGTAAGTGATCTATCTCCTTCTCTCCCTACTTTTGCAAATTCTCACTATGACAATAAACATATCTTCGCCTCAAGATCATTGGCGTCTCCCCTGTCGAGAACGAAGTGGTGTTACTCGAGAAGAACGCCGTCGAGATTGGTAGGGTTGGTGAGTTATTTGGTTGTTTTATGTTCTTTTCCCTCGAGTGACTTGAGAGATTTGGTGTGGATTTGATCGTCCTTTTCCTTTCATTTTGGGTGCAGGAAATGAATCGATCAAATCTTCGGGTTCCATCCCATCTCCGCGTTAATGTCGCCACGAATGTAAGTCACTAAGTTCAGTTTGTTGGAAAGGGTTTTTCAGTTTATATAACTCGCGTCAACTACCACCCTACTTCTCCATCCTTTAATCATTGATCTACTCCGTAATCAATGCAAAATGACTACGGTTTACAGTGTCTGGATCCTTTTTGTTTATTCGTGCTTTCCTTGTTTTTCAATAACGGGCTTTAGTTTACTTTGATTATATGGCTTTGGCGATATATTTTAGAAGATGTGGGAAGTTATGTCACACTAAAAAGAATGCAATACTTGACAAATGACAATAGGTCAGTGTTGTGAATCGTCTAGACATATCCACCCAATTCCCATGCTGGGTAGACAAGTTTGCAACCTTCTTCTTCCTTTATCCCAAACATGAAATTTTCTGTGGAGTCCAAAAAAAAAAAAAGAAAAATCCTCTTGTCCTAGAATTTTATTATGAGAACGTAATGAAGGTAAATTCTCGAAGATAACATGTTGGCAATAACTATTTTACTCAGAGACAATCCAAACTTCTAAATTTGACCTTTTGGTAACATCCATTTTCACAAAAGTTCAAAAAATAGAAGGGCGTGATAGAGGGGCCATCACATTTCTTAATTTTTAACAGGATACCAAATATTGAAGCTCATAATATTAACATGTCATGTTAATCTAATAAATTATGAGATTTAGAAAGCACACCCAAATAGAGGCTATGGCATGCTTCTTTTGCACATCAAGAGAACTTTAGCATAATGACAAAATCTATTTATTTAATAGCTCTTGTATGAAAGCTATTCAGAGTAAATAGCATCATCACCAAATTGAATAAGAATGTGATGGGTTTCGTAGCCCAAAGTTTGGTCCAAGTTAAAGCAGCCTAGATTTGGATGGTAAATCGGCTTGAATTGCTAGCCTGACTCAACAAGCATGGGCTTGAATTGCCCGCCCCCCCACCTCCCCCTCAAAAAAATGGTAAACCTCTTGTGAGCTTTCATTTTATTCATTACATGCTTTTTCCATTTCAAGCCTTCAATCGACCTTTTACTTGGGCCATGCAATGCTTCAGCTACTGTAGAGGGAGATAGATAAATGATGTAAAATATTGAAAGAGAGAGAGGAATGAGTTTTCATTGTGGATTGAATGATGAAAAGAGATGTTGACTTAGAGTTGGATGTATGTTTATTTAATTAGTTATTATTTAAATATGATTTTATTAAAATTTTTATCATTAACTTATCTAATAATTATTATTAAATATTAAATCACCATCCAACTATTTAATTATTTTTGTAGTGCTATTGATCTAATTAATTACTGTGAAGGGTTTTGTTTTTCCTTGCTCTTTTTGCGCAACAGAAATGTTGCGACCACGCACTCATGACAGCACACTCAATCAAATCCATACTGTATATATTCAATCCCTCTTTCCACTTCCAAACTTAAAGTTGTTTATTAATCCAAAGAAGCCACCAACATTTTTTTGTGGACGCATGAAAAACATCCATGGTTCATTTTCCCCTTTACTATTCTCTTGCGACTCACGAGTCACGACCGCGAGCACGGCTTTCATTTTTCCTTTCGGTCATTTTTCGCCCCCAAATGAAGGCCGTCCGTGATAGATGTTTATGTCTTCTAAGCTCTAAGGGTCATGTTATTTACATTCTTAATTTTGATCATACAGCTCCTCTTGGCTTTGATAATTAGACAATAAATAGAACTATTTTAATATATTATAACCTTCCAAATGAGACGACAAATATAACTATTTTAATTTAGGCCCCCCTGAACATAATTTCTGGCTCCGCCACTATCAACAAGAGTGAGCTACTAGCATAAATTGAGTTGGACCACCCTTGGCTTGCTAGCCTAGGATTCTCTCCTACAAATTCAACATGGTAGTTGGTTTTGAGTCAACACTCCATGGGCTGCTGGCTGCGAATTCTCAATGGCTTATGTTTAGTGACTATTATGTGCCATTGGCTAAGGTTTGTGCTAACTTTATGTTGTCAATCATGAGTGGTGCTAACTCAAGTTGCCACCCATAGGCTGATCATCCATATATTGGCATCCATGGGTGGTTGTTGGTTATTAGCTTGACGAGGGACTATTCAATAATTGGTACGAGTGTTAAGCATTCATAGAGAGCATAGAATGACCAAGTAAAATAGAGTAAAGAAAATACATTGCATTGTTGAAAGATATTAGTTTGACTTCAATAAAGGCTTCTCGTCGCCAACACAAAGCTTAAAGACAACAAAATTTGCCCACCTTGCTGACATCCACTATAATTGCTCAGTTTTTAGTTCACCTGGATTGCCTTATCCTCCTAAAAAGCCATCCATTAGCTGCTCTATTCACTTGGCCAGAACTGTGTAGAATCACAACTTGAAAATGTAAAGGAACGAAGTCGAATATAACTCAATGGTGGAAATAATCATAACATAACATAATAAGCACTTGGGTTAGCTTATATGAAAGATGTCATCATTCAATAAAACACATCATTCATCAAGACAACCAAGTTCAACTTGCTATATTTCACTAACCAAGTACTGCTAATTGAAGCCTGGCAATCTAATATTGTCCAACGAGAGCTCGCCAATCTATCCCAAAGAATACCCCCACTCAGTCCCTCAGACCACTTACTATTAAATGACCTATCAACAAAGCCATTCCATGAAGGCGTCTTAGTCAAAGTCACTTGGGCTATACAACCATAAGTGTTTCATAAGATCATGCGAACCATCACAGTCCAAGTCAAGTCACCTCTCGACTATCATTATCATCCCCATCTCTCAAAAGCTTTTCATTTGATTTGGGTATTATATCTCTTAACGGGAAAGTTAACTTGATTTTCCTCTTCAAAATTTTTTAAGAAGAAGCTTTCTTATAGTTTGAGCATCATATCATGAAAAGATCAGGAGTTTGTATTTATTGAAATTTAAAGGTTTGACCCTTTTCATGGAAATTGTTGAAAATGGTGATTCTTAGATCATACCGTTGAGATAAAAAAGGCTGTTGCCAGGATCTCATAGGTGTGATTGGATCATCAGGTAGTCATCATAAACAAGGAAGATCAAGGCTTTAGGAGTTGGATCTTTGGATCAAAATCTTGATTATACAACAACAACAACCTCAAGCCTTTATCCCACTATATGAGGTTGGCTATATGAATCATTTTTCTCTATTGTATCCTATTAAGAGTCCAATTCTCATTTAAATCTAATAAGAAAAATGTCATTTATGATATTTTTAACCAAGTCTTTTTAGGTCTACTTCTACCTTTTTTAACATAGACTAAATCTAATTCATCTACCCTCCTAACCATGTCATCAGAGGGCTGATGTTTTATATGACCAAACCATCTAAGGCGGCTCTCTCTAATCTTATCGGCCACTGGAGCTACACTAACATTTTCATGTATATACTTGTTTCACATTCTATCTATAAGAGTGAAGCCACTCATCTACTTGAGCATCCTCATCTCTACAATGCTTAACTTAATTTTATGCTTCTCTTTTAATCGGCAACATTCTCGCCATAAAGCATTGCGGGTCTCATCACCATCTTATAAAATTTTTCTTTAACTTTTGGGGGTACTTTTCTATCACACAATAAGCTCGATGCCTCCCTCCACTTCAACCATCCAACTTGAATTCTACTAACAATATTTCCATCTATTTCAACATCAATTTGAACAATAGACTCGAGATATATCTAAAACATGTACTCTTATTAATGACTTGATTGCCCAAAGTCAAAATCACTGAACTAGATCTATAACTACTAAAATTACATTAATATATTCAATTTTAGATATGCTCAAACGAAAACATTTAGACTCTAAGGTCTATCTCCATAATTCAAGTTTACCTTCAACTCCCTTTCTAGTCTTATCAACAAGAAGAATATTATCAGCAAAAAGCATACATTAGGTTACATCCTCTTGCAAATGTCTAGAAAGATCATCCATGACTAAACCAAAAAGAGATGGCTTAAAGATGATCTCTGATGTAATCCAACTGAAATATGAAAATATTTTGTCAAAGTGTCAAACCACATTGTGTTTGAATACAAGTAATAACTAATGCATACATATCCTTAATGACTTGAATATAAACATTATTAATCCATTTCTTTTCTATAACTCTCCATAGCAGTTCTCTTGGAACTTTATGATATGCTTTCTCAAAATCAATAAATATCATATGTAGATCCTCCTCATTCTCTCTATACTTCTCCATAAAACCTCTCAATAAATGTATAGTTTCCATTATAAATCTTCCCGGCATAAATCCAAATTGATTTTGAGAAACATTAGTATCAAGTCGTAACCTATGCTCACTAACTCGGCCCCATAGCTTTAAAGTATGACACAATAACTTAATTCATCTATAATTCACACACTGTTGTGTATCATTTTTATTCTTAAAAATAGGAATTAACATACTCCTCCACTCATTTGACATCTTTTTAGTCTTCAAAATCTTGATTATAGTCTATGATGCACGGACACGGCGACACGGACAGGACACGACACGACACGGACACGGACACGGGACGGCTTTTTTTGAAAATATAGGACACGGGTACGGCGCGGACACGGCAATATATTTTTTTATATAGTGTATATATATTAATGTAATATCATATTAAAAATGACAAACAATAATAAATGAATGACATGATAACTTTTCTAGCTTATAATATAAAATATTTAGTACAACCACAAAAATATAAGCAAATAATCACTTACTACAATATCAAGCATTCAAGCTTCAACTACTAGGATTAGCTTTAGAGGTTTGTTTTTGGCCTTCAATATCATCATCATTGAATATCACTACTTTCAACTCTGGTTCAACAAGAGAAAAATTTGTAATTGTGCAAAAAGAGAGGAGATGAAAATACCTTCACTGCCAAAGATAAATGAAAATGAGAATATTCGATGAATGGATATTAAATGCAGACGTTGATTTGGTGTTGTGGATATGAAATAAGAAATTTAGTTTAAATCTCACAAAATATAAGAAATTATATTTTAAAAAAAATTATAAAATATTTAAGATACACATGTCGGACACGCGTGTCCAATTTGTTTTTAATATTTTTTTAATCGGACACATTTTCGACGTGTCCGACACGTGTCGGAGGAGTGTCGGACGAGTGTCGTGTCGGACACGGTGTCGGACACTGCACGCCTCTTTGAGGAGAAGTGTCGGTGCATCATAGATTATAGTTGGATAAAAATGCATTTTGAATTTCAAAACTTATTTTAGATATGTTTGTATTTGAAGTTAAATTCGGATTAGGATAAATGTTGTTAGAATTTTAACTTTTACTTTAAAGTTATTTTATTTGTTGTTATAGATAGGGTTCTCTCTTTTTTGGAGAGTTTGTTTAGGATTGAATGTGACTTATCTCTTTTGTAATATTATATAAACATGTTTTATATCGACGGCAGAGGGTGACGACTCTTAATGATTATTGAAAGCCACATGTAATGATAATTGATTAATTAAATAAGTGATAATTAATATGACTGATGACCAATTAAGAAGCAGTTGGAGTAAAGATGTTGAAAATATCATATTAAAGTTGAAAGTCATGCCTTGCTTTTTTATACTCATGATGATATTTACCTGATAGTACATTAAATTGATTGATAATACTTAAACTGATTAACAAACTTATAGCTTATTTTAACATTAATATTGATATAACATAGTATAACATACTGATATGATTTATTAAATGATTTTATAGTTGATAGATCTATTTTGACTTTATTGATCATATTGATTTTATTATTCACTTTTGAGATTTTTATTACTACTATTAAGTGATGATTGATATTGACTAACATATATATTGATTCCTTTTCCTTGTATTGAAAGCAGTGATAGAATGTTTGTTACTTGCTTGGCTTTTTATGCTCATTATGTGGTTTTAAAAGGTTCAGGTAAGGAGCCTATAGCTTGAGGTTGTGTACTGATGCAAGGATAGTTTTTTTTGTCAGAGTTTGTTTTATGTATATTTTGTACTCAGTGTGACTATTATATATTTTATTTTGGACTATGGTTGTAGATTGTAATTATTAACAGTAGTAATGTGAATTATGTTTTTCATATTTTATTGATTTTCTTTAATGTAATTAATCAACTCTGGATGTTTGTATTGATCTGGTTAATAAATGAATGAATATTAGTTATATAAAAAAGAGAGATTAGAGCTGATGTTCTTCCTTTTAGATCTTGGGACGTGACAAGTCAAATCTAATACATATACTTTTCCAATCTAGTCATGGGAAGGTTGCCGTCTTATGTGACCAAACCATCTGAGGCGACTCTTTCTAATCTTATCTTCCACTGGAGCTACTCCAACTTTTTCACGTATATGCTAATTTCGTATCTTGTCTCTAAGAGTAAAGCTACTCATCCACCTGAGCATCCTCATCTCTGTAACACTTAACTTAATATTATGCTTCTCTTTTAATGGTGACCAACATTCGGCACCATAAAGCATTGCAAGTCTAACTACCATCTTATAGAATTTTCCCTTAAGTTTGAGAGGGACTTTTCTATCACACAACAAACTCGATGCATTCCTCCACTTCAACCTTCCAACTTGAATTCTACTAATAATAACTCCATTTATTTCACCATCGCTCTGAACAATAAACCCAAGATATCTAAAACGTGTACTCTTATTAATGACTTGATCACCCAAAGTAACAACCCCCCTCCCCACTATATCTATTATTACTAAAATTACACTCCATGTATTTAATTTTAGATCTACTCAAACGAATGCCTTTAGACTCTAAGGTTGACCTCCATAATTGAAGTTTACCTTCAATTCCCTTTCCAGTCTTATCAGCAACTTCTTCAGCAAAAAGCATACACCAGGGTATAACCTCTTGCAAATGTCTAGTGAGAACATCCATGACTAAGCCAAAAAGATATGGGCTTAAGGCTTATCCTTGAGGTAATCGAACTGAAATAGGAAAATACTTGGTCAAACCACCTTGTGTTTGAACACGAGTAATAGCTCTTGCATACATATCCTTACCAGCAACACTTACTGAGGATTTAGATGTGGTTCTGGAACCTTTAGAGCTGGAAGGGGTTCGCCAAAACAAAGATGAAACTAAGGAGGTGTTGATCAAGTGGAAGGACCTCCCAGATTACAAGGCCACGTGGGAGCCATATGAGAGGATAAAACAACAATTCCCTTGTTTTCACCTTGAGGACAAGATGATTCTTTGGGAGGGCGGTATTGATATAGCGGTTCAGAAGGAACCGCCTCAGCCAGCCCCACCTGGTCCGGCAATTTTTTTACAAAAGGACGCTCAAAACTGCCTCCTCCCTTGCCTAAACAAGCTTGCCGCCTATGGGTGGGGTCCAAAGGATTTGAATTTATTTGAAAATTGTTTTTTAGGAAAGGGTTTGGGCGGTAGAGAGTCTTTAAATAGGAGAGGTAGGGGGAAGGGAGAGGCATGCTTGGATTTGAGTTTCTCTTGGAGTCTCTGGAGTTTGAGGGCTTTCGACCTTGCGTCTAGAGAATGGGAGAGACGATCCTTCTCTCGAATAGAGGATCACTTGTATCTTGCTTTATTGTTAGTTTGTTTGTTTCGCTATTACTAATTTTACTATTTTTGGGGCTGATTACGCCCAGATTTTTGCTCTATTCTCGCTGTTTTCTCTCCAACTAGTGATAGGTTTGCTTGCGAACTCAAGTATTTCCTATCAAAATACATCTCTCACACATAGTTATTGGGGAGGTTGACACGTCTAGTGACTTGTTAATCCCCATAGGGAATCAGCCACTAGTAATGGCCTTACCATTTACACTAACAATCAGGGGTCAAACTGTTGTATATCTTGATAACTTGCACATTAAATGTGATCAATATCTCTTACTATTACAATATTAAAATTAGTGTCATAACGAGTTCACAAACCCCAAAAACACAAATTGAGTGATCCCTCGTGAAATCCTTACTAGTTGATTGCTAATTTTATCATCAAATGAAATGACATGCCCTAATGATCTTAATATCCCTTCTAGAAATTCATAATAAACATCCAACAATCATCTTATACAACCACACACAAGCGTACAATGCAAATAACATTTGATTATATGGATCATGCATAGTTGCATACATCATGCATACAAATGCAATCCATTGCAAAGATCAATAAGTTAGTTAAAAATTATCAAAGTTGCAAACAAACCGAGCTAAGCCGAGCTTCGACATGTTCGAGCTCGAGCTCTTTTCCCGAGAACGTGTTAAAGCTCGGCTCATTATAATTTGAGCTTCTTTGGCACCTATTCGAGCTCGTTTAAAAATCTCTTATTTGAGCTCAGTTCGTGTTCGGGTTTGAGCTCAACTAATTTTAGGCTTATCGAGCCTCTTATCGAGCGGCTCGTTTAACGAGCGGAGCCAGCTCACTAACAATTTACAAAATAATATTATTTTTTAAATTGAGCTTAGCAGCTCGCTAACCATCCGCCCCGATTGGCGAGCCTGTATGCCAGACGGAAGAAAATTTCTTGACGCCGACCCGACCCATCCTATCCGCCAACTTTCAAACGCATTCTGAGTATGTTTCATTATATAGAGAAAAATCTTCTTTGCATTTCATGGTGTGGGACTAAACCAACCTTTTTTTTTGAGCAGGTGGACGAGATTTATAGAGAGAGAGGCGGGCGGGAGAGCGGAAACGGATTAAACCATGGAATTATATATATATTTGTGAAATTTGTAAAATTAAATTATTAAATTAGTAAAATTTAGGAAATGTTTTTTTTTGTTTTGTATTTTTAAAAGATAAAAGTTAAAAAAAAATCATTAAATTAGTAAAATTAAATTCGTAAATTTTATCGAACTCTAATCAAGCTAATTAGTCGAGCTCTAATCGAGCTTCTTAACGAGCTTGTTCACGAGCTCTAAATGATATTGTTCGTGAATATAAATGAGTCGAATGCCAAGTTGTTCACGCTTGTTTATTTATCTATCAAGTATTTATTAAAAGTGTTCAAGCTCGTTCATTTGACTTATCAAACAAGCATAAACGAGCTCTTATCGAGCCGAGCCACGAGTAAAAATTCGTTGAATGCTCGGATCATTTGCAGCCCTAAAAATTATGCATTTACAATTAGATCATTTGTGCACATGATCAATTCTATCCAATCATTGCAACCAACATGTAAGATAGTCATTGCAACCAACATGTAAGATATTCATTGAATATGCTGTGCATCAGGTTTGGAATCCAATGACAGTTGAATTATCAAAAGTTATTTGCATCTAAAATAAATTTTTTCTGAAAAACTTTTGCAAATCTTATGAATGCAAAATAAAAAATTTAAAAAATTGTAAATTATGTATGAAGGACAGATTTTTGGCAAATTAATTTTCACGATAAAATCAATCTAGTGGCAATCAAAATAAATCTTAAATTTTAGGGATTTTGCAAATATGCCTATTCTAGTAGGATGCTTCAATAAGTAATTTTTGCCAGTTGGGTCCCATACACCCAATGATTTTGCTTTCTTTCCTTCATCTTCTGCTGCCACCTTATTTGATTTGTGGGAACCCTATTGTCTACAGTTCAATTCATGCTATTGTAATTATTATTTTTCCTACTCTTATATCGTAGATATTATAATTATCATGAAATTATTATTCCTTGATTTTATATATTTTATATGAGAAACTTTGTTAGGATTGTATTAGTACTAAGCAATTGTTAGAAGAGAGAGAAAATGATCAAAATGACCCTTTGACTCTTTATGAAGGACCAAAATTGTCCCAACTATATTAATTGACCATTTTGGCCCCTAAAGTTTTTAAAAATGAATCAAAATGATCTCATGGTGGGACTATTGTGGTTTCTCTTTAAGCAGTTGAGGGACCAAAATAATCATTTAATATAGTTGGTTACTATTTGTATCTTTCATAAAGAGTCAATATACCATTTTGATCGTTCTCTCTTAGAAAAAAAATACATAACCAATTTTCTCTAATTTTTATCAATTGGGATATTTAGCGCCTAATTATTCACTAATTAAATAAATGTTGTAATTATCTTATTAACCTACAAAATGAGGATATATAAAAAGTGGTTAATTTTCTCCTTGTTAGCTGGAGGTGCTGATGAATTTCTTGTGTAGGAGGATATCATTGCAGGGATTATGCTACTGTTTTTTATTGGTACACAATGGGTAACATAAGTGCGCCAGTAATTTTGATATTTTGTTTTTGACATACCGAGTTTGGTAGGCAATCTCTGTTTTTTAGCTTAAGATACCTGTCATGTGGAGAAGATAATTCACAACATAAGCTTGAATTTTAATTCTATTTGAGCTGGCAAGGATGGAGATATCGGAGGGGATTTGAATGTCATTGAAGGAGTTGAGTTAATTCTACAATAGTGGTGTTAACCAGTTGTTAAAGAGGTTGTTCCTCCATTTAGACACTAATATTCATGATGCCAGGAGTGAAGTTTGTTAGGATAGCCAGAAGTCTGAAGGGAGTGGAGCATTTTTTTTCCACTTAAATTTTGTGAAAAAGAGTTTCTTATTCATGTTATTAATTGTTAAAATTGTGTCTGAGGTAGGGGTGTAAGTGAGCCGAGCCGACTCGTGAGACGGCTCGAACTCGACTCGTTAACGAGCTCGCGAGCCGAGCTTATCGAGCTTCGAGCCTATAATCGAGCTCGAATGATAAACGAGCTCGAGTTCGAGCTTGAGCCAGATCGGCTCATGAGCTCGCGAGCTGGCTCGTCAAATATTTATTAATTAAAATAATATATATTATATATTATAATATATTAAAATATATGTTAATGAATAGATAAGTTAATTAAAATAATATATTAAATATATTAATATATGCTTGGACAAGATATAACTGCGGTTGCTTTAATTAAAGTAATGTATAAAGTATATTATAATATAGGTTATAATATTATGTGAGTTCCAAGACAAGGCTGCCAGCTTTTTTGTTTTGGGAAAAAAAGTTGCTGTCAACTTGACAGCTGACCGCTGACACCTACTCAGGCGGAAAAAAAAAGGCGGACTCATTTCGAGTCAAATGAAAAATAGAGGAGGGAAAATTCCAAACTGAAACCGAGCCGGCTCGAGCTCGTTTACCGCGGAACGAGCTCGAGCTTGAGCTCGCCTGTCCAGCTCGACTCGAGCTCGAGCTCGAGTTCGAGCTTGCTTTTTGACTAACGAGCTGAGCTCGATAAGGCCTAAACTCGACTCAACTCGACTCGTTTACACCCCTAGTCTGAGGTTTTATTTTTACATTATCCTGCAAATTTGTAAGCATAACAAGTTTTGTGCTTTTGTAATATGGATATTAGTTTAGGCTTGTATAGTTCTCCCTGGGACCCTGTGAGAGATTGAACAAATATTTTGTGCTCTTCTGATGATAATAGCTAATAATACTATTTCACAGTCATATTCAGGTTCTGCTCAGAGCGGTGAGAAGGGTGGTGTTGATTTGCAAGAAGAGAAATCTGAAGTATATAGCAGTAACATGACTCAAGCTATGGGTGCAGGTGAATCTGATAATGTTTGCTATTTTTTCTTTGATTTGATTCGAATTATTTTTGTTTTTCGTATTGCTTTTTTGTGTCGAATATATTAATTTTATTTTATACTGCTGTTAGGCCGCTTATCTTCTAATATATCTTGCTGGCAAAAAATGTGTTTCAGTGCTAACCTATAGGCATGAACTTGGAATGAACTACAACTTTATTCGCCCAGACTTAATTGTTGGTTCTTGCCTACAGGTGCTCCAACTGCGCATTAGTGGTTGAATGCTTCTCTTACCTCCTTTACTTCCCTTGAATCATATGCTGTCCTATTGCAGACTCCATCGGATGTGGACAAGCTTATCAAAATTGGAGTTAGAACCATATTTTGCTTGCAGCAGAACTCAGATTTGGAGTATCCTGACTGGTTCTTCATTATCTAAAGCTTATCTATGCATCAGAAATTTTTATAAAACTTACCTTTTAACCTTCCATAATATTTTCTTAAAGCATAGTACATCCGAGACATTTCTTCATTTTAACCACTATATAGCATTCCAAAATATATATTATACATTCCTATTCTTTTGTAGAATATATCGAAATGCTTAAGGCAATCACAGCCGTGCTGATGTGACTCTTATTATTAATTTTGCACTAGCTAAAATTTATAACATATACGTTTATTTTATATTGTAGTACACCATTCAAAATATTAATTGTAAAGCTTTTCATAATCAAATACAAAAATATACAAACTTAATTTGATCATTGATGTAATCCTACTATAATTGTGAAAATTTTATAACTCTCTAATTATTTCTAATGTTAGTGCCGCATCATGTCTTTTATGACATTGACAAACTTTTAATTCATGCCTTTCTTTCGTCAATGCACATAAAATCAATATTTTTGGCTCTTAATTATCCTTCTCAAGGTAATAAAGTTCATTTGCAAATCATTTCTTCGTCCACTATACGTGTCCAGTAATTGCCTTAGCACAAAAATCTCCACCATAGTGATCTTCCTTGCATAAATTTATTTTTTGATTTTCTGATGTCAATGTGATTTTTCTAAGTGTATGTTGCATTATTCTTTCCCATAACTTCAGTGCAAGGCATATTTCAAATTTCCTCGTTATTATCACAATTTTGAAAAGTTCATTTATAATGAAAAACACATACTATAGTCTTGTTTTTTTGCATTAATATCGTCTTTTAATCTTTTTTTTTTAAAGAACCTCACATAATCAAATTATAAGTTTGTAGGTGCTTTATGATTTGAGCACCTATTCTCTTAACGATTCCTACTGAGATCGATGAGAAATTGATTCATGCATTGTCAGATTTTGATCTTTGACTTCATGCATGATTCAATAATATACATTGCCTGCTGTCAGAAACAAATTTTCATGATTTTAGCCTTAATATCTGTACACTAGTTAGTATGCATAAGTTCAACTATTGAATGAATTTCTAGCATCTTTTGATATTATTCTCCTCAGCATTCTTCGACTGCAGGATATAGTTACTACTTGATTTGAATGGTTGATTTCCTTACTAAGATCTCCAGATATTTTGGAGTTGATATCCAAGCGATTGAAGATTATGCTGAGAAATGTGAGAATATTGAACATGTTCGTGCAGAAATTAGGTAAAATATTTTGCTTTTTTGATTTTAAAGATTTCGTTATTCTAGTAACTTCTCAAACCATTGCTGTATTTTTTGAACAATGTCTTTATCATACAATTTATAGTTTTTCAAGTTATAATTTATAAATTATCTACACGGTTGATTGCTTTAACTTATGTATACCGGGAGACTACAATGATGTAGGATTTCTTAATGCGAATCTATGTTGAAATACTCAAAGTTATGCATAAACATTCAATTGACCATTAATAAGTAAATTTTTTCTTTTTAAGAAAAAAAAAAAAGATTAATTCGACACAGTTGATAATAGTTGTCTACCACATAATCAAAGACATACTAGAAAGCAGAGAAAGAATAAGATTTTTATATATTTTTTAATTTTTTTTGTTTTTTTATTTTTTATTTTATGAGATAATCCTTGGTTGCTAATAAAGAGCTCAAATGTTATAATTGTGGCTCCTTGCCTCCTTGGGTTCTATGAGTTGAACCAAAATGATTGAATCATGTTATCTTCATATCTTCTTTGATTCACCTTTTTCTTAAGTTCTTAGTAGCTGCCTTGGATGAGGTAATCCATAGTTTCTAACAAGTTGCTTAAAAGTTTCATCCATGGATCCTTGAATCTTTTGAGTAGTGTATTCTCTTAAATTGGATTAACAAAATCATGAGATCTTTATTGAGTTTATCCATCACATCCTTTCCCTTAATTAATGCCAAGCCTGAAAGTGAGCTTAAGCGACTTCATTAATCAAGGGTTCTATCTCTAATAATTAAATATAAGGTCTCGTGCCAATAGCAATTGTTGATCTTGAATCTAAACTTGTCATTTAATCTCAGTGGAAATCTAGTTAATCTATATATTTGTTAAAATTACCATGAAATTCCTAAATTATCGAGGTTTGATAGCCTTTTTGGAGTTCCCACATGCAAAGCGGGTATGATATTTGCTTCGAACTAAATTTGTTGGAGAGGCTTTCAGTCTGGTATAAAGATTCCACTTAAGTCATAACCTTATAATGATTTTTCCTTCCTCTATTAAGACCTCATTTGCCAAACAATATCATATTGTTGTGAGAGTTTTTTTATCCACCGCTTCCATTGTCTCAAGCATTTTTGAATGACCAATGAGAGCTTCTCAGTTTCCTATTAGCCAAGCATACAACACATCTTGATTTTGGAAATCCTAAAGCTTTTTGAGCCATTAAAATTTTCAATCTCGTATGTTGTCATTGTTGGTATCCTTATTAGGCTTTGATTATAATATTTTAAAAAAAGAAAGCTGCCCTAGTATCATTTGTTAGAACAAATTCCTTGTTAATGCAGTAGTATCTTCTAGGAATGAACTTGATCAACACAAACTAAACAACAAAGTGATAAAGCGCATAAAAGTCATAAAAAATTGTGTGATTTGGTTATAGCCTACCTACCTGGGAGCAAAAAAGAGGGATCAATCCACTTTCAAGAAGCCACACGTGTATATGTCAATGGACACAAAAAGTTATTCCTCTCTAAACCTATGAACACCAAATTTGTCCAGAAAGTGGACCCCTGGATATCGATCTAAATGAACAAGAAAATCTTGGAAATTCTAAAGCTTCCTCTGGAATGACTTATCATTTTGTACTTATGCTGTTGATAGTTATTTTTGAGCTGTACTCATCAAAATTTTTGCCTCTTTCCTTCCGCCTTTGCTTCCACCTTGTTGATCTATAGGATCCCAATTGTCTACTCCATTTGCAGACTATTGTAATTATAAATTATTTATTATTTCTAGGATTTATATGTTTAATATTAGAAGCTCACCTAATATTATAAAAATAATACATAGATGTTGAGATGAAATACTTAACTGGTTCTCTCCAATTTTTGTTATGATATTTGAGCTCTATGACTTTTCTCTTTTTTGTGTTTTTCATTACAGTAGCTTTCATCGCCGCATTACCATAATCTTGCGGCCTTCATTGTTGTACTCTCTTTCCTCAATTTTTATAATTTCAGCATTCATTGTTGCATTGACACAAGCATTTTTTATTGTTACAAACTTCATCGTTGTGTTACTGCAAATTTGTCTTATTGGTGTGCAGTCTTCATTGTTGCATGGATGCATTTCATTCCTTTTCTATTTTTTATTGTGAATAGAACTATAATTTCACACTCCACTGAGAACAATAATAATTCCTACATGCTATTGGTTTTGGGTTTTCTTGGAATTGTGGGATGCAATCTAAATTTATTGGGGCAGTTCCAAAACTTTCATTCAACATACTAATTGAATGGAATAAACTATTTAAAGTGTCCGCGATTGATTCATGGTTCTTTAAGGGAAGAAAATAATTGGGCCATTTACAAGATAGTGAAAGTAAAAAAGGCTTTCTAGGAGCACTTGAAAAAATATTTACAAGTACTTGTACTCGTGCATGTGAAAATCTTGCTAAAATTCTCACTAAAATATTATCATTAGTAGTCTTTCAAAAATTATCAGTCAAGTTTATAATGGATGGCATCCATTCATTTACTCGAGGGGGAGTATCAAATACTTGTCACTGAGACTCTCTCTTTCTTTTTGCCTTTTTCATTATTGCCTCATTGATCCATAGGATCCCTACCATCTGCTCATTAATTCATGGAATATTATACTTATTATTTTCTGATTTTGTATGTTTCTTATTAGAAACTCCCCTATGATTGCATAAATATTATATGAATATTAAAAGAAAATACTCAACCAATTTTCTATAATTTTTTCTTGTCATGCTCGAACAATTATTTCCTTTGTTAAAAGAAGAGCACAGCCTCATATATAGCCCCCATGGATTGAATGGATCCCATGCTACAACTTTTTGTCTAAATTGACTTCAAGAATGCTTACTGGTCAATCAGTAAATCAATTCAGTTATTCATTAATTTCCATCCGATGCAGATATGAGGCATAGCTTATAGAATGTGGTTTTGAGCATATTTATATGGTATGTCATATTCTCACGTTCATTATTGAATTATGTCATTGCTTTCTAGTTTGATATAATTTTTTTTACCATGTTTATGGTTCTATATTTTTTATAGGGATTAAATTTAAAAATGGTCCCCCGACTATTTTTATAGTGAAATAGGAGCATGGCATGATGGCATCAGTAATATTTAGGATATCTCCAACTGAACTAGATACGGCCGTTTGCAATTCTGCGAGCTGTTTGCCCGAACAACATTCATAGCTGCATTTTTTTGCAGCTGTGAACAGTCGCATTGCTCACAAAATCATTTTTTTAATTATAATATCCTTAAATTATTAAAATTTAATATTTTGATTCTAAATATATTAGTTTAACTTATGCTATTAATTTTCTAATTTTAATATATTTAATTTTTATGTAATTAATTTATTTAAACATAAATACGGAATATTCTTTTTTGTTTTTTAGAAATGGAGTTCGGTTAGAGATGAATTATTATTTGATATGATTGTTATGTATTTTGAAGTGGAAAATAGGTTTTGCGGTTGGAGATACCCTTAGCTTCATCTATGATTTAACAGGGATTTTGATGCCTTTGATCTGAGGATGAGGCTTCCTGCTGTTGTCAGCAAATTACACAAGGCTATCAATCGTAATGGTGGTGTGGCCTACGTACATTGCACTGCGGGTCTTGGAAGAGCACCGGCTGTTGCGGTAATAAGGGGATTCAAATGCTTCTTCAGAAGTTCATGCCTTTCCCTATTTTCCTTTTTACGTCATGATTGAGCTGCTTTGAGGTGTTTGATTAGAAAGTTGCAGAGATTCACACACCTCATCTGCTGACACTGATATTCTTCTTAAGCTTGTTTGAGATTTTTTCCCTTTACTGAAACCTTTTCCGTATTACTTTGGTCTTTGGTACTAGTTCTTAATATTAGTTCTGCAGCCATTTTGACCCTTAGGAGACGTGGCAAAAATTCTGGCATGTTGGAATGACGCAGTACATTCAACTTTGTCTAGTGGGGAGCTTGAATCATTGTTCCATATTTTACCCTTTAATTTCACGTTATTAGCCACATCTGTGAAGCTAATAATATGGAATTCATATCAGAATTATGCAGAAGATAGTCTTTTTATGGTAGTATGTCATCAGAAAGTGATCTCCAGATTAGCATGTTCATCATAGTTAAGTTCCACATAAATGTGTTTTTTTTTCAACTAGTATGATTGTTATGCGGCCTTTTTGCTTTTCTCCAATTTTCTCTTATTGGTTAATCATTAGCTTTACTTCGAAATAGTTGGGACTGGTTTTATGAAGCTTCATTTTTCATTCATTTCTGTGAAGTGCATCCATGATCTATTCTTTGCCGATCATTTTGAACATCTTTTCATATTACCTTACGTTAATTTTCAAAAAAAGATATTAATTTAAACTGTTCTTATTCTAACTCAATAATTTGTTTGAGTTTCTTTTATCTGGAAAGAGGCTCTGTAGTTTTGCAACTTCTGTAAGATGGTCTTTGTAGTATCAGCATCTTTAGTTGATTGACTCGATTGTTGTGATCCCTAGCTCTGAACTTCTAGCTGTCTGGGGTGTTGGCTTCTATAGTAAATTTACTTCCTTGCAGTATTTTACCTAAATGTTTCTTAATGTTCCTATTTTTGTTGATTCTTTTGATAGACTATTTTGATTTTCATGAAGTGTCTGAGAAGTTGCTAACCTTGTTTTAGAACTTTGTAAATTACAGTTGGCCTATATGTATTGGGTTCTAGGATATAAACTAAGTGAGGCACATAAATTTCTTCAGGTAATCCCCAGTGACTCATCTATGATTACTTAATCTTTTCATTTGATTTTGCAATGTGAAATTTCTCTTCCATGAAGCTTTACTGGGCATGCTTAAGATCTAAATGAAATCTATATCAATGTTCACTCCTCTACGACTGTGTTGAATTTTTCATGTTGAGTTGAAACATAAAGTTTTGATATAGAACTTCCGACCTTGGTGATCAGTATTCATATTCTTGGTTCCTTGATCCTGTGGCTTCTACATCGCAAGCATTGTGGGTCTTATGTGATTTTAGCATCAGGAGCCCTTTTGGGTCTTTTGCAATGCCTTCTCTTGACTTCTACCTGTTCACGGTTGTTACACAATTGGAACTTATAGGAAGGCGGATTGGTTCTGCTAGGGGATGATGGTTGTGATAGGGTTCTTTTGGTTTCAAGATAAGGTTGCAATTTATCTTTTAATTTTCTTTTAGGTAAATTTAGGAAAGCTTTATGATTATAAATATATCATTGTATTATGATTCTACTTTGATTTTAACTTTTAATTAATACATTTTTAACTAGATGAAGCTTTTGTAGCCTTCTAGTGCAAATGGAGACTGAGTTTTTTTTTTAGCTTTCTCCTTGTTCTTGTTCTATCCGAGTTCTTTTTTAATTCTTTCAATGCAAGATGTAGCATAGTTCATGCATTCATTTAAAGATTTTATTCATGCTCATTATCAAACTGTCAAATCATGTTCTTTCTTGTTGACAAGCTTTCAAGTCTCATGTATGTTCTTGTGTTCTTAGTCTTGCAGTCCTTGGAAGACGACAAGTATTGTATTTTTAAGGTTTCTTTTTTTTTTTTAAGTTCTTAGCATGTGTGGGCTCCGAGAATTCAGCCCCGGCCTCCGCCCGCACTTGATTGTGCTTTTTGCTTTTGCGAGAGAGTTTTAATGGAATTAAGTTCCGGGGTAAATTTTGGAAGGCAGATGTGTTTGTAGATAAGACACTACCCAGAGATTTCGCCCTCATTTTGTGAGGACTTTATGATATGAGTTCTGGTTTTCTATAGGCGCAAGCCCCTATAGTTAATTACCCCTCCCGATCACGAGAGAGAACTTTCGATTAAGGCTAGTCATCGATCAGATATGTTGTATCCATATATACATAGTATTGGGCATATAGTAGCAGCAATAGGTTTGGATTTGGAAATTTGAAGATTTAATATTTAAAATTGGAAATTGCACCATCTTGCACTTAAAGCGGATGGTGGGGGAATGGATGATGGGCCCGATCAAGATCTCATGGTTTCGTCGTCCCGGGCCATCGTGTGTAATATCAGTTCTGCTCCAGGTTCGTCCGGGACGAAGTTGGATCGTCCGGGACGATCGGTACAGGTTGTGCAGAAAATCAGTTTTGGTTGTATGATTCGTCGGGACGAAATTTGGATCGTCTGGACGAAAATTCTCCCGAGGACCTGTCGCCGGGGACGATGATGAAAATTTCGTCTGGACGAGGATTTTCCAGAGCACACATCGTCCGGGACGAAGTGCGATGGTCCAGGACGATCTGAGCATTTCTTAAGGGAAATGAGATATTTTGAGGAGAGAGAAAATTTTTATAAAATATCAGATTTTGATCCGAAGAGAGAGGAAGAAAAAGAGAAAAAGGAAAAGTTGATTTCGGGAAGCCGCGGGTTCGTTTTCGTTCGTCGAGACTGTTGAGGATTTTGCTGTACGCAAGGTAAGGCACATTCCGCCTTTCTCAATTTTCAGAACCGTCGAGTTTGGCGGTGTTTTCTGTCTGGATTTCGTTTCCGTTACCGATTTTCGTCCGTAACTTTTGATTGATTCAGTTTTTACCGCGTAACTTTCTGTATATTGTTGAAGTGCCGAGTGTGCAGTTTTTGGTTATTTTCCGAAGATTTTTGTCCGGGTATTTTTGATTCGGCAGCGTTTTCAGTTGATTACATTTTTCTGTGAATCCGTAAATTCTCTGTGCAGTAGAATAAATGTTCTGGAATATGATTATCTATGTTCTGTGCGAATTTGGTAAATTTTCTTTGCAGGAAATTTTGTGTAAATTCCGTCTACTGCCGTTGTGCTGCCCGATTTTTGTCTGATTTCTGATTTGCCCGGATTTCTTCTGAATTGATATGATATCTGTATGTGCTATAAAAAGGGAATTATAAGGGGCCTGGATCCTATGAGATTCAGTAAGTGTCAGGGAAATCTGAAATGAGCTCAAATCTGAAAATCTGATATCTGTTCTGTTCCGGATCCGATGAAATCTGTTCTGGTGCTGTAAGCACATCTGTTCTGGTGCCGTGAGCACAAAGGGTGTTATAAGGGGCCTGAATCCAAAGAGATTCAGTCAGTGTCAGGGAATTTAGCTATTAAATATATATCTGATATCTGATATCTAATTTGATCTGACTCTGCTTTCTGTATCCGTTCTGTAAGCGATAATAAGTTCCGTACGATATGATTTGATCTGTCTGATATCTAATTTGATATGATTTCGAATTCAGTATCTGTTCGGTAAGCAATTCTGATTTCTGATTTTGTTAATGTGATATGTCTGATTCTGTCCTGTTTCTGATACGATTTCTGTTCCGTACAACTCTGTATAATTCTGACTCTGTTGATTTATTATGTTCTGTTTGTACTCTGAATCCGTACGACTCTGATTCTGATTTGATATCTGTCCGTATCTGTTCTGATTCTATTCTGTTTCGTTCTGATATGTCCGGTTTGACAATCTGTACGATTCTATTCCGGTTTCTGATCTGATTTCTGTCTGATGAGTTTGGTTTTGAATTCTGAAAGTTTTGATTGGAGGTTTGTTGCTTTGCTGAGCTGTTGAGCTCACTCTTGTTTTCTGGTGGTTTTCAGGTTCTGGGAAAGGGAAGGAAGTCCAGGAGTAGATTTCTGAGTCTGATTCGTATAGGTATTTGTTGTACCTTTTGATTTTTGTACAGTCATGGCTTTTCTGTTCTGTCTTTCTTTCTGTTCAAAAGCCATGCACTGTATTTGTAGATGATTGTATTTGAGGAAAAGACAAGATAGATGTTTTGTTCCGCTGTATTTGGTGATTTATAGTAGCTCTGTTGTTCTGTGTTTGTCTGGCCGTTTTGAGAATTATTTGGAAGATTCAGTTCCGAAACCAATTCCCAAACCAGATCCTGGTTAGTTTGTTTAGGCTGGTCGCGATCCGGTTTGGGCGGGATCCGTCCCCGTCGAATCGGGTCGTGACAAAGCCTTTTGAGTGGTATCAGAGCACTGGTTTGGAAACTGGTTGGATTGTAAGACAGAGCTATAGGAAGTGATCAGTGAGTCTGTCTAGGGGTAGTTTTGGGTCGTTTGGCTTTTTATTGTGTTGTTTTCGTGTTGTTTTTGTGTTAGCTTTCCGGATTTTCTGGATTTTTCTGTATGGATCAGCCAGACCCAGACATGACAGACGGGCAGAGTGCCAGTCAGGCAGCACTAGTGGGGAGTACAGCCCCAGTGGCCGGTGCTGATACACTTGCTCAGTTTGCTACACTTGTTGCTCAGATGATGAGCGAGACTCAGAGCAGAGCTGTTACTGTCAGATCAGAGGATATTGATAGACATTTACAGTTATTTTTGAGGTTGAAACCTCCGAGATTTGAGGGCGCTGTTGAGCCCAAAGCAGCCGAGGAGTGGCTGAGGAGATTGGAAAAGACTTTTGATGGGATGCAGTGTCCAGCGGATAGGAAAGTTCCGTTGGCAGTTTTTCTGTTGGATGGAGAGGCTGAGCACTGGTGGGAAGGCCAGCAGGCGGCCAGATTTCAGGGTAGGCTGAACTCTTTGATCACTTGGGACGAGTTCACTGAGGTATTTCGAGACTGGTTTGTTCCCCCTTCTGCACGACAGCAGATGCAGGAGAGTTTTCTGAGACTGGTTCAGGGGAGCAAGACGGTGATGCAGTACGAGGCTGAGTTTACTGCACTAGCCAGGTATGCTCCGCAGCTAGTGAGCACTTCTGCTGAGAGGTGCTACAGATTTCTGAGGGGATTGCGAGATAGTCTGAGGCAGCCCCTGGTGCCTTTTCACATTTCTGATTTCGCTGAGCTTGTGGAGCGAGCTCGTCTGATTGAGAATGATCTGATGGCTACTCAGCAGCGGTGGACTGCGAGTAGGAAGAGATTTGGCGGTGAGGCTTCTGGCAGTGGTTCCTCTGGGAAGAGGAGATTTGTGACTGGTTCTGGATCCGGAGTCAACAGATCTGACTCCAGGAGGAGTGGAGAATCGTCTGGTACTGCTACCAGTACGACGAGTTCAGGATCTGTCAGTGGGGCACCTGTGTGCCAGAGTTGTGGACGGCGACATCATGGCCAGTGCTATAGGATGGCTGGTCTGTGTTTCAGATGTGGTCAGCCTGGACATAGGATTGCAGAGTGTCCACAGGCTGGATTTGATCGACGTTCTGAGTTCCGACCTGAGGGCTCTGTTAGACCTACCGGTTCTGCAGCAGGAAGACCGAGGACTGTTCCTCCTCGCCCTGAGGGATTTTCTGGAAGAGGTGGTAGTACTAGTTCTGGACCACGGAGACCACCTACGGTTCAGAGGGAGCAGAGTAGTTCTGTTGCTTCAGCTCCTGCTCCAGTTCAGCCACGAGTTTACAGCCTGAGTCAGCAGGAGGCTCGTGATGCTCCGGATGTTGTGACAGGTACGATTTATATTTCTGATCAGCCCTGTCGTGTTTTGTTTGACTCTGGAGCTAGTCACTCTTTTCTGTCCGAGCGCTGTTTTGAGCTTTTGCGTTTGGATTCTGTTTTGTTGCCGATTTCTCTTTCTGTGATTTTACCGGCTGGAAGTAATTTGATTGCCCGCAAGTTTTATTTTTGTGAGATTGACATTGCTGGCAAGAAGTGGAAGTCAAGCCTGATTTTGTTACCGATTTCTTCGTATGACGTGATTTTGGGCATGGATTGGCTGAGTCTGTATGAGGCTCAGATTGATTGTCTGAAGAAGCAAGTGAGTTTGCTTGTGGCTGGAGAGAGAGTTGTATTTCAGGGATTACGAGGTGTTCTCTCCAGTCTGATTTCTGCGTTGGAGGTGAGCAAAATGTGGAAGAAGGGTTACCCAGTGTTTTTGGCTTCGGTGCGGGATCTGAATCTGGAGGTTGGTTCTGTTTCTGAGATCCCAGTGGTACGGGAGTTTGCCGATGTTTTTCCTGAGGAGTTGGTTGGTTTACCTCCGGATAGAGAGGTGGAGTTCTCTATCGATGTTTTTCCGGGTACAGCTCCTATATCAAAAGCTCCGTACAGAATGGCACCGAAAGAACTTTCTGAGTTGAAAGTTCAGCTTCAGGAGCTAGTTGACAGAGGTTTTGTCCGTCCTAGTGTTTCGCCTTGGGGAGCACCTGTTTTGTTCGTAAAGAAGAAGGACGGGACACTCCGTATGTGTGTTGATTACAGAGATTTGAACAAGGTCACTATCAAGAATAAGTATCCTTTGCCTCGGATCGACGACTTGTTTGATCAGCTTTCCGGATCTTCAGTATTTTCGAAGATTGATTTGCGATCCGAATACTATCAGGTGAAGGTGAAGGAATCTGATGTGGTGAAGACTGCTTTCAGTACTCGGTACGGGCACTACGAGTTTTTAGTTATGCCTTTTGGGGTAACCAATGCGCCTGCTATTTTCATGGATCTGATGAACCGAGTATTCAGGGAGTTTCTGGATCAGTTCGTGATCGTCTTTATTGATGATATTTTGGTGTATTCTGCTTCTGAGGATGAGCATGCCAGACATTTGAGCATTGTGTTGGAGACCTTGAGGCGGCATCAGCTGTATGCCAAGTTCTCCAAGTGTGAATTCTGGCTGAAGAGTATTTCTTTTCTGGGGCATGTGATTAGCGGAGAAGGCATTTCTGTTGATCCCCAGAAGATTCAGGCGGTTGCTGATTGGCCAAGGCCGACTACGGTATTTGAGGTACGTAGTTTCTTGGGCATGGCCGGGTATTATAGGAAATTTGTGAAGGGATTTTCACAGATTTCGACGCCTCTGACGAGACTGACGCAGAAGTCAGTAGCTTTTGTTTGGACACCGGAGTGTGAAGCTAGTTTTCAGAAATTGAAGGACTGTTTGACTTCAGCTCCAGTGTTAGCACTTCCGTCAGGTACGGAAGGTTTTCAGGTCTTCAGTGATGCTTCACTGAAAGGACTGGGATGTGTTCTGATGCAGCGTGGTCAGGTAATTGCTTATGCTTCTAGACAGTTAAAGCCACATGAGAAGAATTACCCGACGCACGATCTGGAGTTAGCTGCTGTAGTATTTGCTTTGAAGATTTGGCGTCATTATCTGTATGGCGTCAGTTGTGAGATCTTTACTGATCATAAGAGCCTGAAGTATATTTTTACTCAGAAGGATCTGAACCTGAGACAGAGAAGGTGGCTCGAGTTAATCAAGGACTATGATCTGACTATTCAGTACCAGCCTGGGAAGGCTAATGTGGTAGCGGACGCTTTGAGCAGGAAGTCTTCTGGATTATCAGGTATTCAGCTTACTTCCGATGACTTTCTGATTCGAGATATGGAACGCTTGCAGTTGGAGGTGATTCTCTCCAATGGGTTGGATTTGGCTCCGATGAGTATTCAGTCTACTTTGGGGACAAGGATTCAAGAAGCCCAGAAGTCAGATTCTGATTATTCGAAGTTGATTGCTCAGATTGGATCTGGTAAGACTCCTGAACTTCGAATTTCTGATTCTGGTGCTATTTTCTGCAAGAACAGGTTATGGGTACCTGTATTTAGAGATTTGAGGCAGGAGATTCTGTATGAATCTCATCATTCTGGCTATACTATTCATCCAGGCAGTGGTAAGATGTATGCTGATATGAAGCTATTATTTTGGTGGCCTGGGATGAAGAAGGATGTGGCGGAGTTTGTGTCGAGATGCGAGGCCTGTCAGTTGGTGAAGGCAGAGCATCAGCGACCAGGTGGACTGTTGCAGTCGTTGCCTATCCCTGAGTGGAAGTGGGAGGAGGTGACGATGGATTTTGCGATGGGTTTTCCTCGATCACGGCAAGGACACGATGCCATCTGGGTAGTCGTAGATCGATTGACGAAGTCAGCCCATTTTCTTCCGATCAGACAGACTGATTCAGTAGAGCGCTTGGCACAGGTTTATGTTAAGGAGATTATCAGATTGCACGGTGTGCCTCGCGTGATTGTATCTGATCGAGACGGACGTTTTACTTCCAGACTTTGGAAGGGCATTCAGCAAGGCTTGGGTACTAAACTGCATTTCAGTACAGCTTTTCATCCTCAGACTGATGGACAGTCTGAGAGGACCATTCAGGTATTGGAAGATCTATTGAGACTTTGTGTTTTAGATTTTGGAGGAAGCTGGGAAGATCATGTCCCTTTGATTGAGTTTGCTTACAACAATAGCTTCCAATCCAGTATTGGTATGGCACCGTACGAGGCTTTGTATGGCAGGAAGTGCCGGACTCCTTTGACTCTGACGGAGGTCGGAGATAGACAGACTTTGGGTGCCACTTTTGCTGATGAAACTGTTCAGAAAATTAATTTGATTAAAGAAAGATTGAAAGCAGCTCAGGACCGTCAACAGAAGTATTACAATCAGAAGCACAGGTTCGTTGAGTTTCAAGTCGGTGACTTTGTGTATGTCAAAGTCAGCCCGATGAAAGGTGTGAGCAGATTTGGTCAGGTAAGCAAGCTTAGTCCAAGGTATGTTGGACCTTTTGAAATTTTAGAAAGGATTGGGAAAGCGGCTTACAGACTTTTGCTTTCTGATTCGATGCCCGACGTGCATAATGTGTTTCATGTATCCACTTTGAGGAAGTGGGTATCAGACTCTGGTAAGAAGGTATCTGCTGATGAGGTTGAGATTCAGGAGAATCTGGCGTACAAGGAAGAGCCAGAGTTGATTTTGGCATACGACGTCCGAAAACTACGAAGTAAACAGATTCCGATGGTTAAAGTCCAGTGGAAGCACCGTACTGCACGGGAAGCCACTTGGGAGAAGGAGTCTGACATGAGACAGTCGTACCCGTACTTGTTTTGACGGAGGTTGGATTGGATAATGTCGAGGACGACATTTTTTTTTAAGTTGGGGAGATTGTAATATCAGTTCTGCTCCAGGTTCGTCCGGGACGAAGTTGGATCGTCCGGGACGATCGGTACAGGTTGTGCAGAAAATCAGTTTTGGTTGTATGATTCGTCGGGACGAAATTTGGATCGTCTGGACGAAAATTCTCCCGAGGACCTGTCGCCGGGGACGATGATGAAAATTTCGTCTGGACGAGGATTTTCCAGAGCACACATCGTCCGGGACGAAGTGCGATCGTCCAGGACGATCTGAGCATTTCTTAAGGGAAATGAGATATTTTGAGGAGAGAGAAAATTTTTATAAAATATCAGATTTTGATCCGAAGAGAGAGGAAGAAAAAGAGAAAAAGGAAAAGTTGATTTCGGGAAGCCGCGGGTTCGTTTTCGTTCGTCGAGACTGTTGAGGATTTTGCTGTACGCAAGGTAAGGCACATTCCGCCTTTCTCAATTTTCAGAACCGTCGAGTTTGGCGGTGTTTTCTGTCTGGATTTCGTTTCCGTTACCGATTTTCGTCCGTAACTTTTGATTGATTCAGTTTTTACCGCGTAACTTTCTGTATATTGTTGAAGTGCCGAGTGTGCAGTTTTTGGTTATTTTCCGAAGATTTTTGTCCGGGTATTTTTGATTCGGCAGCGTTTTCAGTTGATTACATTTTTCTGTGAATCCGTAAATTCTCTGTGCAGTAGAATAAATGTTCTGGAATATGATTATCTATGTTCTGTGCGAATTTGGTAAATTTTCTTTGCAGGAAATTTTGTGTAAATTCCGTCTACTGCCGTTGTGCTGCCCGATTTTTGTCTGATTTCTGATTTGCCCGGATTTCTTCTGAATTGATATGATATCTGTATGTGCTATAAAAAGGGAGTTATAAGGGGCCTGGATCCTATGAGATTCAGTAAGTGTCAGGGAAATCTGAAATGAGCTCAAATCTGAAAATCTGATATCTGTTCTGTTCCGGATCCGATGAAATCTGTTCTGGTGCTGTAAGCACATCTGTTCTGGTGCCGTGAGCACAAAGGGAGTTATAAGGGGCCTGAATCCAAAGAGATTCAGTCAGTGTCAGGGAATTTAGCTATTAAATATATATCTGATATCTGATATCTAATTTGATCTGACTCTGCTTTCTGTATCCGTTCTGTAAGCGATAATAAGTTCCGTACGATATGATTTGATCTGTCTGATATCTAATTTGATATGATTTCGAATTCAGTATCTGTTCGGTAAGCAATTCTGATTTCTGATTTTGTTAATGTGATATGTCTGATTCTGTCCTGTTTCTGATACGATTTCTGTTCCGTACAACTCTGTATAATTCTGACTCTGTTGATTTATTATGTTCTGTTTGTACTCTGAATCCGTACGACTCTGATTCTGATTTGATATCTGTCCGTATCTGTTCTGATTCTATTCTGTTTCGTTCTGATATGTCCGGTTTGACAATCTGTACGATTCTATTCCGATTTCTGATCTGATTTCTGTCTGATGAGTTTGGTTTTGAATTCTGAAAGTTTTGATTGGAGGTTTGTTGCTTTGCTGAGCTGTTGAGCTCACTCTTGTTTTCTGGTGGTTTTCAGGTTCTGGGAAAGGGAAGGAAGTCCAGGAGTAGATTTCTGAGTCTGATTCGTATAGGTATTTGTTGTACCTTTTGATTTTTGTACAGTCATGGCTTTTCTGTTCTGTCTTTCTTTCTGTTCAAAAGCCATGCACTGTATTTGTAGATGATTGTATTTGAGGAAAAGACAAGATAGATGTTTTGTTCCGCTGTATTTGGTGATTTATAGTAGCTCTGTTGTTCTGTGTTTGTCTGGCCGTTTTGAGAATTATTTGGAAGATTCAGTTCCGAAACCAATTCCCAAACCAGATCCTGGTTAGTTTGTTTAGGCTGGTCGCGATCCGGTTTGGGCGGGATCCGTCCCCGTCGAATCGGGTCGTGACAAAGCCTTTTGAGTGGTATCAGAGCACTGGTTTGGAAACTGGTTGGATTGTAAGACAGAGCTATAGGAAGTGATCAGTGAGTCTGTCTAGGGGTAGTTTTGGGTCGTTTGGCTTTTTATTGTGTTGTTTTCGTGTTGTTTTTGTGATAGTTTTCCGGATTTTCTGGATTTTTCTGTATGGATCAGCCAGACCCAGACATGACAGACGGGCAGAGTGCCAGTCAGGCAGCACCAGTGGGGAGTACAGCCCCAGTGGCCGGTGCTGATACACTTGCTCAGTTTGCTACACTTGTTGCTCAGATGATGAGCGAGACTCAGAGCAGAGCTGTTACTGTCAGATCAGAGGATATTGATAGACATTTACAGTTATTTTTGAGGTTGAAACCTCCGAGATTTGAGGGCGCTGTTGAGCCCAAAGCAGCCGAGGAGTGGCTGAGGAGATTGGAAAAGACTTTTGATGGGATGCAGTGTCCAGCGGATAGGAAAGTTCCGTTGGCAGTTTTTCTGTTGGATGGAGAGGCTGAGCACTGGTGGGAAGGCCAGCAGGCGGCCAGATTTCAGGGTAGGCTGAACTCTTTGATCACTTGGGACGAGTTCACTGAGGTATTTCGAGACTGGTTTGTTCCCCCTTCTGCACGACAGCAGATGCAGGAGAGTTTTCTGAGACTGGTTCAGGGGAGCAAGACGGTGATGCAGTACGAGGCTGAGTTTACTGCACTAGCCAGGTATGCTCCGCAGCTAGTGAGCACTTCTGCTGAGAGGTGCTACAGATTTCTGAGGGGATTGCGAGATAGTCTGAGGCAGCCCCTGGTGCCTTTTCACATTTCTGATTTCGCTGAGCTTGTGGAGCGAGCTCGTCTGATTGAGAATGATCTGATGGCTACTCAGCAGCGGTGGACTGCGAGTAGGAAGAGATTTGGCGGTGAGGCTTCTGGCAGTGGTTCCTCTGGGAAGAGGAGATTTGTGACTGGTTCTGGATCCGGAGTCAACAGATCTGACTCCAGGAGGAGTGGAGAATCGTCTGGTACTGCTACCAGTACGACGAGTTCAGGATCTGTCAGTGGGGCACCTGTGTGCCAGAGTTGTGGACGGCGACATCATGGCCAGTGCTATAGGATGGCTGGTCTGTGTTTCAGATGTGGTCAGCCTGGACATAGGATTGCAGAGTGTCCACAGGCTGGATTTGATCGACGTTCTGAGTTCCGACCTGAGGGCTCTGTTAGACCTACCGGTTCTGCAGCAGGAAGACCGAGGACTGTTCCTCCTCGCCCTGAGGGATTTTCTGGAAGAGGTGGTAGTACTAGTTCTGGACCACGGAGACCACCTACGGTTCAGAGGGAGCAGAGTAGTTCTGTTGCTTCAGCTCCTGCTCCAGTTCAGCCACGAGTTTACAGCCTGAGTCAGCAGGAGGCTCGTGATGCTCCGGATGTTGTGACAGGTACGATTTATATTTCTGATCAGCCCTGTCGTGTTTTGTTTGACTCTGGAGCTAGTCACTCTTTTCTGTCCGAGCGCTGTTTTGAGCTTTTGCGTTTGGATTCTGTTTTGTTGCCGATTTCTCTTTCTGTGATTTTACCGGCTGGAAGTAATTTGATTGCCCGCAAGTTTTGTTTTTGTGAGATTGACATTGCTGGCAAGAAGTGGAAGTCAAGCCTGATTTTGTTACCGATTTCTTCGTATGACGTAATTTTGGGCATGGATTGGCTGAGTCTGTATGAGGCTCAGATTGATTGTCTGAAGAAGCAAGTGAGTTTGCTTGTGGCTGGAGAGAGAGTTGTATTTCAGGGATTACGAGGTGTTCTCTCCAGTCTGATTTCTGCGTTGGAGGTGAGCAAAATGTGGAAGAAGGGTTACCCAGTGTTTTTGGCTTCGGTGCGGGATCTGAATCTGGAGGTTGGTTCTGTTTCTGAGATCCCAGTGGTACGGGAGTTTGCCGATGTTTTTCCTGAGGAGTTGGTTGGTTTACCTCCGGATAGAGAGGTGGAGTTCTCTATCGATGTTTTTCCGGGTACAGCTCCTATATCAAAAGCTCCGTACAGAATGGCACCGAAAGAACTTTCTGAGTTGAAAGTTCAGCTTCAGGAGCTAGTTGACAGAGGTTTTGTCCGTCCTAGTGTTTCGCCTTGGGGAGCACCTGTTTTGTTCGTAAAGAAGAAGGACGGGACACTCCGTATGTGTGTTGATTACAGAGATTTGAACAAGGTCACTATCAAGAATAAGTATCCTTTGCCTCGGATCGACGACTTGTTTGATCAGCTTTCCGGATCTTCAGTATTTTCGAAGATTGATTTGCGATCCGGATACTATCAGGTGAAGGTGAAGGAATCTGATGTGGTGAAGACTGCTTTCAGTACTCGGTACGGGCACTACGAGTTTTTAGTTATGCCTTTTGGGGTAACCAATGCGCCTGCTATTTTCATGGATCTGATGAACCGAGTATTCAGGGAGTTTCTGGATCAGTTCGTGATCGTCTTTATTGATGATATTTTGGTGTATTCTGCTTCTGAGGATGAGCATGCCAGACATTTGAGCATTGTGTTGGAGACCTTGAGGCGGCATCAGCTGTATGCCAAGTTCTCCAAGTGTGAATTCTGGCTGAAGAGTATTTCTTTTCTGGGGCATGTGATTAGCGGAGAAGGCATTTCTGTTGATCCCCAGAAGATTCAGGCGGTTGCTGATTGGCCAAGGCCGACTACGGTATTTGAGGTACGTAGTTTCTTGGGCATGGCCGGGTATTATAGGAAATTTGTGAAGGGATTTTCACAGATTTCGACGCCTCTGACGAGACTGACGCAGAAGTCAGTAGCTTTTGTTTGGACACCGGAGTGTGAAGCTAGTTTTCAGAAATTGAAGGACTGTTTGACTTCAGCTCCAGTGTTAGCACTTCCGTCAGGTACGGAAGGTTTTCAGGTCTTCAGTGATGCTTCACTGAAAGGACTGGGATGTGTTCTGATGCAGCGTGGTCAGGTAATTGCTTATGCTTCTAGACAGTTAAAGCCACATGAGAAGAATTACCCGACGCACGATCTGGAGTTAGCTGCTGTAGTATTTGCTTTGAAGATTTGGCGTCATTATCTGTATGGCGTCAGTTGTGAGATCTTTACTGATCATAAGAGCCTGAAGTATATTTTTACTCAGAAGGATCTGAACCTGAGACAGAGAAGGTGGCTCGAGTTAATCAAGGACTATGATCTGACTATTCAGTACCAGCCTGGGAAGGCTAATGTGGTAGCGGACGCTTTGAGCAGGAAGTCTTCTGGATTATCAGGTATTCAGCTTACTTCCGATGACTTTCTGATTAGAGATATGGAACGCTTGCAGTTGGAGGTGATTCTCTCCAATGGGTTGGATTTGGCTCAGATGAGTATTCAGTCTACTTTGGGGACAAGGATTCAAGAAGCCCAGAAGTCAGATTCTGATTATTCGAAGTTGATTGCTCAGATTGGATCTGGTAAGACTCCTGAACTTCGAATTTCTGATTCTGGTGCTATTTTCTGCAAGAACAGGTTATGGGTACCTGTATTTGGAGATTTGAGGCAGGAGATTCTGTATGAATCTCATCATTCTGGCTATACTATTCATCCAGGCAGTGGTAAGATGTATGCTGATATGAAGCTATTATTTTGGTGGCCTGGGATGAAGAAGGATGTGGCGGAGTTTGTGTCGAGATGCGAGGCCTGTCAGTTGGTGAAGGCAGAGCATCAGCGACCAGGTGGACTGTTGCAGTCGTTGCCTATCCCTGAGTGGAAGTGGGAGGAGGTGACGATGGATTTTGCGATGGGTTTTCCTCGATCACGGCAAGGACACGATGCCATCTGGGTAGTCGTAGATCGATTGACGAAGTCAGCCCATTTTCTTCCGATCAGACAGACTGATTCAGTAGAGCGCTTGGCACAGGTTTATGTTAAGGAGATTATCAGATTGCACGGTGTGCCTCGCGTGATTGTATCTGATCGAGACGGACGTTTTACTTCCAGACTTTGGAAGGGCATTCAGCAAGGCTTGGGTACTAAACTGCATTTCAGTACAGCTTTTCATCCTCAGACTGATGGACAGTCTGAGAGGACCATTCAGGTATTGGAAGATCTATTGAGACTTTGTGTTTTAGATTTTGGAGGAAGCTGGGAAGATCATATCCCTTTGATTGAGTTTGCTTACAACAATAGCTTCCAATCCAGTATTGGTATGGCACCGTACGAGGCTTTGTATGGCAGGAAGTGCCGGACTCCTTTGACTCTGACGGAGGTCGGAGATAGACAGACTTTGGGTGCCACTTTTGCTGATGAAACTGTTCAGAAAATTAATTTGATTAAAGAAAGATTGAAAGCAGCTCAGGACCGTCAACAGAAGTATTACAATCAGAAGCACAGGTTCGTTGAGTTTCAAGTCGGTGACTTTGTGTATGTCAAAGTCAGCCCGATGAAAGGTGTGAGCAGATTTGGTCAGGTAAGCAAGCTTAGTCCAAGGTATGTTGGACCTTTTGAAATTTTAGAAAGGATTGGGAAAGCGGCTTACAGACTTTTGCTTTCTGATTCGATGCCCGACGTGCATAATGTGTTTCATGTATCCACTTTGAGGAAGTGGGTATCAGACTCTGGTAAGAAGGTATCTGCTGATGAGGTTGAGATTCAGGAGAATCTGGCGTACAAGGAAGAGCCAGAGTTGATTTTGGCGTACGACGTCCGAAAACTACGAAGTAAACAGATTCCGATGGTTAAAGTCCAGTGGAAGCACCGTACTGCACGGGAAGCCACTTGGGAGAAGGAGTCTGACATGAGACAGTCGTACCCGTACTTGTTTTGACGGAGGTTGGATTGGATAATGTCGAGGACGACATTTTTTTTTAAGTTGGGGAGATTGTAATATCAGTTCTGCTCCAGGTTCGTCCGGGACGAAGTTGGATCGTCCGGGACGATCGGTACAGGTTGTGCAGAAAATCAGTTTTGGTTGTATGATTCGTCGGGACGAAATTTGGATCGTCTGGACGAAAATTCTCCCGAGGACCTGTCGCCGGGGACGATGATGAAAATTTCGTCTGGACGAGGATTTTCCAGAGCACACATCGTCCGGGACGAAGTGCGATCGTCCAGGACGATCTGAGCATTTCTTAAGGGAAATGAGATATTTTGAGGAGAGAGAAATTTTTATAAAATATCAGATTTTGATCCGAGGAGAGAGGAAGAAAAAGAGAAAAAGGAAAAGTTGATTTCGGGAAGCCGCGGGTCCGTTTTCGTTCGTCGAGACTGTTGAGGATTTTGCTGTACGCAAGGTAAGGCACATTCCGCCTTTCTCAATTTTCAGAACCGTCGAGTTTGGCGGTATTTTCTGTCCGGATTTCGTTTCCGTTACCGATTTTCGTCCGTAACTTTTGATTGATTCAGTTTTTACCGCGTAACTTTCTGTATATTGTTGAAGTGCCGAGTGTGCAGTTTTTGGTTATTTTCCGAAGATTTTTGTCCGGGTATTTTTGATTCGGCAGCGTTTTCAGTTGATTACATTTTTCTGTGAATCCGTAAATTCTCTGTGCAGTAGAATAAATGTTCTGGAATATGATTATCTATGTTCTGTGCGAATTTGGTAAATTTTCTTTGCAGGAAATTTTGTGTAAATTCCGTCTACTGCCGTTGTGCTGCCCGATTTTTGTCTGATTTCTGATTTGCCCGGATTTCTTCTGAATTGAAATGCTATCTGTATGTGCTATAAAAAGGGAGTTATAAGGGGCCTGGATCCTATGAGATTCAGTAAGTGTCAGGGAAATCTGAAATGAGCTCAAATCTGAAAATCTGATATCTGTTCTGTTCCGGATCCGATGAAATCTGTTCTGGTGCTGTAAGCACATCTGTTCTGGTGCCGTGAGCACAAAGGGAGTTATAAGGGGCCTGAATCCAAAGAGATTCAGTCAGTGTCAGGGAATTTAGCTATTAAATATATATCTGATATCTGATATCTAATTTGATCTGACTCTGCTTTCTGTATCCGTTCTGTAAGCGATAATAAGTTCCGTACGATATGATTTGATCTGTCTGATATCTAATTTGATATGATTTCGAATTCAGTATCTGTTCGGTAAGCAATTCTGATTTCTGATTTTGTTAATGTGATATGTCTGATTCTGTCCTGTTTCTGATACGATTTCTGTTCCGTACAACTCTGTATAATTCTGACTCTGTTGATTTATTATGTTCTGTTTGTACTCTGAATCCGTACGACTCTGATTCTGATTTGATATCTGTCCGTATCTGTTCTGATTCTATTCTGTTTCTTTCTGATATGTCCGGTTTGACAATCTGTACGATTCTATTCCGATTTCTGATCTGATTTCTGTCTGATGAGTTTGGTTTTGAATTCTGAAAGTTTTGATTGGAGGTTTGTTGCTTTGCTGAGCTGTTGAGCTCACTCTTGTTTTCTGGTGGTTTTCAGGTTCTGGGAAAGGGAAGGAAGTCCAGGAGTAGATTTCTGAGTCTGATTCGTATAGGTATTTGTTGTACCTTTTGATTTTTGTACAGTCATGGCTTTTCTGTTCTGTCTTTCTTTCTGTTCAAAAGCCATGCACTGTATTTGTAGATGATTGTATTTGAGGAAAAGACAAGATAGATGTTTTGTTCCGCTGTATTTGGTGATTTATAGTAGCTCTGTTGTTCTGTGTTTGTCTGGCCGTTTTGAGAATTATTTGGAAGATTCAGTTCCGAAACCAATTCCCAAACCAGATCCTGGTTAGTTTGTTTAGGCTGGTCGCGATCCGGTTTGGGCGGGATCCGTCCCCGTCGAATCGGGTCGTGACAAAGCCTTTTGAGTGGTATCAGAGCACTGGTTTGGAAACTGGTTGGATTGTAAGACAGAGCTATAGGAAGTGATCAGTGAGTCTGTCTAGGGGTAGTTTTGGGTCGTTTGGCTTTTTATTGTGTTGTTTTCGTGTTGTTTTTGTGATAGTTTTCTGGATTTTTCTGTATGGATCAGCCAGACCCAGACATGACAGACGGGCAGAGTGCCAGTCAGGCAGCACCAGTGGGGAGTACAGCCCCAGTGGCCGGTGCTGATACACTTGCTCAGTTTGCTACACTTGTTGCTCAGATGATGAGCGAGACTCAGAGCAGAGCTGTTACTGTCAGATCAGAGGATATTGATAGACATTTACAGTTATTTTTGAGGTTGAAACCTCCGAGATTTGAGGGCGCTGTTGAGCCCAAAGCAGCCGAGGAGTGGCTGAGGAGATTGGAAAAGACTTTTGATGGGATGCAGTGTCCAGCGGATAGGAAAGTTCCGTTGGCAGTTTTTCTGTTGGATGGAGAGGCTGAGCACTGGTGGGAAGGCCAGCAGGCGGCCAGATTTCAGGGTAGGCTGAACTCTTTGATCACTTGGGACGAGTTCACTGAGGTATTTCGAGACTGGTTTGTTCCCCCTTCTGCACGACAGCAGATGCAGGAGAGTTTTCTGAGACTGGTTCAGGGGAGCAAGACGGTGATGCAGTACGAGGCTGAGTTTACTGCACTAGCCAGGTATGCTCCGCAGCTAGTGAGCACTTCTGCTGAGAGGTGCTACAGATTTCTGAGGGGATTGCGAGATAGTCTGAGGCAGCCCCTGGTGCCTTTTCACATTTCTGATTTCGCTGAGCTTGTGGAGCGAGCTCGTCTGATTGAGAATGATCTGATGGCTACTCAGCAGCGGTGGACTGCGAGTAGGAAGAGATTTGGCGGTGAGGCTTCTGGCAGTGGTTCCTCTGGGAAGAGGAGATTTGTGACTGGTTCTGGATCCGGAGTCAACAGATCTGACTCCAGGAGGAGTGGAGAATCGTCTGGTACTGCTACCAGTACGACGAGTTCAGGATCTGTCAGTGGGGCACCTGTGTGCCAGAGTTGTGGACGGCGACATCATGGCCAGTGCTATAGGATGGCTGGTCTGTGTTTCAGATGTGGTCAGCCTGGACATAGGATTGCAGAGTGTCCACAGGCTGGATTTGATCGACGTTCTGAGTTCCGACCTGAGGGCTCTGTTAGACCTACCGGTTCTGCAGCAGGAAGACCGAGGACTGTTCCTCCTCGCCCTGAGGGATTTTCTGGAAGAGGTGGTAGTACTAGTTCTGGACCACGGAGACCACCTACGGTTCAGAGGGAGCAGAGTAGTTCTGTTGCTTCAGCTCCTGCTCCAGTTCAGCCACGAGTTTACAGCCTGAGTCAGCAGGAGGCTCGTGATGCTCCGGATGTTGTGACAGGTACGATTTATATTTCTGATCAGCCCTGTCGTGTTTTGTTTGACTCTGGAGCTAGTCACTCTTTTCTGTCCGAGCGCTGTTTTGAGCTTTTGCGTTTGGATTCTGTTTTGTTGCCGATTTCTCTTTCTGTGATTTTACCGGCTGGAAGTAATTTGATTGCCCGCAAGTTTTGTTTTTGTGAGATTGACATTGCTGGCAAGAAGTGGAAGTCAAGCCTGATTTTGTTACCGATTTCTTCGTATGACGTAATTTTGGGCATGGATTGGCTGAGTCTGTATGAGGCTCAGATTGATTGTCTGAAGAAGCAAGTGAGTTTGCTTGTGGCTGGAGAGAGAGTTGTATTTCAGGGATTACGAGGTGTTCTCTCCAGTCTGATTTCTGCGTTGGAGGTGAGCAAAATGTGGAAGAAGGGTTACCCAGTGTTTTTGGCTTCGGTGCGGGATCTGAATCTGGAGGTTGGTTCTGTTTCTGAGATCCCAGTGGTACGGGAGTTTGCCGATGTTTTTCCTGAGGAGTTGGTTGGTTTACCTCCGGATAGAGAGGTGGAGTTCTCTATCGATGTTTTTCCGGGTACAGCTCCTATATCAAAAGCTCCGTACAGAATGGCACCGAAAGAACTTTCTGAGTTGAAAGTTCAGCTTCAGGAGCTAGTTGACAGAGGTTTTGTCCGTCCTAGTGTTTCGCCTTGGGGAGCACCTGTTTTGTTCGTAAAGAAGAAGGACGGGACACTCCGTATGTGTGTTGATTACAGAGATTTGAACAAGGTCACTATCAAGAATAAGTATCCTTTGCCTCGGATCGACGACTTGTTTGATCAGCTTTCCGGATCTTCAGTATTTTCGAAGATTGATTTGCGATCCGGATACTATCAGGTGAAGGTGAAGGAATCTGATGTGGTGAAGACTGCTTTCAGTACTCGGTACGGGCACTACGAGTTTTTAGTTATGCCTTTTGGGGTAACCAATGCGCCTGCTATTTTCATGGATCTGATGAACCGAGTATTCAGGGAGTTTCTGGATCAGTTCGTGATCGTCTTTATTGATGATATTTTGGTGTATTCTGCTTCTGAGGATGAGCATGCCAGACATTTGAGCATTGTGTTGGAGACCTTGAGGCGGCATCAGCTGTATGCCAAGTTCTCCAAGTGTGAATTCTGGCTGAAGAGTATTTCTTTTCTGGGGCATGTGATTAGCGGAGAAGGCATTTCTGTTGATCCCCAGAAGATTCAGGCGGTTGCTGATTGGCCAAGGCCGACTACGGTATTTGAGGTACGTAGTTTCTTGGGCATGGCCGGGTATTATAGGAAATTTGTGAAGGGATTTTCACAGATTTCGACGCCTCTGACGAGACTGACGCAGAAGTCAGTAGCTTTTGTTTGGACACCGGAGTGTGAAGCTAGTTTTCAGAAATTGAAGGACTGTTTGACTTCAGCTCCAGTGTTAGCACTTCCGTCAGGTACGGAAGGTTTTCAGGTCTTCAGTGATGCTTCACTGAAAGGACTGGGATGTGTTCTGATGCAGCGTGGTCAGGTAATTGCTTATGCTTCTAGACAGTTAAAGCCACATGAGAAGAATTACCCGACGCACGATCTGGAGTTAGCTGCTGTAGTATTTGCTTTGAAGATTTGGCGTCATTATCTGTATGGCGTCAGTTGTGAGATCTTTACTGATCATAAGAGCCTGAAGTATATTTTTACTCAGAAGGATCTGAACCTGAGACAGAGAAGGTGGCTCGAGTTAATCAAGGACTATGATCTGACTATTCAGTACCAGCCTGGGAAGGCTAATGTGGTAGCGGACGCTTTGAGCAGGAAGTCTTCTGGATTATCAGGTATTCAGCTTACTTCCGATGACTTTCTGATTAGAGATATGGAACGCTTGCAGTTGGAGGTGATTCTCTCCAATGGGTTGGATTTGGCTCAGATGAGTATTCAGTCTACTTTGGGGACAAGGATTCAAGAAGCCCAGAAGTCAGATTCTGATTATTCGAAGTTGATTGCTCAGATTGGATCTGGTAAGACTCCTGAACTTCGAATTTCTGATTCTGGTGCTATTTTCTGCAAGAACAGGTTATGGGTACCTGTATTTGGAGATTTGAGGCAGGAGATTCTGTATGAATCTCATCATTCTGGCTATACTATTCATCCAGGCAGTGGTAAGATGTATGCTGATATGAAGCTATTATTTTGGTGGCCTGGGATGAAGAAGGATGTGGCGGAGTTTGTGTCGAGATGCGAGGCCTGTCAGTTGGTGAAGGCAGAGCATCAGCGACCAGGTGGACTGTTGCAGTCGTTGCCTATCCCTGAGTGGAAGTGGGAGGAGGTGACGATGGATTTTGCGATGGGTTTTCCTCGATCACGGCAAGGACACGATGCCATCTGGGTAGTCGTAGATCGATTGACGAAGTCAGCCCATTTTCTTCCGATCAGACAGACTGATTCAGTAGAGCGCTTGGCACAGGTTTATGTTAAGGAGATTATCAGATTGCACGGTGTGCCTCGCGTGATTGTATCTGATCGAGACGGACGTTTTACTTCCAGACTTTGGAAGGGCATTCAGCAAGGCTTGGGTACTAAACTGCATTTCAGTACAGCTTTTCATCCTCAGACTGATGGACAGTCTGAGAGGACCATTCAGGTATTGGAAGATCTATTGAGACTTTGTGTTTTAGATTTTGGAGGAAGCTGGGAAGATCATATCCCTTTGATTGAGTTTGCTTACAACAATAGCTTCCAATCCAGTATTGGTATGGCACCGTACGAGGCTTTGTATGGCAGGAAGTGCCGGACTCCTTTGACTCTGACGGAGGTCGGAGATAGACAGACTTTGGGTGCCACTTTTGCTGATGAAACTGTTCAGAAAATTAATTTGATTAAAGAAAGATTGAAAGCAGCTCAGGACCGTCAACAGAAGTATTACAATCAGAAGCACAGGTTCGTTGAGTTTCAAGTCGGTGACTTTGTGTATGTCAAAGTCAGCCCGATGAAAGGTGTGAGCAGATTTGGTCAGGTAAGCAAGCTTAGTCCAAGGTATGTTGGACCTTTTGAAATTTTAGAAAGGATTGGGAAAGCGGCTTACAGACTTTTGCTTTCTGATTCGATGCCCGACGTGCATAATGTGTTTCATGTATCCACTTTGAGGAAGTGGGTATCAGACTCTGGTAAGAAGGTATCTGCTGATGAGGTTGAGATTCAGGAGAATCTGGCGTACAAGGAAGAGCCAGAGTTGATTTTGGCATACGACGTCCGAAAACTACGAAGTAAACAGATTCCGATGGTTAAAGTCCAGTGGAAGCACCGTACTGCACGGGAAGCCACTTGGGAGAAGGAGTCTGACATGAGACAGTCGTACCCGTACTTGTTTTGACGGAGGTTGGATTGGATAATGTCGAGGACGACATTTTTTTTTAAGTTGGGGAGATTGTAATATCAGTTCTGCTCCAGGTTCGTCCGGGACGAAGTTGGATCGTCCGGGACGATCGGTACAGGTTGTGCAGAAAATCAGTTTTGGTTGTATGATTCGTCGGGACGAAATTTGGATCGTCTGGACGAAAATTCTCCCGAGGACCTGTCGCCGGGGACGATGATGAAAATTTCGTCTGGACGAGGATTTTCCAGAGCACACATCGTCCGGGACGAAGTGCGATCGTCCAGGACGATCTGAGCATTTCTTAAGGGAAATGAGATATTTTGAGGAGAGAGAAATTTTTTATAAAATATCAGATTTTGATCCGAAGAGAGAGGAAGAAAAAGAGAAAAAGGAAAAGTTGATTTCGGGAAGCCGCGGGTCGTTTTCGTTCGTCGAGACTGTTGAGGATTTTGCTGTACGCAAGGTAAGGCACATTCCGCCTTTCTCAATTTTCAGAACCGTCGAGTTTGGCGGTGTTTTCTGTCCGGATTTCGTTTCCGTTACCGATTTTCGTCCGTAACTTTTGATTGATTCAGTTTTTACCGCGTAACTTTCTGTATATTGTTGAAGTGCCGAGTGTGCAGTTTTTGGTTATTTTCCGAAGATTTTTGTCCGGGTATTTTTGATTCGGCAGCGTTTTCAGTTGATTACATTTTTCTGTGAATCCGTAAATTCTCTGTGCAGTAGAATAAATGTTCTGGAATATGATTATCTATGTTCTGTGCGAATTTGGTAAATTTTCTTTGCAGGAAATTTTGTGTAAATTCCGTCTACTGCCGTTGTGCTGCCCGATTTTTGTCTGATTTCTGATTTGCCCGGATTTCTTCTGAATTGATATGATATCTGTATGTGCTATAAAAAGGGAATTATAAGGGGCCTGGATCCTATGAGATTCAGTAAGTGTCAGGGAAATCTGAAATGAGCTCAAATCTGAAAATCTGATATCTGTTCTGTTCCGGATCCGATGAAATCTGTTCTGGTGCTGTAAGCACATCTGTTCTGGTGCCGTGAGCACAAAGGGAGTTATAAGGGGCCTGAATCCAAAGAGATTCAGTCAGTGTCAGGGAATTTAGCTATTAAATATATATCTGATATCTGATATCTAATTTGATCTGACTCTGCTTTCTGTATCCGTTCTGTAAGCGATAATAAGTTCCGTACGATATGATTTGATCTGTCTGATATCTAATTTGATATGATTTCGAATTCAGTATCTGTTCGGTAAGCAATTCTGATTTCTGATTTTGTTAATGTGATATGTCTGATTCTGTCCTGTTTCTGATACGATTTCTGTTCCGTACAACTCTGTATAATTCTGACTCTGTTGATTTATTATGTTCTGTTTGTACTCTGAATCCGTACGACTCTGATTCTGATTTGATATCTGTCCGTATCTGTTCTGATTCTATTCTGTTTCGTTCTGATATGTCCGGTTTGACAATCTGTACGATTCTATTCCGATTTCTGATCTGATTTCTGTCTGATGAGTTTGGTTTTGAATTCTGAAAGTTTTGATTGGAGGTTTGTTGCTTTGCTGAGCTGTTGAGCTCACTCTTGTTTTCTGGTGGTTTTCAGGTTCTGGGAAAGGGAAGGAAGTCCAGGAGTAGATTTCTGAGTCTGATTCGTATAGGTATTTGTTGTACCTTTTGATTTTTGTACAGTCATGGCTTTTCTGTTCTGTCTTTCTTTCTGTTCAAAAGCCATGCACTGTATTTGTAGATGATTGTATTTGAGGAAAAGACAAGATAGATGTTTTGTTCCGCTGTATTTGGTGATTTATAGTAGCTCTGTTGTTCTGTGTTTGTCTGGCCGTTTTGAGAATTATTTGGAAGATTCAGTTCCGAAACCAATTCCCAAACCAGATCCTGGTTAGTTTGTTTAGGCTGGTCGCGATCCGGTTTGGGCGGGATCCGTCCCCGTCGAATCGGGTCGTGACAAAGCCTTTTGAGTGGTATCAGAGCACTGGTTTGGAAACTGGTTGGATTGTAAGACAGAGCTATAGGAAGTGATCAGTGAGTCTGTCTAGGGGTAGTTTTGGGTCGTTTGGCTTTTTATTGTGTTGTTTTCGTGTTGTTTTTGTGTTAGCTTTCCGGATTTTCTGGATTTTTCTGTATGGATCAGCCAGACCCAGACATGACAGACGGGCAGAGTGCCAGTCAGGCAGCACCAGTGGGGAGTACAGCCCCAGTGGCCGGTGCTGATACACTTGCTCAGTTTGCTACACTTGTTGCTCAGATGATGAGCGAGACTCAGAGCAGAGCTGTTACTGTCAGATCAGAGGATATTGATAGACATTTACAGTTATTTTTGAGGTCTGAACTCTGTTCACTCCTATTTATCTTCTTAGGAGGATCTGATTTCGTAGGCTTGATGCATTTGTTAGTGAATTATCTTAATTATAAGCCTTGAAGGCCTAATATGAATGTATTAAAATAAATACACCGGTCGCCACAACCGTGTATTTGTTTGAAGGTTCGAACCCTGTCGATTCCTATTGATCTACTTAGGAGGATCGGGTTTCATAGGCTTCATGCCTTTGTTAGTGAATTCTCTTGATTATACGCCTTGAAAGGCCTAATATGAATGTATTGAAACAAATACACCGGTCGCCACAACCGTATATTTGTTTGATGGTTCGAACCTTGTCGACTCCTATTAATCTATATAGAAGGATCAGGTTCGAACCTGAATTCACTTATCGACCCGCGCAGCATCCCTAGACGTCACGTGTGTTCCTACAACATGCTCGCCAGGGGCCATACTGGTCGAGATTATATTTTCTCCTTTAGTGCACATATGTGTATACAATTTATAGTGCACGTACAGGAGCACTTCGAAATAATTATCGTTGTGTAAGTAATCGCCATTTAGGTACACAACATTTTATTTAAGAGCTTATACATGCCTTCTGTCCGCTAATATGAGTGTTGCGAATCCGGTGGCGGTGCGTTGTAGATTGTGGACGCCTTTTGTCTGCTTGCATAAGTGTTGCAGATCCGGTGGCGTTGTTATTTGGATGTTGTTAGGCATCTCATCATCTTGATGTTGACTCCCCTTTTTCTCATTCACCGGGGAGGTCTTTTTAGGCTTTGAAATTAATGATTATTGCTTTGAAGAGAACTTCTTTCAAGCTCTTTAATGTCGTAGACTTGTTACTTCCAGTATTTGTGGACACCAGAACGATTCTCTTCTTAAATATATGACTAAGAAGAAACTTTGAAATACCAGAAATTTTAGTTCTAATTTGTTCAAATTTCTTGTACGTTCTGCCAGGGAGTCTTCCGTACATCAAGTTGCCCTCGTACCCGGCGTACATGTAGATCTTAATCACCGTTGTCATAGGTGACATCTGTACTTGTGTCCATAGTGGTTCGTTGTACTTACGATATACCCATTATTGTTATCCATAAGTAGCTCGTGTTTATTTGCAGGGACCCGTGTATTCACTACGACCTCCTAGAAGTGTTCGTAGGAGAGTCATTATTTCCGTATCATATCCACCTTTCACCAATCTTAGGTGGTGTTTTACTGATTGTACTTGCTTGTATGGGCGGATCCTCCATTATTGGTCTCCAGTATTGTCATCTCAATCAACATGCATTTATAGGGATTGTTGTAGGAGTTCATGTATCGAGGTCTTATAACGTACTTTGAGCCACTTTTGATAGTACAAATGTTCTTATAGTTTGAACTCCCTTGTATATGATTCAATTCAAGCACTCGCTTGAGTTCAAATTGTTCAAGTCCTTGCTCACATCATTTGAATTTCAAATGTGAGTTCAAGTTCAAATGCACAAATTCAAGTGCTCAAGCTCACAGGTATCTTGTTTTCAATCTGGTTCAAGTTTATAGGTCTCTTGTGATCCACATTCAAGCCTTTGCTCGAGTTTGAGTGTTCATTTGAAATTCAATCATGATTCATGTTTGAGTCCAATTTCATTATCATTTGTTACAAGTCCAGACTCATGTTCAATTCCATTTAAATTTGAGTTCATTTAAGTTTGATTTAGGCTCAATTTTATGTTCAGTTCATTGTCCAAATCAAGTCCACTGTTCATTCTCATTTGAGTCCAGGTTCTTATTCTTTATTGTTCGTATAAGTTCTCTGTGCATTTGGTTCAAGTTCTTTGCATTTCTGTCCAAGTACGAGTCCTTTGTATTACTGCCCGAGTGAGGTTTTCTTATTGTTCAAGCTTTGTGTACTTCAGTGAAAATTTCGGCAGCATCCCGACATATCCCCCGTTTGGGGGAAATGTAGGGGAGCTGGGCCTTCCCACCACGCTACTCGAGCATGTATGGTAGGTGTCCTTGTGGGCTCCGAAAATTCGGCCCCGGCCTCCGCTCGTCTTTCTTATTCGGCGAGGGAGTTTTAACTGAATATAAGTTCCGAGGTAAATTTTGGAAGGCAGATGGGTTTGTAGATAAGACACTACCCAGAGATTTCGCCCTCATTTGGTGAGGACTTTATGATCTGAGTTCTGGTTTCCTATAGGCGCAAGCCCCTATAGTTAATTACCCCTCTCGATTACGAGAGAGAACTTTCGATTAAGGCTAGTCGTCAATCAGATACGTAGAGAATACGTGTTATCTGGCATATAGTAGCAGCAATTGGTTTTGATATTGGTAGGAATTAGATTTGAAAATTGAGTTTGGATTTGGGAATTTGAAAAGCATTGAAAAGTTTGATATTTAAAGTAGAAATTGCACCATCTTTCACTTAAAGCGGATGGTGGGGGAATGGATGATGGGCCCGATCAAGATCCCATGGTTCCGTCGTCCCGGGCCATCGTGGTCCCTGGTCTACTTAGTCAGAGGAGGTAGTCGACCCAACCTGACAGAAGGATCCTTGTCGGCAGCCATGGGTTGCTTCGTCCAAGGGGACCTTGTAGACCGGGGTTGATGTTTGTCTAAGGGGACAAATTTGAATCCACCTTAGCTGACAGAGGGCTTTGTGCCCTATCGATCATATCCTATTGATTCATATCTCAAGGATTTAACGCCATTAAGGAGCGTATTGGCTCTGGCCATAACCGCTATCCGTGGTGCCATTTGGCGGCAAAACCACTCGGTTCAGAGGGCCCCGGGTCATAACCGTTTACCTGCAGCGCCATTTGGCGGCAGAACTGCCGGTTAGAGGACACGTACCACGTCCTTACTGGCAAGAGATTGTTTGAGAATGGATCCTAGTGATATTTTCGACTAGGCATTTGGCTCTTTGTGAGCTAGAGTTTATTTAAATTTGTCCGCCCCGACAAACTGTTGCGGAGGGCGGATGATTTTTGCTTTAAGTTTTGATGGATAATTTCAAATTTAAATATTTTTGAGCTTTTGGGATTTTTGTGGAGTTTTTGGATTTTTATGGGTATTTTGGGTGGAGCTTTGGAATATTTGAAATAGACTTTGGATATTTGGGATTTTTGTGGAGTTTTGGATTTTGGGTGGCATTTGAAAATATTTGAGAACCCCTCCGGTTGAGATCTGCATTCAACATGGCCATCATCGGGGTGTTCGGGGCTATTTCTCTTTATGGATTGAACCTTGTCACTCTGTCGGGCTGTCGACAGAGGATCGGGTTTCGTAGGCTTTATGCCTTTGAGAGTGAATTCTCATTGTTATAGGACTTGAAGGCCTAATATGGATGTTTTGAGACAAATATAACGATCGCCACAACCGTATATTTGTTTATTGGTTCGAACCCTGTCGACTTCTATTGACTCGTATAGAAGGATCGGGTTCGAACTTGAATTCACTTGTCAACCCGCGCAGCATCCCTAGACGTCACGTGTGTACCAATAACACGCTCGCCGAGGCCCATGCGGGTTTTATAATTATTTTTACCCCTTTTAGTGTACCTATGTGTATACAATTTATAGTGCACGTGCGGGGGTATTCTTGGAATAGACGCCTTCTGTCTGCTTGTACGAATGTTGCAGATCCGGTGGCGTTATGGTAGATTGTATACGCCTTCTGTCTGCTTGCATAAATATTGCAGATCGGTGGCGTGGTGTAGCAGCTTCTGGATAGAATTGTTCGCTGCTTCGTACAGGTAGACTGTCGTGCACTATTTGTTGATTTTTGTAGGTGGGTCATAGTGCACTAACTAATCTCCTGCCTTTGTTCGTAGATGCTTGTGAGTGAACCAACATTTTACTGCTATTTGGGATTTTAATGAATGACCTTCATTCATCCATTGGCTTCTTTATTTGCAGGGGATACATGTCTTCTATGACGACCTCCTGGAAGTATTTTGTAGAAGATCCATTGTTTTTGCATCATGACCACCTTTCACCAATCTCAGGTGGGCTGATGTTTGGATTTATTTGTAGAGGACGATTCTTTGATTGCTCGTACACTTTGCAACTGTCTGTTGTTGCTTGCAAGCATAGTATGTTGATCTTGCAGGGATGGATCTTTGATTGTTGGTCTCTACTATCGCCTTCTCAATCAACAGGCATTGTAGGAATTGACGTAGGAGATTTCAACAGTATATGTAGGAGGGACACCCGTGAACTTTTATTTAGACTCGGGTTCATCAAGTCTACAACCACCACCTAATGCTGTATGGTACGGGCTCAAGTGCGAGTTCAGTTTCTTTGTTCGAATCAAATGTAAGGTTGAATCCCTTCTTGTTCTTGACGGCTCAGTTTTTTGTATCATTCATGTGGAGTTTAGAACCCAATTTGAGCTTAACATACAAGTTCACTTGCAAGTTGATTGGCTTCGGTAGTAAGATTTTCGTCGTTTGATTCAAAATTTAAGACTTTTGTAGGTTTGTTCGTTGTTTTGCTTTGTTCCAGTGTAAATTCTTGTTCAAGTCCAAATCAATATCTTTGCTTGATGTTCTAGTTTTGTTCAAGTCCCCTGCAGTCCAAGTCTTCAAGTTCAAGTTGATTGTTCATTCACATCCTTGCTCGTCGTGCAGTCCAATTTCATGTTCTTTTCAATTTTGAACTTGAATTTAATCTTTTATTAATGTCTTTGGAGTTCAATCAAGTCCATGTACGAGTCCCATTTTTATTCATTTGATGTGCAAATCAAGTCCAAGTACGGTCCATCTTCACCCGAAATTTCGGCAGCCCTCCGGGCGTCCCCCCCGTTTAGGGGAAAACTACGAGAAAACTGGGCCTTTCCCACCACGCGCAATAAAGGCGTGTATGTAGGTGTCCTCTTGCGAGGGCACCGCGGCCGTGATATTTCTTCCCACCACGCGCAATAAAGGCGTGTATGGGGCTCTGACGGTACCTGTTTAAAAGACACAATTTGCTTTCCCCCCGCCCGGAGGTACTTATAAGTGACCCCGCCTCGCCGTAAGTGCCGCACCGGGGTCCCTTCCCACCACGCGCAATAAAGGCGTGTATAGGCGGTTTTCCGGTGCACCACGAACACCGAGGTAGAGTTTAAGCGATTTCTCGCTTCGTCGTAAGCATCAGACCGGCGTCCCATCCCACCACACGCAATAAAGGCGTGTATAGGAGTTTTTCCGGTCTGCTACAAACAACGATGCGAGAAATCTGAGTTTAGAGAGTTCGTACCTTCGCGGGCTTCGATGGCGGCGGTTTAAAGATGCACAGTTTGCTTTCCCCCCGCCCGGGGGTACTTATGAGTGACTCCGCCTCGCCGTAGGTGCCACACCGGGGTCCCTTCCCACCACGCGCAATAAAGGCGTGTATAGGCGGTTTTCCGGTGTGCCACGAACACCGAAGTAAAGTTTAGGCGATTCCCGCCTCGTCGTAGGCGTCGGACCGGGGTCCCATCCCACCACGCGCAATAAAGGCGTGTATAGGCGGTTTTCCGGTCCGCCGCACACAACGGAAGCGAGAATCTGAGTTTAGAAAATTCGTACCTTCGCGGGCTTTGTCGGCGATGTCGGCCCGAGGCTCGAGGGATGAGAGAGTAGCATTTTTTTTTCTTTTATTAATTATAATTAACATTAATTAAATAAGATTAACTAAATAATCATTTTAATTAATCATTTTCTAATTAATTATAATTAATTAAAAATAATTAATTAAAATTATTAAAATTAATTAATATAATAAGTTATAATTAATTTAGAATTAATTATAACTTAATTAACATTAATTAAATTTAATAAAATATAATTAATTAATATTAACTAATAATAATTAATTGATCAATTCTGATTAATTAAAAATAATAATTGTAATTAATTATATTTAATTACTATAATTATAATTAAATCATTTATAATAATAATAAAATTAATCCCTGTTTAGGTGGATTCAAGGGATTTGGCCGAGAAGCACGTGAAAGGGAGCAAAGTTACCTTCACAGCCTTTGAGCTCCTGTGCTTGCTTCCGATCAAATTGTCGTTCCTTCCGATCCGACGGGAAGGGAAAGCCGTGGAAGAAGCGAGGTCGACCAGCAACGGCGAGGTCGAAGCAGTAGGCAAATTCGCGGGATTTGGCCGAAGTAGCGTACGGGAGGAAGAAAGTTATCTTTCACGGGTAGCGAGCTCCCGTTGTTGCTGCCGATCGAAATGTCGTAACTTCCGCCCCGACTGGAAGGGATGTCGGAGGAGCAGCGAAGTCGCACGGCACGAAGGAGTCGAGTCGACCAGCCACGAACGGGAGAAAGTTAGCTTCACGGCCGGCGAGCTTCGCTGCTTGCTTCCGATCAAATGCAGTAACTTCCGGTCGTGACAGGAAGAGGGAGTCGGGGAGAGAGCGAATGGAAGAAGTAGAGCAGCGAGAGAGCTAGGGGAGAAGAGTCGTGTGTGATTTGCGATCGAGTGGGGAAGTAGTACTGAGCAGAGGAGGCTTCGACTCCTATTTAACGACGCGAAGATGGTACGATTCAACGGAACTTCTGCAGGAATCGCGGAGAAGCGATGCTAGCGGCGCCGATTCAGCAGGATTCGCGGATGTCTTCGACCGATACGAGGTAGGTAGCGGGATTTCGGGGATCCTGACAGAGCCACAGTATGATTTCAATTTTATTTACTGTGGGTATTATACAGAGGTTAACAGTCCTTAGACACCGCAGCCGTACATCTTTTCATCCCACCACGCTATAAGAGCGTGCATGGGGACTTCAACAGTACCCGTACAAGAACACCAATGGCTCTCCCCACCACGCTACAAGAGCGTGTATAGGGCTTACCCACCTCGTCGTATGCGTTGTACCGGGCTCCCTCCTACCGTGCTATTAGAGCGCATATAGGTGGTTCTCCGGTCCGATACAAATGCCGAGAATGGATTTTAGAACATTATACCTTGCGTAGCAGTGTCGACGATGTTGATGTCGAGGTCGAGGACCGTCCTCACCACGCTACAAGAGCGTGTATAGGGCTTACCCGCCTCGTCGTAGCTGTTGCACTGGATTCCCCCCACCGTGCTATAAGAGCGCGTATAGGAGGTCCACCAGCGCATCAAGTATGTCGAGGGCGGGATTTGATTGAAGACCGACAGTGTCGGTGGAGTCGTCGACGACTGTCGGCTCGTGGATCGAGGTAAGAGGGGAGCATGCATCTTCATCTTTTCTTCTCTTTTTTTTTTTTTTGAATTAATAATAATTAATATTAATTAATTATTTATTTTTAATTAATTACTTATTTTTAATTATAATTAATTAAGCTAATTAATTACAATTTATTAAAATTAATTAAAATCATTAGTTATAATTAATCTATAATTAATTATAACTAATTAATATTATTTAATTTTAATAAATTATAATTGATTAAAGTTAATTAATTATAATTAGTTTAATAAATTATAATTAATTAAAATTAATTCTAATTAAAATTAATTAAAATTAATCAAATTAGTTGTATATATGGGAGGTCCCTGGTTGGAATTAAGTGTTCTAGTAGCTGAGATAGTTTGAGGGTGATGGTGAGAAAGAGATGGAGTGAATGTTGTTGAAGGTGAGAAAGATTGGCAACAAGGTTGTTGGTGGGAGTAAGGGAAGAGGAAATGAGTGGAGATGTTTGCAACTATTGTGTTGAAGGAAGCTAGTGTGGTTGGAAAGGAAAGGACCTCGATGAGTTTGAAAGTAAGGTTGGGAAAGGGGGAGATTAAAGCCATGAGCTGGGAAGGGTTTTTGGGGAGCTTGGTGGCGAGATGCATTGGGTGGATTTGGCAGCGAGGTTTAGGTGATGGGATGGGCTTAACTTGAACCCACAAGGTTTCACCAACTCGTATGTTGATTTGCACACTGTTGAGTTATGAAAGTTCTCTACAACAAGCAACTATTGCGACTTCTTGGTTGCTTTATCATCTGAGTAGAAGCGAAAGAAGGGAAGATTTGGAATGTCTCACGAAGCCCTTTTATCTTTCACTCGCAGTTGATCCCTTCAATACTTCTGCAATGAGCATATGACATGATTTTCTCATATCTTTGTCATTGATGGGTTTTAGTAGTTTAGGTAAGAGTGTGAGTGGAGAAGGTAAGAGAGAAATTAAGAGAGTTAGGAAGCTTCAGCAAATGAGATTTGAGGAGATTTGAGTGGTTTGCGCCAATGATTGGACTTAGCAAAGCCAAAATATGTAAACCATTTATATTTTACTTTTTTATTTTATTGGGGCGAACGGGATGAGTTTGAGGCATGTGACATTGCTAGATATAGGACAAGACCTAGGGTTCAGTCAACGAAAAGTTTAATTAATTAAATTAATAAAAGATAAAATTAAGGCGTGTCACCATCTTTAAGTAATTTCTTGTTACTTATGAATGTCAAAATTTCATCCTCATCTCCCATATGGGTGAATTTCTTGTCTTTTTTTTTGTTCGTTAATTTGGCCAATATGGGCATTTTTTCTCGATAATTTCAACATTTTAGACACATTAGTTTTTGTCTTATGAAATGGGTGATGATTATATAACTTTGATTGTGATTGACAAGTTTTTAACTAAACTTGCATGACTTGATGTATTAAAAATGACATTATAATTAGAGAAAATCTCCCTATCAAAATACAAAATTCATAATTTTTTTTTCAAACCCATTTAACTAAAAATGTTAAAGAAATAATCAATCACTTAAGCTTAAATCAATCAACCTTCCAAGTGTATCCGCATGATCAATTAACCATGCATGTACCCTCTGGTTGGGTGGTTTGTTAGAAAATGACATCACTAGATTATGTTTCAGACTGAAGTCCAAATATTATCTAATGGCTCAATCTATGAGCTGTGAACCATAAAATGTATTTGATAGGACAAGAAGTTATTCATTAGTCATAATTAGCTAAAAGTTTTACCCCTTAAGCAAACATTTAACCCACTTAGATAAAGATTTTGATTTCGTTCATAATCACTCTCCCACCATTCATTCTAAGCTAATGGCGACGTACTTTTCCTCTTTTTTCAAACCAAATTGTTGTTACTATAAACTGCACATTAATAACCTAACAACTAGTCTTTTTCAAGATTTTAAAAGGCGAAATCGGGAATCGATGCGTTTTTTCTGAGCGAGGGTAGGCGTAAGCCTCAAGGCGGATCGAGGCGTAAGTCTCAAAATGATTAAAATAAATTAATTTAAAATTATAAATAATGACAAAAAATAATAAAATATTATGTCAACTATGAATTTGAAGATTGGTTTCAAGATAATATTACTGGAATACAAGATTTAAAATAAACTCACTTAAAAATAAAACATCCCCTTAGGATCAAGACCCAAAGCAGGCTCATCATCACTTTGATTGTCTTTAGAAGAATCTTCATAATTAATGTCAAAGTCATCCTAATACTTTTCTTCATCTATAACATTTTTTTCTTTATCTTCTATATCAGTTAATATTTCATTAGCTCTAAAATGAAACAATAGTAACATACAAAATAATTCATTATATTTAATAATACCTTTGAATTTCTTTGAAGCTCCAATCACACTTTGTTTCATTCTTTTATACTTGGGTAGTTGCTTCATTGTCTTCTTCATTGACACAAGTTTCTCCTTCTGCTTCAACTTCAGAAACATCAGCATTCTTAGGAATAACCCATTCATCATCAGATTGTAACTCATCAACAAGCAAAGGGTCAATTTTATTCTCAATATTTTTTTGATTCTGCAATTTGAGATGTCTATCTTTTAGTTTTTTGTTAAACATAACATAAACTAGTTTGTTCATTCGATCTGCCGCCAATTGATTTCTTCTCTTTGTATGAATTTGATTGAAGATATTTCAATTATGCTCGCATGCAGAAGCCGAACACGTTAGGTTAAGAATTTTAATTGCAAAAGCTTTCAATTCAGGAACATCATCTCCAAACTGAGCTCACCAACGTTCTACATGAAGATAAACATAGTATTTTATGTATATTGGTTGAAGTAGAAGACTTGAACATAAATATTAACATTAAAATTATAAATACATAAACTATAAACAATATTTTGTAGCATGCTTGTGTTGCTCTAAATCCAAACATTCACTTTTTCAAATAAAAATCCTCAAATTGATCATTCACTTTGAGGTAGTTTTCTTCAGAAATGAATCTGTCCATACATGCATACAAACCAGTTTTAACCTCTTTGTTAACATGAAAATCCTTATCATAATGAAATTGGGTGTTTAAATAATACGCAGCAGCATGTAAGTATTGGTGTAATTGTCGATCCAATTTTCATCTATAATATCACATATTTTTTTATAGGCACTTTCTTGACCTCCCAATTCTTTTGCAATGTCTTCTTTAGTCCTATTCATTGCTTCATAAATAAATCTCATAGCCGAGGACCCTCTCACCATCAACCATTCTAAGCACATTTACTAATAGTCATGTTGTCTTCAAAGCATAATTTGTACTGCGCCAAAATGAATCGTCTTTCATAACAATCTTTTTAACTTGTTTGCCCATAAACTTTTATCCCACTCTTCAGAAACAAATATTGCTTCCAAAGGTTGTCTTTACTCCTTGAATCTCTGCAATATTAAATATACAATAGCAAATCTTGTAACAGTAGGTCTAATAATTTCTTTGTCAGTGAATTTTCTCATCAAGCTGAGTACCCAAGAATGATTGTATATAAACTTACTAACGTATTTGGCCTTCAATATGGTTGATTTATGTTGAGGCAACTGTCCCAACCTCTCAAGCATCAAGTCAATACAATGTGCAGCACAAGGAGTCCAGTAAAGGTGAGGCCTCTTCTCCATTAACATTCTTCCTGCAGCTTTGTATGCACTTGCATTATCAGTAACAACTTGTACTACTAAGGCATCTCCCACTTCCTTCACAACTTCATCCAATATTTCAAATAATAATTGTGCATCCTTTACAAAGCTTGAAGCATCTACTGATTTGAGAAAAACTATTCCATATGGATTGTTGACCAAGAAATTAATGATATTTCTGTGTCGAATATCTGACCAACCATCTGACATTATTGTCGCTCCTGTCTCAATCCAAGTCTTCTTAATATCATCCACCATTTTTGAAGTTGTCTTAACCTCCTCATTCAGCATCCAAGTCCTCAGCTCATACATGCTTGGAAGTTGTAGTCCTCTTCCATAGCTTCCAACGGATCATAACATATTGATCCATGACGGACTCCTAACAACATTAAATGGAATCCCATTTTCATAGATGAATCTGGCGATATCCAAACAAACTCTGTTCCTGAGTTCTTTTGTAGCTGTAGGAGGCTGAAGATCCTGAGTATTTATGTTATCCTTGTCATCAATATTTATCATAAATCTATCAATAGGACCCCGAGTACCTCAATTAGAAGAAACTAGATGGCTTCCACTACTGGAACTTTCATGCTGTGATCCATAGTAAGAAGAGTTTCCTATCATCTCTTACATATTTTTTTGTGTGACCTCCTTTGTGGTGGCAAATTTCTTTAAATAATCTGTACATTCCTTTTTTATTTCATCAGTTACTTTTGCACATGGTCCCACATTGTTATGAGTGCAGGCTAGATGATCCTTCAATCTCTTGACGTCACCAGTTATGCGTTTCTCATAGAAATTACATTTCATATAAACATATCCCTTTTTTGCAACTTCGCCCGACACTTCAACTTGAGTTTCATATTTTCATACAGGATATTTCCTTGTGCCACTAGTCATGCTAATAATTTATAGAAATAAATAATCAACATCAAATAGGAAAGATTTTAATAATTATTTGTACTACCAATAATAAGACAACATGAATACAACAATATACCGGTCTGCCGGGGGTCCAAGGGGGTGCTGCCCCTTGGCGGGGTTCGACTTGCCCGATCAGGTCGCGGGGTCAAGGGGCAGCGCCCCTGCGGGGGTTGTATATGCTCAATACTGAGCGGTACCGAGCATGTATCGCTCGGTACCACTAGGTACACGCTCGGTACCGAGCCAGTATCGCTCGGTACCGAGCATATACTGCTCGGTACCGAGCGTGTACCTAGTGGTACCGAGCATGTACCGCTCAGTACTGAGCATATACTTGCTCGGTATCGAGCATGTATCTAGCGATACCGAGCATGTTCCTAGCGGTACCGAGCATGTAGCTGCTCGGTACCGAGCATGTACTGAGCGGATGAATGAAAGATGGCCGAATCAGAAGTTATTCAAGCTTTCTTACTGCACGTCAAAGTCAAGGCCCACAACACCGCTCACCTGCTCTTCCAACCTAACCGAGGCCTGAACGTCTCCTGCACTCACAACTTTGGCTTTGTTTTCTTTTTTCGAAATCGTTATTGCTTTCGGCTTCGTTTCCTGCGTCGTCTCCTTCCAACTTCATCTCCTGCACTCACGGCTTCATCTCCTTCCCTCACGGCTTCGTCTCTTTCCCTCACGGCTTTGCCTCCAGTTTGCCTTTCAATTCTCATAGGAAGCCCTAATCCTATACGTGAATACGCGAACACGAATCGGCTGCGTCGTATTTATATATATACCAAAGAAAAAATTTCAAGGCGGTGCCTCGTACTGCCTCGAGGCGTTACGCTCTGATGCGTACGCCTCGTGCGAAAAAATCGTAGGCTTCGCTGCATGGTTCGAGGCGTAAGTCCAGATACGCATGACTTTCGCCTCGACTTGAGGCGCGACTCAATGCGGATGCCTCGTCCGCTTTTTTAAAGGTTGGTCTTATTAGAAAGTTCTCTTATTAACGAGAGAGATAATTAACTATAGGGGCTTGTGTTATGGAAAACTTTGAATTAGATCATTAAGTTCTTGTAAAATTAGAGAGAAATATGTAGATAGTGTCTTATCCGATATTTTTTTTTTTTAAAGTTTAACCCAAGTGTTGAAATTGTGCAATTAGGTATTGAGACATTTTATTTTTATGAGGCATGGTGTTGGCCTCAAGACATTTTGAGGCATAAGCTTTAGAATTAAACTATTAAATTAATTTAAAAAAAAAACATGCAACATCAAAGTAAGATATTAAATTATGATCATAAAAAGCCAAAGGCTAGCAAAAGTCATAAAATGCAACTCCCTTCACTAAATAAAGTCTTTCTCACTTTCAGTTCAATATAAACAAGTAGTTTAATATTATAATTTGTGAATTTTAAAATTTCCTATGGGATCTTCATTAAAATTATCATTATAGTTAATTGGTTTTTTGCCCCCCTCTTATTAAAACCAAGGAAATGGGGTTCCAACTATAAGAGGAGAGTCGTTGGAGTATAAGTAGTTGTGGCAAAGTATTGACCTATATATAGCAGGATTGTGTATGAGTGTAAGGGTTCTATGGCATGAAGTTGAGAGTTTGAGGTCGTGTGGTTCTTCTCAAATTTGGTTTAATTATATATTGTTAATATATTTAATTATATATATAAATTGTAAATTTAAATTTTAAAATTACTTAAATCCTAAATTTCGATTCTTACGCCTCTTCAAAATTGTGTTAACATTGCGCCGACAATTGAGGCGTAAGCCTCATTTGGTAAGCTTGAGGAGTACGTCTCATTTCCTTTTTTTTTTTTTTTTTAAATGTGTTTAGGGGAGGCTCTAATTGTACAAAATTTTAAATCAGAATTTAACCTCAAACCACTCATTTATTAATTAAAAGAGTTGGGCGGGAATTTTTAGTGCTCACACTTTGACTAACTACGCAATCAGATTAAATTATTAGTTATCTTATCAGGTTTGATTATCGATAATAAAATCATCATCCTTATTAGTTGACTAGATGACCATGATGAAAGAACAAATAGTCATAATGATGGCTTCCACCACATATAATATCAAAGAAAAAGACCAAAATGGTCCATTAAATCTTTATGAAAGACCAAAATGGTCTCCAGCTATATTAAATAAGCATTTTGGTCCTTCAACTATTTAAGGATGAACTAAAATAAATAGTCTTACATGGGACTATTTTGGTTCCTTTTTAAAGACTTGAGGGACCAAAATGATCCTTTAATATAGTTGATGATTATTTTGGCTCTTTATAAAAGCCTTACATTTATTAATCAAGTTGAGGACTTTAGATGCCAGATGAGTGGAGAATGAGTGTGTTGATTCCTATTTTTAAGAATAAAGGTGATGCACAAGATTGTGCGAATTATAGAGGAATTAAGTTAATGTGTCATACTTTAAAACTATGGGAGCGAGTTATGGAGCATAGGTTGACTATGAAAGCCATATATTTACTAAGAGGTTTGATGGAGAAATATAGAGAAAATAAGGAGGATCTACATATGATATTTATTGATTTAGAAAATGCATATGATAAAGTTCCAAGAGAAGTGCTATGGAGAGTTCTTGAGTTAATAACGCTTATATTCAAATCATTAAAGATATATATGCAGGAGCTATTACTTGTGTTCAAACACAAGGTGGTTTGACCAAGTATTTCCATATTTCAGTTGGGTTACATCAAGGATTAGCCTTAAGCCCATATCTTTTTGCTTTAGTCATGGATGTTCTCACTAGACATTTGCTAGAGGATGTACCTTGGTGTATGCTTTTTGCTGATGATATTCTTCTTGTTGATAAAACTAGAGAGGGGGTTGAAGGTAAACTTGAATTATAGAGGTCAACTTTAGAGTCTAAATGTTTTCGCTTCAGTAGATCTAAAATGGAATATATGGAGTGTAATTTTAGTAGTAATAGACCTAGTGAGGGGATTGTGACTTTGGGCGATCAAGTCATTAATAAGAGTACATGTTTTAGATATCTTGGATCTATTGTTCAGAGTGATAGTGAAATAGATGAGGATATTATCAGCAGAATTCAAGTTTGATGGTTGAAGTGGAGGAATGAGGAATGCATCGGGCTTGCTGTGTGATAGAAAAGTACCCCTCAAACTTAAGGGAAAATTCTATAAGATGGTGGTGAGGCCTGCAATACTTTATGGTGCTGAATGTTGGCCATTAAAAGAGAAGCATAATACTAAGTTAAGTGTGACAGAGATGAGGATACTCAGGTGGATTAGTGGCTTTACCCTTAGAGATAGGATACGAAATGAGCATATATGTGAAAATGTTGGAGTAGCTCCAGTAGAATATAAGATTAGAGAGAGTAGCCTTAGATGGTTTGTTCACATAAAACGGCGGCCTTCTGATGACCCAGTTAGGAGAGTAGAGGTATTAGATTTGTCTTATGTTAAGAAAGACAGAGGCAGACCTAAAAAGACTTGGTTAGAAAATAATAGGAATGACCTTTCTTTATTAGATTTAAACGAGAATTTGACTTTTAATAGGACATAATGGAGGAAAAGGATTCATGTAGCCGACCCCACGTAGTGGGATAAAAGCTTGATGTTGTTGCTGTATAAAAAGTTAAGAGACCATTTTAATCCGTTTTCCTATAATATCTATCCCACTAGTGCCCATCTACACAAAAGTTGAGCCATCCACTAGAAGACAAATACTGGTAAAAGAGAATTCATTAATAAGGAGAGAAACTAAGAAAATACAGAAGGAGAAAATGATCTATCTTTTTAGGTAGAGGCAAAGTTGAAGTTTCCTTACTACAATAAGGTAATATTTAATCGATTTGAGCTTTTAGAAACATACAGCATGGTTTACAATAGCATTTGCATGTTTGAAGTTATCCTCACATGCTATAGTGCAGCGGAATTCACAATCTAAAATTTATGATCTATTAACATTGGTATGACCAGAGTTCCAAAGATAGTGGAAAGCTTAATTCTATTCTATTGGATATTATGAAGAAATGACAAACGTTTAAGAAGTATAACATTCCAAATGTGAATGCACAATAAAATTATGAAGATAGTATACTATTTTTAAAATTTTGTTGATGAAAAATTTTTGTTTAGAAATATGTCGTAGGCTTTATGGAACTCTTCACACAGAGTCGAAGCCTTTTTAAGTTGTTAGCATCTTTGAAACTTGCAAAAAAGCTATAACACTTAAGGAATGGCAATGGTTCTTTTCATCAAACAAAAGCTTAATTTGCTACCATGAAGAAGTTGAAAATAATTGATGGTTGAACTATAGTGAAACAATAAAATTTTAACCTTGTCACTGTTGTAAAAAACTAGAAAATAAAGTCTAACATTATTGGAGTTAATATTTAGAGTAGAAGCCAAAATTGGAGGACAAGAAGAAAAAGACTCACTACCATAGAAGTTGAAGTAGGAGTGACAAAAATATATCTTGCATTGGGGCTTGATGGCATGCTCATGCTGTTAAGGAAGTTAAGGGGGATTTTTTTCACCTTAAGCTTCAGTTGATATCTCACTAATAAACGTTATTTATGTAAATGTAGTGAAATGGACATCTTATTTGAAGATTTGTTTAAGAAATTGGGACTATTTTTGGATGCATTCAATGTAATATTTAATTGTTCATATTTATGGGATAGGGAGACTCTCTTTCGGATAAGTTGAAAAAAATTCGTGCTTATAAATAAGGGTGTTAGGGTTGGTGAGATAGGTTTGGGTCTAATCAGAAATTGACTCGACCTAAATTTGCTTCACTTGAACTGGACCCATTTATTAATTAGGAAAAAAAATTGATCTAAACTTGACTAGATCAAAACTTGTCTTATCCAAGCCCAAGCCTTTTAACATGTTTATTGTATGGATCATGTATTTTTTTTGGATTAACATGACTTGTTTAACTTGAACAAAACCATTTATCTCAAAATTACTCATGTAACCCATACCTAAACTGTTTTACTACAATTCGAATAGTATTTGGATTTGCATGTCAATCCAAACCTGGATTTATAGGTCAACCTTAACTCGACACAAAATTTTATCAGACCATAATTTCATACCCGAACTAGGATTTTTCATGCCATGTCGATGTTGGGTTGCTGTGTGGGTCATTCTTTGACACTCCTACTTGTAAAGGGAAAAAAGAGTAAAGTTAGTTGATCTAAGTTTTCATGCTCAGAGGAGACATAAAAGACCTCAGGCTAGAGGATTCTCGCAAGTGGTCAATATCTCTTGTTGATGTAAAGCATCAGAAGCACCTTCCTATTTATTGATTTGCATCAGAAAAGGATAATGAACCATCTTAGCTACGTAGAGAAGCTCATGATTGCAGGAAGAAAGAACATTTCCTAGAGACAAAAGAAGGAAAGCTCTCATTTTGGAGGAATAAATGCCAAAAATGGGGAGCTATGATCCAAGAAGGTCTAAAAAATATTTGCATGATCGATCTGGAAAGGTTTGATTTGCATATATGATTTGAGTGAGGACTTAATTTTAGAAGTTCAATTTAGAATTTCAAATATGGAGTAGATAGAAAAATTAATTGGAGAGAATCATGCTTGCGAACCCAAATTCTCTCGATAAATTATCATATTTATCTTTAGGCCGACCACCTTTTGAGGGAATTTAAGGGTAGTAGCACTTTGAAGGGATAGTCTCTATCTTCTTGCTTCATTTGAATTTGAATAGATTTTTAGATATTTCTTTGTTGTCTATAAATTTAAATCTGTTTTTAATCTAAAATCAAGTTTATATTGAATGAAGTATGAATTTTCACTAAATACTAGTCTCCCCTTATCCTTTTAGTTTCTGCAATCCAATTTACTATAGCAGCCGCAACTCCTACAAGTACTGGCCTTCACCCCCCGTAAACTTTTTCATACACTTGTACAATTGCCATTTGTTCTGTGTTTTGTTAAAAACACCAAGGTTACTCACTGTTTAGATCCAGAAACAATGAGAAACTGTTACCCTCAAGATATTCTATTGAAAATCTAATTCACTTGTCAAAAGCTGTCCTAAATGAAGCTTTAATCTCTGCATGCAACAGCCATTGTTATTTTTTGTACCTTGTATTTTCATTTATTCTTTTATAAGGTCTATTCTTTAATTAAGGGGATATTTTTTTCATTTTGATCAAATCATTGGTTAACAGAGCAGAAGAGCTTGTTGTCCAAAATTGGAGGCTATAAGGAATGCTACTGCTGATGTTGTAAGTTTCAGTGGTTTGGAAGCTATATTAGTGTTTCACTTTAATATATCAGTTAGATGCTATGTCATATTTAATGGAACCAAATGCCTTGTTCAAACAAGTATGTATTTTTTTTAGTTTATTGCCTTAAAAATGCCTCCATTACAAGATGATGGAATAGTGTGGTGATAATTCTCATTGATTGAAGTTTCTTTATTATTATTAATTTTTTGAATATTTTGATTAGTGCAAGTTGAGGCACTATTATGAAGTTTTAACTCTTTCTCTTCCAGTTGGTAAGACATCTTATTTTACTAGCAACGACCAAGGAAATAGTACCATCAAAATGTTTTCTGTAAATTTAGTGTTAGCACACGGAATTATGAATAATAGTTTATATTACTGGTGGTTAAAAGTTTTAACCCATGATGGATAGTTAAAAGAATATGTTGGTGCATAGTTGATGCATGATAGCTTTGGTTTAGATTTCTTTTCTGCATTATTTTCTGTAAAATTGTCCTTTTTGGATAATTATTAGGGTACTTTTGAGTATAAAATTGATTTTATCTATTAACCTTGTTCTATAAGGGAGTTGTAATAAACCTTTGATTGAATGAATGAAATTATGGCTGAATGCTTTTTTTTTTCTCTCTTATAAATTCTCGTTCTTCTTTCCCGTCCACTGTTACTTCTTATCTCTTCTCTTCTCTTCCTCTTCTCTTATCCCCATGTCTCTATACTCTACTCATCATCACTTTGGTATCAGTGCCAAACAAATTCATCATTCATGGTCGCATACCTGTCTCTTGCTTGAAAAAATAATCTCCTGTTTCATGTCCTTCTTCACTATGGCTATGCTACTGCACATACAAAACGTTTGGTTCACTGTGTTTTTGATTCAACTGTTGGCCTTGTTGCTAAAACGATGTTGACTGCAAGATAAATCTTCAGAAACAACCTAATATGCGGTTGCCCATCCTGTCCCAGATCTCGCTCTGGCTATCTTTTTGTAATTTCTCATTGCCAGATTCTGCTTAAAGCAATCTTTACCCTCATTTATTATTTGAGGCCTTTTATTCTCAATCTGCATTCAATTTTCCTTGTTAATAATTACATATTATTTAACTTTGTTGCTTTTTTTTTTAAATATTTGCTTCATGATTTCCAATACGTTAATCAGAAGAAAAGAGAAACTATTGTCTTTTTTTAGAAACATTTTCATGTGGTCCTCTTCACAGAAGTATTATTAAAAGAGATAAAAAGTGTTGAAAATGAAATATGCCAATGAGAAATCAACCTACTCCTACAATTAATTATGGTATCAACATTTTCTTAAAATAATAGTAGGTAGTTTGATTATTTCCTGTCAATTTAATAAATCTGAAGATTTCTTTTCTGGGTTTTGTTAATGTTCTAGAGGGTTTATGAAAGATTCTTCAACTATTATTGGTAATTTTTGGTATTTCTCTCCTTCATCTCTTCATCCTAGGAAGTATTTCTTATTTGTCTCTCTACCGTGGGATGAATTTCCCAATTTTTCACCTTATGATAAATATTGTAAAATGTTAGTATAGTTGGTGACCATTTGCTTCATTATCAGTATTTCAACTTCTTGGAGTAGATTTTTCTCATCTCTGATGAAATTATGGAGGATTGATTAGTTTCAAATTGATTTTCAATTTTTATTTTATGTAAAATTATTCTTTGGACCATTTTTATGGTAGTTTGGATAGGAAAGATTTAAATTTAGATTGATCTTATTTAGTTATCTCCATTTCTTTAAACATGGAATTCTACTTTGTGATAAATCATTGGTTGAATGAATGAAATTATGATTTGAATGCTACCTGCTATGATCCCTTATGTTCTCATTCCTTTTTCCCTTCTATTGTTGCTTTTTCCAATTTTTTCCTCTTTCTTTACTCCCCTATTCTTTTTCTCTCTCCTATGGGCTTCGAAAATTTCACACCCACGGCCTCTCCATGCCAGCTCTTTTCTATTTGTTTGTTCAAGTCGGCAAGAAGAGTTTTAACGAGTTTAGGTTCTAGGATAAATTTTCAGAAGGCATATTAGGTTTGTAGATGAGACAGTACCCAGAGATTTCACCCTCGTTTTGCGAGGACTTTATAATTTGAGTTCTAATGTTTTATAGGCACAAGCCCCTATAATTAATTACCCCTCCCGATAATGAGAGAGAACTTTCGATTAAGGCTAGTCGTAAGATAGGTTACATAGGTTGCAAACCCAACGTATAATAGCAATAGTTTTAGAGTTTGAATTTAGTTTTGGATTTTATAGTTTATAATTTTTAAATTTATCACTAGATACTTAAAATAGGTGATGGGGGAAATGAAGACAAGCCCGATCAAGAACCCATGGTTCCGTCATCCCGGGTTGTCATGGTTAGAAGAGGTAGTCGACCCAACCTAACAAAAGATACCTTATCGGCAGCCATGGATACCTTGTAGACCTAGGGTGGTGTTTGTCTAATGGGATAGATCTGAATCCACCTTTACTGACAAAAGGCTTATGCCTACGAACATACCCTATGATTCATTAATCAGGTGTTAGATGCCATTAGGGAACATACGGGCTTTCATCGTGATCGTAATTATAGTGTCATTTTGCGGCAAAATCATTCAATCAGAGGGCACGTACCGAGTCCCTGCTAACAAGGGATTATTTGAGGATGAATCTTAGTGATACACCTGACATGACATTCACTCTTTGTGAGTTGAGGTTAATTTCAAAGTTACCACCCTCGACAAACGATTGCGGAAGGTGGATGATTTTAGTTTTAAGTTTTTAGGTATTAGATTTCACTTTAAGGATTTATAATTATAATGTGAGATTTTATACTTACTGGTTTTGAGATTTAACTCATTCGGTTGAGATTAGCTATCAACATGGCCATCATTGGGGATAACATAATTGTCATTTGAAAAAAAAATTTAGGAGATATCTTTTAATTCAAGTCAGGTCGACTCTAGTCCTTTCAAAGAGGAGGATGAAACTGGAGTATTTGACCTGCGCAACATTCTTGGACCGTTAGATTTATGAATCCAATGTGAGGATTGAAGCATATGCAAGATTTATTTTCAAGTGTATTTTTAGTATTATCGTAAAGATATAGCCTTCTGTTCGCTTTTACAAGTAGGTTGCGGATCCGGTGGCTATTTTTACACATATGCTTGCAGGTAAATATTTCATACTGTATTTGGATTGTCATATTTTTAGCATACAGGGATGTTGTTCGACTTTCATGTTTCATAACAACTGTTGTTTCATAGTTTCTCGTAGATTGCATAACCACTTCATTTAGGGAACCCCACCTTTTCACAATCATTTTACAACACAGATTTCATCTATGTAGATATAGTATATTATAGTTTCAGTTGAATTGTATGAAACACCATGAAATTTTTTGAAGCGTTTTCCATTAGAGATCACATTTCACCGATGTTTAATCCCTGATATTTTGATCCTCTCTCTTCTCCTCCTAATGCATCCCCACCATACTCATCTCCTAAAATATATTGATGGGTACCATGCGCATTATTATCACATCAACGCCATTACTAACTTAACAATTGAGATCTCATGTATCTTTCAAGGATTCATAAATGATTTTGGAGGAGCTATCACAACTATCATGAAATGCTTCTTGAGAACCAAGATTCCCATTTTTTCAGAAGAGAATTGTTTAAAGCTAGAGAATGCTAATGTGGAATATCATGTTCATAATATTCATCATCATGCCAAACTCTAGATTTCTTGTAACTAGGCCACACTATATTTAACTTGAGAATTATACATATTGAGTGATTTATGTATAGTGAGGTGCTATTGAATATGTTTCATGTTTTTTTAAGCCTTCATTATGCATTTGAGTCACTCCGGGTTATGAATCATGTTGGCTCTTGATATTCTTGAGGAGTTATTAAGTTATGTCATTCAATTCAATATATTTTGAATATATATATATATATATATATATATATATATATATATATATATATATATATATATATATATATATATATATATGGCAATGCCATTTGAAATTCAAGCTTTTTTATGCTTTACAATGATTTTAAAAAATACAAACTATTTCATTAACCGTGGAAAATCTCATATTGATAAGTTGAATATAGTATATGAAGACAAGCCACGTTAGAAAAATCATTGACAATGTTTCTTTTCATAGACCCTTTTTTATTATCTTTAAATGATTTTTTTTTTACATTTTTTATCATTTAAAATGACAATTTTTATTGAAATTAATTATGTTGTGGGTTCTTTATTTCTTTCAAAATTTCAGCAGTTTTCCGACGTCCCCTCCACATTAGGAGAGGTTAGGGAGGGCACATGCTTTTTTGAATCAACTTAGTCGGATCAAATCAACGACAAGGACTTCTGGGGAGCGAATTGGCCATGGAATCGGTCTTCGAGCCTTCTATCCACTCGGCCGGATCAAATCGACGGCCGAGGGCTTCGGGGGATCGAATCAACCCAGGGATATCTCCGGTCTTCTCTTGTCGTGGTACCTATTGTGTGTGTGTGTGTATAAAGAGAGAGAGAGAGAGAGAGAGAGAGAGAGAGAGAGAGAGAGAGAGAGAGAGAGAGAGAGAGAGAGAGAGAGAGAGACGGAGTCTGGCGTAGGGCACGACTACTATTTGTTGGTCGAAGGCGGATCGGCTAGGTCAGCACTGGGATTGTGGTCAGAGATGGACTGTGAGCGGATGGTCGGAGTCGTGTACGGCAGTCGGAGGCAAAGCTGACGGGCTTCGGCGGGTTCGATAGTGCAAATGGAGGTGAGTTTGGGGTTTGGTTTGGTCCTTTGCGTACGAGATTGGGAGGGCGTAAGGCTCGGAGGGTTGTGTCAGATGTAACTATGTAACGGATGGGGATCACGTGCGTCTGTAGGACTTTAGCTGGATGGGAGGAAGCAGACGAGTTTAGCAGTGCAGGAGGTCGGATCAGTGTCTCTTTGTGCAGTGTTGAGAGAAAACCATGAATTTTTTTGGGCCTCTTCTTGCTAATGAACTGAATGGCCAGGGACGGAGCAATTCTACGTATCTTAGCTGAGATGAGTCGTGTTAGGAACGGTTATGAGAGTAATGGGGTACTGGGAACGGTTGAAGTCTATGGTCAACATCTCCTTTTATCTTGTCTTTAATATTTGCTAATAATTTCTCTTTATGCATGGTTTCAAGCTTTTTGGGTAATAAAAGTGTTTGTAGGTTGATTTATTGAGACCAACTTTGTCTCTTAGTGATCCAGATTCTTAACAAATGGTATCGGTGCCATGATTTCCCTCGGGCTTGAGTGATCCATACAATGTGGCTCTCTTTGCGTCCCATGTCTGAGCAAAGCAAATCATTCTACGTGCATTTGTGGAGTGTATTTGTTGATGTGTTTGTTTCTTTGATGCATACTATTAGATTTATACCAAAGTATTTTATTTAGTAGCTATTTAGTTTGATGAAAAGTGAGTTTGAATTATTCAAAATGTAGGGGTTTTAGAATTTTGATATTTGGCTTGATGAAAAGTAACAAGAGCAAAATTTTGGTGAATTTCAAATTCACTATGAAGTTCATTTTTGATAAATTCAAAGCTCTCCTGTTTTGGATCAAATTTCAAAATACACCGTAAGCTAGCACCGCCCCTGCTGCTGTGTGCCACTGTCAACCGCTACTATCAATGAGCTTTGCACTGTATTTTTTTTCTAGCCAAATAGAAAAATAATCAACTCTATTTGTTTTAGATTCATCCAAACAACTCCAAATATTTCAAATACGTTGCATCCTTTTTTATATTATATTTTAGTTTACTCTGCATTTTTATCAAACCAAACTGTCCTTTAATGGGAACTGATTTCAAATATGGAAAACTCTGTTGTGACTGGGAAGATTTTTTTTGTTACTTGAGATAATTCGGTTTAGGTTGTTTGACATTTGATAGTCATGGTCAGTTTAGATAATTTGGTTTAGGTTGGTTGACATTTTATATTTATGGTCACTTAATTCTAATAATTGTCTCTCCCTCAGTTGCTTAAGCTTTTTAATAGAAGTTGTTTGTCTGCGTGTAATGAAACCAGTTTACTTTCTGAGTATTGCTCCATAAAAATGTAGCACATTTCCGTTGAAGTTTTTTATATTGTTTGTTTGCTTCTTTCTTATAGAGATTTACTTAAAAAGTCTTTCCGCCTCTGAATTTCATGCTGAAATCTGTAAATTCTGCACATAAAGCATTATCATCTCGCAATTGAAAGCTGTAGTTAGCTATATCGATTATGAAATTTATAAATTGAGTGCTTTTACGAGGGAATTTTTATTTTATTATCCTACTAACATATTGTTCAGCATTATAAAAAACTTTTTCCACTAACCTTTCAGATTATAAATTTAAAGATATAATGCATAAATATGAAAGTATGAATCTATTTCAATTAAAAAAAAAACATGAATATAATAAATAAATTTTGGATGAATGATGTATTATTAGTTCAGCGATCAGAAGCTGTGAGGTTTGGGAGTTGAGTACATCTGAAATCTAAGGGAGAAAAAGGAAGGTGAGAGAGTAGGAAAAAACTACATCTGTTTAGATTTCAATCACTTGAGATGAGAGAGAGAGCTTAGGCAAGGACACCAACACGAGAGATAAAGCTGGAGGTGTGATGAGTGAGTACCCAAAGAAAAATTTGAGAACTTAAGCGGGAAATTAGATAAATGACCAAACTTGATATGTTTGAAAAAAAAGTTGAAGACGACTAGGAGGGTTAATCCATTCAAAGACCAATGATCACAGGTTCATAATAATGTTGGGATCAGAGGATCAAAGGAATAATGGTTGTAGGGATTCTCAAAAGAAAATCCTTGAAGAGGCAGGAGGGACGGAGAGGTCAGTCTTGAATGAGGAGAGCGGGAGTTTTGAAATGTTTTGCTGAATTTAGTCTTGAAATTGAACTTTTAATTCTTAATAGCTGGAGTTTTAAAGTGTTATAAAGTGGTTGAGATCTTACTGAACTTTGAACTCGCATGCTTGTTTTTGGGTATTTTTTCCATTTCATCCTATCAGAAGATGGAATAGTATGTGCTTGGCTACAAATTGCATTTGCTGTAATATCATTTTTGAGCAATTTTCAGGGTAAAATATGTACCTTGCATTATACTAATCACTCATATTTAAGAAGACATTTCTGATTGCGTTACCCAATTGTTTTATTCATTGCATCTTGTTTTCAGCTTACAGGACTACCAAGTGGCCGTGTCATACTATCGTGGAAAGGTGGTAAATACTCCTCAGTAGAAGTTTCTGGTCTTGATATTGGTTGGGGCCAGGTGAAATTATTTGCGCTAATTTGTATTTATTTGTGAAAGAATTATAATCAAACATCAAAATTGCTAATTGCTGATCGATAATATGATTCATATGGACATGAGTGAATCTTGGACATAGAAATTTATGGTGTCTGTCCATTGTTGGTAGTGAGGCAAACTGAATGGTTACAATATATATATATAATACTTATATCAGTTATTCCAGGGTTGTTTCAATATAAAGAAAATTTAAAGGTACTCCCAATAGTATTTGCTTATTTTACCATTCGTGCATGTTTTATTTATTTGAATCCTATATAATTATTTTGTTACTAGAGTAGAGGCAACCTTTTTGTACATTTTTTCTTCTACTTAATGCTTGTGCCTTTTTTGTAGAGAATTCCCTTAAAATTTAATCCGTCTGAAAGTGTATGGCTTCTGGAGAGAGACTTGCCTGTGAGTATGTTTTTATTTTCCCTTTTTAAAATGCAAGGCCATGAAGTACTATTCCAACTGCTTATAGATAAAAACATCTGAACTTGCACCTAGTCGTAGCATCACATTCATGTCTATTTCAGTTACTAATTTAAATTATCTCAAGGAAATGCATTGTTAGGCTTCGTTTGGGATGGCTTTTTTACTGCTTTGTAAAACGGAGTTTTAATACAAAAATAAAAAAAATTTGTACTAAAACTCCGTTTTAGAAAGCAATAAAAAAGCTATCCCAAACGAAGCCTTAGTGTTCTATTATATATTTGTTTGTATATAAACTTGTCAACAGTTTTTCCGCTTCTTGACGAGTGATCCTAATAATGTTTATTAATTTGTAAACTTTAACATTTGCTTTTTTACATAATTGATTTTTATTTGAAGGAACTTGCAAATTGATTTACAAACAAAACAGGAAGATTTTGGTAAAATTTACTCTGAATCCATAACGCTGATCTTGCGCTTTTTACAGGAAGGGCACTATGAGTACAAGTACATAGTAGATGGTGAATGGACCTGTAATACTTCTGAGTTAATGACAAGTCCCCAAGGGGATGGTCATGTCAACAACTATATTCATGTAAGGGATTCTGCCTAATCTATTAAACTCATCAACTTGCTCTATTAAACTCATCTACAGGAATCTCTTCTTCCAAACATCGTTGCAGGTCTCAAGCTCTGATTCTGATAACGAGTCTAAAGCACTGCGAAAGCGTTTGATAGCTGAAGATGATCTCACTTTGGTTGAACGGCAAATGATTCGAGAGTTCCTGGAACAGTAATTGTTGAGTTCTAACACTAAGGCATCGTTTGTAACGGCTTTCCTATTGCTTTTTAAATGAGCTTTCTAGTACAAAAATTTTAATTTTTTACTAGAAATCTACTTTAAGAAGTAGGAAAGCCGTCCCAAACAGAGCCTCCGTTGAAAAAGAAATATGTATGAAATTGACCTCTATATGATATGTTTCATCTCTTAATTTGCCTTTACTCCTGCAGTATAGCAAACCAAGGCATATGAATGTAGAAGTCTGCAGAAGATATTCGCGTGGGGGGATAAATAACGGGAATGTATTGCAGTTTTTCCAAGTAGAGTTTTCCGTAAGGACAACTTCAATAAGGTATGGGTAGCATTATTTTGATGAACTCACAATAAGGAAAAATTTATTATAATCAGCATGTATCATATGTTTTGTTTGCTTACAGTGCATTGATTTTTGTCGGAAGTCTTTGGTATTGCCAATATTTACTGGAAATGTCTTAAATATCAGTCATGGGGCTCTCCTTTGTGCTGATACGCAGATCTTTTAAAATTTTGGTGTTGTTAAAAACTCAAGTAAACAATTAATTCTAGTCACATATTAAATTAAACAAAAAGTATGTAACATCCCCAAATTCTTAACTATCGAAGTATTGTTTGGTTTGGCCTAATGGTCGCACAGTTTTGCCCCGTTGGTGTAATTTTCTAGGAGATTGCTCCTACATGAGCATGTTTAATTTTGGAGTTTTTTTTTTTTATGAAATTCTTTGTAATAATACAAGCTCTTAACTATTGAGGTATTGTCCATTTTAACATAATGACGTCACGGTTTGATACATCTTTCTCACTATTTTCGATCTAAAGCAACTTTTTAGTACAAGAATTTCGAATTCAAAAAATTTTGTACTAAAAATCAGTTTTAGAAAAAAGTAAAAAAATTGTCACAAATGAAGGCTTACACTCTTAATAATAGCTTATTATTTGAAATTTAATTAGAATTGAAAATAAGTATCATGTGGCCGCACATGCCTTCTTTCTCCTCATTTCCTACCTTATATTATATAAACCTGATATTATGTTCAAAAAGCCTTTCAAGCTAACTCTCCTAATTAGCATTTCTATAGTTTCACTATGCATTTATAATACCACCCTCTCAAGACATTAATTATGGGCCCCATCTTTAAGACCTCTTATTTGAAATAAATTGAATGAATGAGAGCTTATATTGCATAAATACACCTAAAATTAGATTTTTATTATGAGGATTTCAAAATAATCTTAAATTTTAAAACTAATATAAAATTAATTGGAGATATATTATTAGAATGTGTAATCAAAGTAGATTTGAAATTGATTTGATATATAAAAAACTAAATATATTTTTTAACAAAAAAAAATTAAAGATATAAATAAGTAACAACACTTTTAAATATTAAAATAAAATAAGTTAACAAATGATAAGTAGTGAAAGTAAAAAAAAAAAAAGGATTAAGATATCCCAATCAAACATTTTGATAGGATGATATTTAGGCTTCGTTTGGGACGACATTTTTTAATGTTTCTTAAAGCAGCTCTTTAGTAAAAAAATTTAAATTTTAAACTAGAAAGCTGTTTTAAGAAGCAATAAAAAAGCTAATTATTTGGCCCCTCCTAGAAAGCCAGTGGATGAGCTTGTAGATCCCCATCTTCTACTTGGTGGGGATGACTTTGTGGTGGAGTTGTTTATTAGCCCTCTTAGTATTTGTATTATTGCTAAGTGACCTATTTAGCGTGGGTTTCTTGATATTTTGATGTACTATTTATATTTGATTGATGGGTATGAAATTGTTTATAGTTTTCCCTTACGTGAGTTAGATGAGTTATAGATAGGTGATCATGCATAAGAATTGAAAGGAGAAGAGATGGAGCAATTGACTGAAGGTTCAATGAGAGCACCAACTGATACAAAACCATGCAAGACATGCTCATTATGCTAGAGAGCATGAGAACTTGAAAAAAAAATGGAAGATTCGGGGGGGGGGGGGGGGGGGGGGGGGGGGGGGGGAGGTTTGGAAATTATAAGAGACAGATTTTAATTCATTACTTCAAGTATGCCCTAATATTTGCAAATGAAAAGTATTCAAAGACATGTTGAAGTTAGAGTGAGTAGTTAATTCTCTTATTTCCTCGGATTCTTAGAAAGGACACATCACTCAACAATGACCATTTTCATCTCTTCTGTGATTGCTTGTCATGTCTTGAATATCTTGTAGTGCTTGCACATTATTTTTATTCATTGTTCGTTTATTTGTCTTGTATCGTTTCTCTTGTTCATTATTTATGTTAAATTAAAACATACATCATTGCACGTACAATTATGCTCTTTGACTTGAAGAACTTTAAATAATGCAGGGATATGGAATAACCAAAAATAGAGAATAATGATTCATATATTTGGTAGTTAAAAAAAAAAAAAGACTTATTTGAGATGTTGCATTTAAGATATCAAGGAGCAATGCATCAATTGTGATCTTTTAATGATTTTCACAAAGTTTTCTTAGGGATGTAAGGGTGTAGAGTTGAGCTTGAGTTACTCTTGGAGTGAAATTGATTTATTAATCAAGTTTCGAGTTGAATTCTATGAGTTTGAGTTTCCTCACAAGCCGATATTTATTATGAAAGAGAGAAAATGGGTCTAATTTAAGTCATTTTTTAATAAATGATAAAAAAATAAGACATTAAAAGAGAGATAATAAAAAATGTTTGATTTGAAAAAGTGAGATATAATTTTTACATATTTTTAATAATTCTATACTTAAATTCTTAAATATTAATATATTTTATATTAATATTCAAGTCAGATCGATCTTAAATTTGACTCATTAGCTCATTGAGCTAGGCCATTTATCAAGCCAACTCCAAACTGACTCAAGAGTGACACGACTCACTTCAAAAACTTCTTTGTTCCTATTCATTCACCATTACAATAGAGATTATTTCGCTTAGAAAGAAGAAAAATTCATTAGATATGCATTAAGGATTGATAACCTATAAGAATAAAATATGTAAACTCGATGAACATTTCCAATCCTTAATGGGAATTCTATAAAGAATTTGTTCCATGATTTTAGCATAATTAAGCTAACGAGCATTTCTATGCCATTTATTTTTTTTATTGGGAAAATACTTTGTGCTATTTTTATATGAGTTATGTGAGAGTTGATTTATTTGGTCCTTATTATTGTGGTTATTATCCAATATTAGAGAGTGTGAATTCCTTGAGCTTTCATGCTTTGAGGAGCTTATCAACAAGTTTGTGAAGATAGTGGAAAACTTTTATAACGTGGTCCTGATATTTGTTAACTGTATAATATGTTGGATGATGAGTTTGAGGTTGTGTGTATTGTGAAGAAGACTGATAAAAGAACTCATTTTCTTTGATTGCATACACCAACTCTATATTTGGTATTGATAAAGAAGTTTATGTAGGATATTTATTGATTGCTGTTGACTTTCTTATACTTAGAGACTGATGTGCTGGGGGATGACATCATTAATTTCATCATACATGGTGACACCGGTGTTTATCTTTTAGTTTAATTTTATCATCTGTCAAGTTGAAGCTGATATGATGCCTATTTTGTCAAAGTTAATGATGTTGCTAGAAGTCTCTAATGACTAGAATGTTGAGTTGTTGAGGTTGAAATTTGAACACTATTCTAATAGCCATCATTAATATAACTATCAATAATTTGAAATTTCAACACTATTCTAAAGGAGTTTTTGTAGAATATTTCATGATGAATAAGAAATCATGTAAGAATAGACCAAACTAAAGAGAAAGGAAATCATGTAAGAATAGACCAAACTAAAGAGAAAGAAAAGAGAGAAAAAATTAAGAGTAAGAAATTTTAGAATTTCACTATATTGGTAAAAAGTACAAGAATGACATAAATGATTGAATATATAAATTTATCCTCAAACCCTTAATTTATAATTCTCAAAATTTGATCTTTTTGAATTGAATCATATATGCTCTCTAACATTAAATTAGCAATAAAAAAGAGCTCAAATTATTTGCAAAATGAGAGTTTGCCATCCAATCGAATGCTAAACGAGTGTGTATCGTCCGTCCGTCAGCAGCTCCACCCAAACGTGAATATCAGTGGCATTCTCGCGATTTGAAAAAAATTTCGCCAATTTCGACATCACACTGTTCACTAACTCATTTTTTTTTTGAAAATTCAAAAAAATTGATAAAAGTAAAGACATGATTAAAAATAAATATAAACAAAGAGATGAGAAGGAATATACAAGGAATATATATATATATATATATATTTATGTTAAAAAATAGAGTTCGATTGGAGATGAACTACTCTTTGATTTGATTATTAATATATTCTAAAGTGAAAAATGAATTTTTTAGTTGGAGATGTCCTAAGATAATATTAAAGCAATATATCCCAAAATAGAACAAATTATTAAAATTCACTCAGAAGCATTTGGGAAAAAAAAATGAGAAATTGGATTTCATGAAAGCCAATTGCTTAGATAATAAACATATCAACACGATCAAAATCACACTTCTTCATATGTTTTCAAATACAAAGTGATCTCATACAATCTAAGATAAAACAAAATATGCACATTACTGTAGACATTAATGCATAATTTTAAAAGGTAAAATATAAAAAAAAAAATCACTCACAAATCACAACACAAGCAAAAAAATAAGTAAAGAAAATAATTTTTTTAATATATTTTATCTACGAATATATATATAATTATGAATTATTTATACTGATTTTCTTCCTTTTGATCTTCACACTCTCCCAACTATCAACCTGCAAATTTCTGGGCTGAAACAAGCTCCTCAGCTCCTCAGCCCCCACGTCTATTACCTGCACCTCCTCTAATCTTCTTTTCCGGCATGCCGCCCGCAATCTTACCTTCCTTGGCGCCGCCGGACATCTTCTTCTTTCAACGGCCTCCTGTTTGCTTTTATCCAAAATTGGAGTGCAGCAGTCGTGTTTCTCCAGCGAAGCTGACACAGTCGAGCGTTTAAAGAACAAGAGCTCGAGCTCCTCTGCGTCGATGTAGATATGGTTAGTTTCCGGCAAAGCCCGTTTTCGGCGAGAGGCTGGCCTTGGCTTTCTTGGTGGAGGCGGGCAAGTCATGATTATGGCCGATGACTTTGAAGTCGGGGTTGTTGGTGGCGGAATGGAATTGGCTTCCGGCGTAGATGGCGTGGTTTCCGGCGATGTGGCGGTCATGATGCTGTGTTGAGTGTTTGTGAAGTTAATTAACGCGGCGAGAGAGAGAGAGAGAGAGAGAGAGAGAGAGAGAGATCTTCTTCGATCTGCTACTCTTTTAATTACTTTCGACAGAGAACACATTGGAAACTCTCTTTTTACTTTTTGGCATCTATAGGTCTGTGTAAACTTTATTATAATAAATTTTATAATGATTAAATTATTCTAAAATACATATAATATATAATTAATTAATTAAAATTTATATTATATTTAATATATTATCTAAAGGATTTATGTAATTAAGTATAAATTATGAAATAATTTTTTAAATTTTAGAGAGATTGAATATAAATTTAAATTATAATTCAAATTCTATTTTGAGTGGATTTATATACATACCAATTTATTTCATGCTATTTACATATCTAATATCTAAAATTTTATTATTATAATTTTAAAACTCATATAAAATTTTAATATTAAATATAACAATCCTATATTTCATTCTTACCACATATACCTCCTTATAAACTTTAATATTTTATTGTATACATTTATATTTGTTCTATGAGTGATAGATATGAAATATTAAAGTTTTAGGTATTAGATTTATAAATAACATGAAATAAAATGGTATGTATGTAAATCCCCATAAATTTATAGTCAAAATGTACATCTTTTTTATGAGCTCGAATTACTCAATTATAACATGATTGAAGTGCTCAAATGTTCAAAAAATATCAAATATGCGGACTCTTTCTAGGCATACAATAGCATTAATGTTTAGAATTTTGATAAAAATAATCAAAATACCCTAATCAAAAATATATAATAAGAATTTATTCCACACTTGGGAGAGGCTTCTTAAATGGAAAGTATTTCTTGATTTGAAAAATCTTACAATTCTAGTGTTGATGTTGTTTAACCATCATCACCATTGATCAACTTACATTGCATCTTATTAAATTATATTATATTATATTTTATTATGGTTTTTTTATATTTTAACTCAAGGAAAATTAATGTTATTTATAATGTAAGAATATCAAAATTAAAAAATATAATAGGGCCATGAAAATTTAATTTCATTTGCATCTAGTGTTTTTGCATATTTCCCTTCTAAAATTAATAAATTTTATTTTACTACTATATCATACTTTCATATTACATTTGCATATATTTTCAATTTTGTTTTCAATATCTCCAATTTAATTCTACAAGATGGAATTCTTGAAATTGAGGAAAATTGATGTAGGAAAGTTTAGTAAAGACTATGACTTTTAGTGGATATTGATTCTCCTATGTTTTATTATTTTTATTATGTTATTTTTCATTTGAGCTAAAAAATAATTTCTTTATAATGAAATAATATCAAAACTAAAAAAATATGATGTGATCTAGAAATATAGTATATGTGTGGTCTATATTATCATATCAACTTTGCTACCTTATTTTACCAAAGAAAGCACGATCAATCATCTTAATTTTGAGACTTCTAGCTAGAGAGTTGTTTTTCATCTCCTAATTACTCCATTAAATTGAATTAAATGTCTTTGAGTTTCAAAGATGATGTTATGAAGTATAAAGCAAGTTTTTGGGTGTATTTATCAAGTCTTCGTTTGGTACATGTTTCTTACTTCTTCTTTAAGCAGCTTTTTAATACAAAAAATAATTTTTTTGCACTAAAAATTTGCTTTAAGAAGCAATAAGAAAGTCGTCTCAAACGAAGCCTATATCTTTTTTATGTCATAACTCCAAACTTAACTTCCCCTTAAACTCCTCATAAACACATAACCGATTTAGACCTTCTTTTACCTTCAATTTTTCACCTCTCAAAGTTTACAAGCTATAAAATTACTCTTAATACATTCCCTTCCATCTCTTAACATAAAATAATTAAAAATATTCTAAAATTCACCACAAAAACTACTACATCCACTGCATAAGGATCGATATCTCTTTATGAGTGAGGCAATTTATAGAAGTAAGAAAAGAGGTCTAAGAAGGTCAAGCCATAAGGTACCATGCATCCATAATAGGTCATTGTCCTTGGGGTTATCATCTCTAGTCATATTGGTCTTCTTTAGGGCATCTCCAACCGAACTCCAAACGCTTGAATGGCGTCCCTGGCCAGCTCCAGCCGAATGGCAAAACTTCCACTATTTGGTTGCGGGTGAACAGTGAGACGCCAATATTAGCGTTGCACTGTTCATCTCCGCCATTTTTACCTCTCTACCGAACTTGCCGCGGGAAAGAATAGACGACCGTTACTTGCAAAAGGGTCAAAAATGTAGTTCGATTGGAGATTAATCAAGGCATTTTGTAGTTTCACGGCATTTTGGAGTGAAAATGAGATTTTCAGTTGGAGATGCTCTTAGGAGTTCACAACCTATAAAAATTAGAGTTTTTTAAACAACAAGTATTTTTTTTTTCCCATGTATCACTCACCCTAAATTATTGTCAAGTAACCAAAAGTAATAACCCTAAGATAATTGTAATTCATTTGTCAAACATGCTCATGATAACAAAAATTTATTCTGTGCGGGCACCGAACGGCGTTCAAAGGTGAATGAGAACGCACCACGTCATTTTTTTATTGTGTACCACAGCTGTGTATAGCTCGGTACTGGGTGACATGACGCGTTCTAATTCGCCTCTGAACGGTTCGGTGACTGCACAAAATAATTTCTTCATGATACGACCTATAAATATAGCCACCGAGATATGATGTGATTTGATACAAACATAACATATAAGAAAATTTTCATATTATATGATATCAATAGTAAGAAACCTTTGCATGCATATTTATATTAAACAATAGAAATGATTTTCTACACAGATATTTTTATTATTTAACATTGGCATAAGTTATGTCTTTCTTATACCGATAACAAGCTTGTTTCTTACAACAATGGTCATTAAAGCTTGAACAAATCAGTTTGATTCCATCAAGCTTTAGGCCTGTCGATGAAGCTTTTTTCATCTTCAAGCTGAAGAAGAGACATTATTTTTGAAATTTTTTAAAAGAAAAGATCACTAATATATATATATATATATATATATATATATAAGAATAAAAATTTTGATGGATAAATTTAAATATTTTTTATTAATATTTAAACTTCCCTTAACATCTATGAATTCAAACATATATATTTAGTAATTAAATTATACATTTAAATTATTTGTATCAAATATATAATTAATAAAATTCGATTTTAAATCTAAATTAGATAAAATTATAGTATAACTTTGTTATTATTTATAACTTTATTTGTTCTATTCATTTAATTTGTAAAATATAAAAATAAATATTCTATCTGAAGCTTATAAATTTTACTATTTAAGATGTTGATAAATTTTAGATATTATTATATATACATATTTATCTAATTAATTACCAAAAACTTTCCACCAATATATATATATATATTTAATTTTTTTTCCAAAAAGAAAGATTTATTTATTTTTTTACACACGTCAGTATTCTTAAGAAATTTATTCCCCTCCGACAATCTCATAGGATGCCACCAACTGCATTAATGCAATTTTTTGAACCGTCTGATGGGAAAATGGAGTGATCACAGCCGTTCGATCAAGGTGGACCAAGCTGCCTCGGATACGGTCACTAAGGTTCAAAAATTCATGCTTCAGAGCCGTGGATTTTTACAGTATGGACCCTTTACTTTTTTGTATTTTTCTTTAGAACAGCTAACGAATCTGCTGCGGGCTTTACGAAAAGTTGCAAGTACAGATCTGTAACGTAAATTAAGAAAAAAATAATAAAAAAAATATAAACTTATGCCAACACATTACTATTAAAAAATCAAAGTAACATTTTGAGAGAGGAAAAAAAAAAAAATTGAGATCTATCATGCCACTATCAAGAGATAAGAGAGGGCCTCAAAATATAAATTTTGAGGTGTAACAATTATTGGTTATGTTATTATGGCAAAGGACTAGTCAGGTATAGTATTCGAGAATCAGGCCAGTCAAAATCAAGGTTATGAAGATCATTATAAGGAGGCCAAACATAAGAGGCGAGAAAGATGAAGTAGGAAAAAACATTATGTCGTATATTCATCTATAATTAACAATCAATATAAAGGTGGAGTTGAATATCTATGGTAAAGTATCATTCGATGTTCTTTACTTCTATGTCTTATATCATGCTTTATTTTCTCAGCAATTTCATGAATTGGTGGTCGAGTATTTGAAAAAGATGTGATTCCTTCCCAATTAGATGTGATTTGTATAAGAGTGATGTGTGGATGCTTGGTGACCCTAGGAATGAATGTAGTGTAGTTAAGCTAGGAAATGTCCTAATTAGGTTTGCCAAGAGAGAATTATTCTCCTTGTTTGATAGAAGGAAGTTCAATCTTGTGTTAGGATTTGTATTTAGAATGGTCAAATAACTTGAAATCACTTACATGTTATAGAGAGAAGTTTGTATATAGTATATTTTGAGTTTTAAATAAATTTTTAAGTGATTTTTATAGGTTAGAAGAGGTCAAAATTGAGACCAGGTATTTTCAGTGTGAAATAGATCAGTATTAATAAACTGGTTAGATTTCCTTTTTTTTCTCAAAGTATGGGCAGTGATTAGCCATGGTGCGTTTAACTAAATGCTTAAGAAAACTTATGCCTAGTACTTACCAACTTTAATAGAATTTTTTAAAATAAGAAATAAATCTAATATTCATATTTGACACTATAATATTGAACAATCTGTATGGTCTTATTATCTCTTCAACAATTACGTACTCTTGCAATGTATGATGCATTATTAATTTTTATACATGGTAATAATTATATCATTTTTAAGAATCTATCTACCACTACAAAAATGCTATCTACACCCCTAGGTGTCATAAATAAACTCAAAATAAGTTTCAATAGAAGGTTCTCCCAAAGTTTATAAAGTATAGACAAAGCAATATAATTATTCTCTTTTTATTTTGTTGCTTTTGTCTACTTGTAAATAAAGAATCCAACAACAATCCTATTCATATCTTTCTTGATGAAGGGATAATAAAATCAACTCTCAATAATATTAATTGGTTGTCTTATTGTTTTGACTGAAAAATATATTTATATATATATAGTTTTGAAAAAAAATTAATTTTCTTTGGAAAATATTTAATTTCTGGGATTTTAAATTTTAAAATTGAACACGTCATTATGAACAGTATATCGCCTCGGGAGATGATCATATCGTTCCCTAATGGGTTCAAATTTCAGAATTTTAAATTTGTCCGGATTATCGTAGTCAAACTCAAGGGGGGAACAACATATGATCTCGAAAAATCAAAATGATGTTCAATCAATTTTTTAACTATAATAATTTGGATAAGAGATCGTTAATTTCATAATCAAAATAATTATAATAAAATAATATATCTTTCCGAAGAAAGATGATATTACCTATTATCGATTATTTGAATATAACGATAACGATCGTCATTTATTTGTTTGAATTCCCAAAGATAATTAATTAAAGGTTTTGAAAAGTCAATTTTGAAAATCAGGTCTGGGTTTCTAAATCTCCTACGAGCGCAAGCCCTCGTAGTTAATTACATCATAGGAAAATTGGAATTTTTCCTACGAACACTCTCGATTAAAATAGCGGTATAAATTTTATTTGGAGTTTCAAAGTTCGATATCAAAGGAGGGTAAGGGTTGGAGTTTGAATAGGGATTGGTTCAAGTTTGAACAGTATTTTCAGAGTCGAAGAAGGAAGGGTAGGAGGAGTTTTGAGATTCTGAATTACTTTAGAAACACCTCAGTCTATCCTAAGTGTTGGGCTTGAATTTGATTGAAAGAGATTTTTAATTTGAGTGGTCAATTTTATTAGAAATTTAGGATTCAATTCCCGGAGGTTGAGGTCTTATAGCCCAAGCTTGCCTCAGAACCTAAGTCTAACTTGGGTACTTAAAAGTGACTCGAACCTAGCTAATTCAGTGCAAATTTGGTCTTACCCCGACCTGGATTGGGGAGCCAGCTAAATCACCTAAACTCTTTAAAAACATGTGTCCGGTTTTTTAATGTTGAGTGGTAGGGACGTTGTTTAAGAAAAGTTTTTGAGAACGGAGCCGACATCTAGAGCGGATCCTAATTGGCTCCTTTGACTTATGTTGGGTTTGATGCTTAGACTTGAAATGAAATTTAAAGTTTTAAAAAATTTAATTGGTTATTAATCTAATGCATGCTGATCGACTTGATTAAATGATTTAAATTTGAAATAAAGAATTTATGAAATGAGAACTCCCGGCGGTCCCGGGCTTACTTCTTAAATCCGTTAGGGTTTCTATGTGGGCTTAAAATTTTTAATTTGATTTAAGTAGAAAAATTTTATTAAGTCCTTAAGAGCCTACGATCGGGTTCCAGGCTAAGTCAAAATACGACATGCAAGAACGCAAAAAAAAAAAACTACTAAAAGCAAACAATCCTATATCGCAATCAACACATCAATAAATAAATAAATCAATTAAATTAATAGCTCAAATTGAATGTCCATAGGCAAGTGCCTTTTATTATTACATCCCAGAATTGTAGAAAAGGAAAGTGGTCGGGCACTACTGACAACAATCCGGATTTGTAATCCTAAGACTCAAGTGACTTTGAGAATGGGTCTTCTCGTTATCCACTTCTTCGTCCTTCTGCTTCTTCTTGGATCATCGGGTCCGGATATCCAAATGAAAAGAAACTCCCCCTTGAACGGGGTGTTATCTTTCCTCTTTGGACATTTTCAAAGTCATCTAAATTTGGATCTCCAAATGGATAGGGACTCTCCCTTAAGGGATGTCCCTTCCTCTTTGGATTCCAAATTGGATGTCTTAACATCCCATTCTCGAGTCGCTTAAATATTTACAACCATATTACATAATCAAATTACATTTGAATTTAAAAGAAAAATCAAGACTTGATCCTGCAGGGTTATCCTAATAATCAGCAGTTATAAAAATAATCCCATGCAGTTAATATTTAATCTCAAGCAGTTAATATATTCGAAATTTAAATGCTCAATAGAGTGCAGTAAATAAATAAACAGTCACATCAATTCTAAGTTAACAACCAGCATGCAGTAAAAGCTCGAAAACCTGGCACGGATCGGAAAAGTAAACACTAGCCTAGCCTAAAACTAGAGTTGGTTGTCCTAGAAAACCATCTACGGTGTGTGAGGTAGGTCGTGTGGTTTTGATATGTCCTAAGTAGGATCATTTAGATTGAAGTTGCTTAAGGTTCAATTGGTTGATAGGCTTAAAAGAAGATTTATGTTTGAGTTTAAATGTTAATAACTTAAGGTTAATTTTAATATTGATTTTTAAATATTTGTTAGATACCAACTTTGTTTCACACCGAGGCCGTGAAGTTTATTTCACCTTCCTTGGGGCTAAGCTAATAGCCTCGTAGGCCTGGGTTACCCAGTGGTACCCGGTATAATTAAGTGTTTTGATTTGATTAAGGTTTGAAAGTTAATAACTTTTATTAAACAATGTTTAATTGCTGATTTTTGAAGTTTGATTAATTTGAGTTTGCCATTAATCGATTCGTGGCGTTGTGCCACCAGGCTCGAGGAACCAACCTCCTTAGGACACTTAGCCCCGCAGCCCGGAGTAGTCCAGCCAATAAACTTCATATTTAGGATGGTTGTTGTGTTTTAAAAGATTTGTTGAGTGTTTTAAACATTAAACTAACATTTTCTAGAGTTTAGAATTAAAAACCAAATTCAGGAATTTTTTGGATTATTTTAATCATTTAATTAAGGGGTTAGAAATTGACTCTTTTTTTAATTAAGAGTGTGTTATGTAAAGTTAGCATTTTATTAAAATACTAGATCTTACTACAATCAGTTAGACAGTAAGTGCGCTGAAATAGGATTTTTCTGCATTTTATTACGAAGGTTTGAAGTTTTGAACTAGTTTTGACTTAGAGTTGACTGGATTGTTGAATTTTTGAATTTGATGTTCTTTTGGAACTTTAATATTTTTAATAAATATTAGACATTATTATGAGTTGAATGCAAGTGAGTTTGACTAATTTGGATTTTTCTTTAATTAGTTATGAGTTTTCAAAGTTTTGACTATTTATTGGAATTATTGAAATTGCTTAATTAGAGACCTTTTTTATGATTTTACTCCAAATGGGTCCTCAACTCCTTGAAATCAACTCCAAAGGTCAGGAATGACCTAATAAGAGATTCCCAAGTGTTTGGGAAAATTTTAGAATTTTTAATTATTATTAATTAATTATTTTAATTAAATATGGATTTTCAAATAAATTTAAATTAAGGTTTAATTTGCTGTCAGATCAAAAGGGGTTTTAATTTTCTTTGATTAGGGATTTCATTCTTGTCAATTAGAGGGGTTGTTTGTATTTTTTGGGGTTAATCTTGATTTATTGCATTTTTTGGAAATTTTGAGGGCTTAATTAAGGGTTAATATTGACATATTCAAATTTCTGACCTAATGAGCTCCAAATTGAGTAAAATTTGAACCTAAAGTGTAAAATGTCACTAAGTTTAATTTTCTCAAGTTTCACCCCTATTGTGTGTGTGTAGAATTTCCTAGGATTTTTCTAAGTTGTCTAAACCTTGTCCTTAATTATTGTTCCTAGGTGACACTAGTATTCAATTGGGTCTAAATCTCTGTTCATCTAACCCTTAGACATATACAAACACACCACAGAAATTAGGAAGCCTAATTCTAATAATTTTGAGAGTTATGAATTTTCAAAGTTTTGGGTTCAAAATGGACCCAATACTTTATAAAGTCACCCCATGGCAATCCACTGGACATCTTGACCTAAGAAAATTACAGGTAATGCCTAAGATGTCCAAGATTGTTTTACCAAAATTTGAACTTCATTTGACCACTGGATTAAGAGAAAATTGGATTTTACACAAGCCCAAATATATCCTAATACAGTGATCAAAATAACTTAAATTTAATTTTAATAAATACTATAGCTCAAGAGCTTTCCAACAAGCCCTAGAACACTAATTTTGGTGAAAAATTGGATTTACCATGAATTTTAGAAGTTTCTAGGCATTAAAATGATTTTTAAAGTCATTTTAGTCAAATCGGGCCGCTGGCGCCGCCAAACCAATCATTGGCAATGATTGGCTGGCGGCGACGCTGCGCCGCGGCCTGGACACGTGGCGCAATCCCGAGTGGTTACTTAACCACGTCGGCAGATGCAGAAGTCGTCTGATCTGATCAGATCGGATCTGATCCGAGCGCCCAGATGGCACCACGTCGCCCGCGCGGTCTGGCCAGAAGACCCGAGTTCGAATCCCAGGGCAGACGCGCAATTCCAGATCTGATCGATCAGGCGGTCCAGATCTACCGAAATTGGAAATCTTTAAATGCTTATTGCTTCTAAAATACTCATCCAAACTTGATGAAAATTGAAACATAGGTAGATGGTAACATAATCTTCCAATTTATGGAGTTTGAGGTCTCCATGCATTGTAGATTTGCTACAGTTTCAATTTTAACTTTAAACTTAAAACACACATAACTTACAATCTAGCTAGTGGATTTTTGATTTATTGGGCTCGTTGGAAAACTGAAGATGTCCTCTTCAACTTTGATGAAAACCCTAAGAGTTGGATTTGTCTGGATTGGAAGTTATGATTGAAATACTTGATTCTCTCTCCAAACCATCTCTCTTCTCCAATTATGGTTTGGAGGCCAAGATCTGGTGGGGGAAAGCCTGGAAGGGCTAGATAAAGGTCTGGAGAAGATTTTGGAGGGTTTTTAGAGACTGAAATGATTCTGGGAATGCTTGAGAGGTGAGAGAGAGTTCAAGTGAGAATGAATGTTCTCTTTAGGGTTTTGCCCTATTCTAACTATTCCAGAGCAAATGGATGGTTGAGATTAGTTGGGAGAGCTCCTGGTTGGCTGCCACGTGTCTCTGGAGTGGTTGGAAAGCTGGATGCAAGAACTAGCCAAGGACATCCATGTGGAGAAGTCCCATTGGCCTCACATGGGCTTTGGGACCACTAGAGCTGTTTAGGCTTTAATCTAGGAATTAAGGCAGGTTTAAGAAGCTTCTAGATAGTGCTTAAGACTGCTGGGAGGATTAAGAATGGAGTGGAATTGATTAAAAGGGGATTTTGACCATCCTTGACTCATTTGAGAGCTTGGTTTGACTGTTTTGACCAGTCAAACAGTCAACCAAAGTGCTGAGGTGGCAAGGAGGATTTCTTTGGCTGATGGATTGAGTTTGAAAAGGTTTGAAGCTTAAGGAGTTTGAATTTAAATGAAAGCATGAAGACTTAATGTAATTTGATCAAATAATGTGGTTTGACTTGGTCAAATGACCATGAAGTGACTCATGCTTGATTTAGAGAGGTCCAAAGCATGTGATTGAAGGGTCTTTGACATTTGAAAAGCTTAATTGAATTGGATTTGGATATAGGCCTTGAATTGGTCTAAATGGGTCAGGTTTGACTAAATCTGGATCTAGTTGACCAAGTCAACTGGTGACTAGGTCAGGAGTCCAAACAAGTCCAAATCATTAAGTAAAGTGATCACAAGAGTTTGGCAGAGTTTTGAATGAATTTAAGGCTTGATTCAAAGTGAAAAAGCTTAAGAGTTGATTTGGTCAACCTAAGTTGACTGGGTCAACTAGGTTGACCCAGGGGATGGGTCTGGGCTGGACATGTTTGAAATGACATTTAAAGACTATCGGAGGTAGTCCCAAGGTCTGGGGAGGTCAATTCAGTTAAAATGACTGTTTTGACCCTTAAGGGCCTATTTGGTCAACCTAGGTTGACCCAGGGTCTGGGTTTGGGTCCGACAAGTTTGGTTTGATATTTGAAACTTGCTGGAAATGGTTGCAAGCGATTTGGAGGTCGTTTGGTTTGAAAAGGGTATTTGAGTCCCATAAGGGTATTTTGGTAAAAAATGTCGATCTGGTCAACCAGATTTGACCAGGGTCAGGGCTTGAGTCCAATGTGTTCCTAATAGTAATTAGGATACATTGGAAGAAGTTTTGGGGTTTGAATTGAAAAGGTGTAGTTAAAGTTTAGAGAAAACTTTAAAATTTCCCTTAATGGGCATTTTGACCCCTGGTCAATTAGGGGTCAAAATGTGTCCACCAAAATGCAGTTTACTGCTCAACAGGTCAGGATCAAAGGTCTGGAAGTGATTGGAAGCTTTGTAGAAAGCTCCAGGGTCAAAATCCACTGGATGGCAGGTCCAGTGGCATATGTTGTAAATATTTGAAGGTTTTACAGTCTTGGATTTCAATTTATTTTCTGGGGTTAGAGACCTCAGAATGGGCTCAAATTTGAAGGGTTATCTCTAGAGACATGTCTTATCAGTATGCAACTGACAGACTCTGAATCGGAGGTCATTTGATTGGGTTTTGAAGTGTTTGAAAATCCATAAGAAAAGGCTTTTAGGACAGGGCCTTAAGACTTAGGATTTGAGTCTGGATTTTTGGATTTGATCTGGATTTTGAGTTTGAAAGTGTGGATTTGATCATAGGGTCTGGATTAGATCCTAAGGTCAGGATTTATCTAGGGTCTGGAGAGATCTTAGGGTCTGGGGTCTAGAAGAGTCCTAGATCCTAAGGTCCAGATTTTTCTAGAGGAATCCTAGGGTCTATAGTAGAGCCTAGAATCTATATTCTAGGAGGATCCTAGAGTCTAGATTAGATCCTAAGGCTTGGAGTCTAGAAGGATCCTAGGACCTAGAATGGATCCTAACGTTTGGATATAGGAGAATCCTAGAGTTTAGGTTGATCTGGAAGCTAGATTGATCTGGGGTCAGGATTGGCCCAAGTGACCTCATACAAAAATGAGGTCAACACTTATCTATTCCTATATGTCTAATAATTCCTTTAGAATGTCGCTCTAGTATCATAAAATCTCTAAGGGATGTTTTAGGAATACTCAAGTATTTGCATCTAAAGAAGTATCCATTTGAAACTACAAAAAGACTTACCAATGATAAAGGCTTATTATTATGCTTATGATAAATCAAATGAAAGTCTAGATAAGTAGAATAATTATATTTTATATGAAAATTTTGAAACATCCCAACACCACTTTAAAGTGTTTTTTACCATATTTTGTAGGAAAACTTTAAGGAAATCGAGAAGGCGTCAAGGAAAATAACCACAAACTCTAGAACTCAACAAGAAACATCCATCTACCATTTCCAAAGGTTAAGCTCATTCAATTCACTCACTTGAAAATCCTAATTTCCTAAGTGCAAGAATATAACCTCAATGAAAGAAGGTCTATTCTTATTTGATCAACCCTAACCGCCCCACCATATCCCTACTCTCCACATATTCAACTCTAGGTTTTCTCAGGGATATTAGATAATCTCTATAGCAGCCAACACTTCATACTTTAATTAAACATCCATAAGTGATTATCTAGAAATATACTTATGTAATGCTAGCCTTGATCCATGTAGGACTATAAGTCAAATAGGATAATTTTGACTCCATAGATGAGATATCCATTTCTATTCTTTCTCTAGCATTTCTTTATAATACTAAGGATTATAAGTCATACATTCTTTCAAGAACTATGGGACATATTTATTTTTCTATGAATTAAAGTCTCTTCGTTAGATTGAGATTACGAGGCTCTTTGTTATGATACAATTCATGATTGTTGATAGAGTATCTGATTATATGGTTGGGTCAACTATGTTTATGTCTAATTGATGTAAAACTTTTTGACTTGTGATGATGGAGCCATGAAATCTTGATAGAGTCATTTTTATATTTTTTTAGATTCCTCAAATAAAACCCTTTTGGCCCAATCACTCCTTTTGACTAATGCATAAAAACTTTTATGTGAAAAGGTTGTTATTTACTTGAATATGATGATTCACCCTCTACCTATTGGTATGACTTATCTTGAAGCATAGACTATCCTATAATGATGATGCTTTTTCAATCATAATATATTCCTTTGATGTTTATTAAATCAAATCAAAATATAAGTATAGCTCCTTTATTAAAAGTTTCTCTAGAGGTATACAAGAGTGCAATATTAGGGGATACGTATCCTTCAGTATATCGATGAATTCAGATTCTCTTTAATTTTAATTTCAAAATCTTAAAATTAATAGCATAACTTTTTATGAATATTTTATACGAGTTCAGATAAGACTAGTTTATCCCATCTCAACAACCTCTTTTCTCATCTTTCCTTCTAGAATCTTCTATACAAAAAGATACCCTCATATCACCCATATTGTTTTTTAACAAGGCTTGGTTTGAAACAACATTCTTACTATTTTTAAAATAGCTTTTTTGTACAATTTTTTCTTGAGAAAATTTTTTGTATTAAATAAATGTTTTAGAAAGCAATAAAAAAACTGTCCTAAACGAAACCTAAATCATTTTATTTCTACCATTCTAGCTCTATTCTCCACATATTGTTTATGCTATTCCTTAGATCTTAACAAGCCTTCCCTCAACATATTCCAATGATCATCATAATGACCATCAATGCAAGGAATAGCTGGTTGAATAAAGTTGAATGTTGGCATTAGTTATGTTGTTGCTCCAAAAATCTAAACTTAGTGAAATAGAAGAGAACAAAGATGCTGCAGTAATCTGCTTCTCCACAAATCCTCTCTATTTGCTAACTCTTTAAAACCTTACACCACCATTAAAAAAATTAAAGTTGAAGAACATTACAGCAGAAAAGTATACACATGCAGTAAAAAAACTAATGAAAGATAAGTAGGATTTGCTCATCATAAAATATTATGATAGAAAATCTATATATTTGAATATCACTTTCAGAAGCACACACTGAAAAGAGGGAATACTTCTTTACTTACAAGAGATTTGGATTGCTTAACAGACTGTTTTTATAATTTTTTTATTAACTATGCTAAAGGTTAACATTCTGGGATCTCAATTAATGAAAGTTTACTGTTAGGACTTTTTACAATTTAATTATTTTCTTATGAAGGATAGAGTTTGAAGTTTAACCATTGATTGGATCTGGAAACCTGTTGCACCATTGATTTAGGCTTCATTTGAGACGGCTTTCTTCCTGCTTAAAGCAACTTAAAAACCACTTTAAAAAAGTCATCCCAAATGAAGTCTTACTCATTTTTGCAAGAATAATAAAATAACTTCATATGCACTTAATGCCATATTATCATATCAAGCTTTATGTTTTGTTTGAGATGGCTTTCTTACTACTTCTTAAAGCAGTTATTTAGTACAAAAAATTTTAAGAAGCAGTAAAAAAGTCATCCCAAACAAAACCTTAGTTGAACGAAGAGGTTCAGAAAATAGATAATTGCTACTTTTTATTAATCTAGTGTAACTGGGATTGGTACTGAATGAAGGTTTCAACTAATTCATTAAAGTTCCAGATAAATAGGTCAAAAACAATTCGTTAGTACAAGTAGTGTGACTTTCATACAATAATAGAACAATGGAGGAGGATCTAACTCGATAAGATGACATAAACCCATGAATCAATACATGACTAATACTACCTAAAGTCCGGCATATCATCTGTAGCCATAACTTCCGTTGGCCGCCATAACAAACAAAAATGATAAATTTTGGGTAAGGCATTAAAAGCTGGACCTACTCAATTTTTCCGTTGTGGTTTGAGTTGTCTATTCCGTTATGTTCCTCTGCTGTCCACTGCTCTCTCAACTGTTACAAGAACGAACTAACTTGTTAGGGATGGAAAGAACAAGAAAATCCTTTCACAAACAAAGAAGCACTTATCTGGAACACTATAGTTCATTTCAGGTCCAAATCAGATGTTTCTGTATTTGAAATTTGAAGAATGGTTACCATTATTAACCTCACACAATGAAGCTACAATTTTTTTTGTGTACGGGTTTATCTACCCACTGCCACTTTAAAGGGAGGAAGCTACAATTTTTTTTGTGTACGGGTTTATCTACCCACTGCCACTTTAAAGGGAGCGCTTCACGGCATAACTAATTTCTCGGCAGAATCTAGTGAGGCCACCCGCCGGCACAAATATTAAGGCACTCAAATTCCTACTAAAAGACAGGTATTTTATAGGTCAATGAGATTTTGTAAGATTTTCAACTTTCAAAGTTTTGTCCATATCTTTTCCCTTTTGTTCTGTTAGGAATGCCATAAGCTATGAATTTTTTTAGCATGCAGGTTCAACGGTCGTCAGGTGAGGGCTTTGAGACATTACTCATAAAGATATTTAGTAGTTACTTGATTGCCTACACAAGTATTTTAAAAAAACAACTTTAAATTTGATAAATCCGCATTTGCTTGAATATAATTAAAATCAACATCAGATTAAATATATTATGTATCAACAAGCAGTAAAATTAGCCATAAATCCTAAATTGAATTGCCGCTAAAGTGCAGTACTAATTCAACAAATTCTTATTTAATATCAATTGAAGAAAAAGCCTAGAAGGGTTCTAAGTTTTTTCTCCAATAGATGGTGAATAAGAACTTGTCGATTAAACTCTTTTGCAACCATTCCGTGAGTTTATAGTTGAAATCTTGCAGAAAATGCTCCAAGATAAAGGCATCAAAATGAAGATCATTATGGCAAGAGGACTTAAACTTACCTTTGCAAGGTGTGCTTTCTGAAATCTATAGCCCTGAAATAGAAAAGAGTATTGAGGCATTAGCAAACAGATTCCATTTTACAAAGCAATCATAAGCTTTACGGAAAAAAATGGTTTAAGTGATACCCTGTCAGTCCCATAAATGTAATCACAATAGGTAAATACTGATGCAAAGTTGCTTTGGCTCTGTCCACCAACATAATGGTGATAATCATGGTACTCCGCGCCTCCATAGAAAGGAATAAATTTGGTAGGGTTAAAGGGAAAGTCATAGCTGTATAAAGTGAACTTTTTAATAACAATCATACAATGCACAAAATAATTAAATAAAATTCAATAGTAAGAACATCAAAATTTTAAAATCAAAGCAGTACAAAAATAAAAGAAAAAAAACATCACTATATCGATGTCTCCAAAAAATCCAATTAATCAGCACGAATCTTGAGATAATATTCAAATCATAAACTTCTTAAAAAAATTCAGGACCATCCAAAATCTAAATTAAACAAACTTGGAGTTGAACCTAACATCTCAACGATACAGACCCATCAACACCACAAATGATCCTAGGTAAGTCCAAATGAACTCAAATTAAATACTTGAAATATATGTAGTCACTTCTTGTGGGCTTCGAAAATTCATGTCCCAGCCTCTTCGTAAACCCCTTTCTTTCTTTTCTTTTTTGGGTCGTCGAGGAGAGTTTTAACATTTAAGTTCCGAGGAAAATTTTCATAAGGCAGATTGGGTTTTGAATAGGTATTACCCAGAGATTTCGCCTTCATTTTGCGAGAACTTTACAATCTGAGTTTAGGTTTCCAATAAGCGTAAGCCCTTATGGTTAATTACCCCTCCCAATAGTGGGAGACAACTTTTGATTAAGGCTAGTAGTCAAATAAATACGTAAAGGTATGTGGTGTATAGTAGCAGCATGAGCTTTGATATTTGAAATTTAATATTTAAAATTAGAAATGTCACCACCTTATACTTAAAGTGCATTGTTGGGGAATGAAGATGAACCTGATCAAGATCATTTGGCGGCAAAACCACTAGTTAGAGGACACGTGCCAAATCCTTACTGACAAGAGACTGTTTGAGAATAAATACTAGTGATATTCTCTACCAGACATTCGATCTTTGTGAGCTGAAGTGACTTCCAGGTTTATCCACCTCGGTAAATTATTGCAGATGGTGGACGAATTCTGCTTTAAGTATTTGATGATTTATTTTAATTTTAAATTTTGGTAGTTTAGGATTTTTTAGCTTTTTATGGGTGTTTGGGTGGCGTTTTCAAGTATTTAAGGTCCCATCTAATTGAGATTTTATGTCAACACAGTCATCATCAGGGTTCTTAATTTTATGCATTTATTAGTAAACTTCTTTGTTATAAGTCTTGAAGGCCTAATATGAGCGTATAAAAAAATATTTCGATCGATGTTGCGACCATATATTTGTTTGTTAGTTCGATCAGTGTCGACTCCTAT